>VZTJ01002933.1:2400122-2535237 GCA_013397795.1 Orthonyx spaldingii | reverse complement strand
CGGGCGGGGCGGGGCTGTCGCTGGAACACCTGCGCTCATTGGCCGCTGGCGCTGTCAATCAGCGGGGCTGTCCCGGCTCGCCCCGCCCCGCTTTGTGCCGGGGGGACAATGGGGGTGCCCGGCCAGGCCGTGGCCGCACTCCCGGCGTGATCCGGGGCAGGCCTTGGCCGGGGTTCCAGAGTGCTCCTGGCAGGCCGTGAATGGACCCTCCCCAGGCTCCGGGGCTGCCGGCACTTCCCTTGGCCCGTGCGGGACAAGGAGCTCTCCAGCCAGGCCCCCATCACAGGCCTAGCGAGAGGGAAGCCTTCACCCCTCGTACTGCCCCTCCTCCAGTGCAGCCAGCACACTGGTCACAACGAGGCGGTGCCGTTCCTCAGGCGTGGATTCCCATGCCTTGGAATGCTGCTGCTGAAGGATCTGTGCCCAGCACGGGTTGCATCAACTGTAATTTGACAGCCTGGCGTGGTGTTGCAGATGGCTGCTCCAAGCTGCTGCTGATGCTCATTAGCACAAAGCAGATCTTCAATCTGTGTGTGTAATGGCTCTGTGGGAGATGAACGACAGTGGTTCCGTGCCTCTTTGCGGTACTTCTGGGTCCAGTTCTGATTTACCCTATCCACGCTGCTCTCCCAGGAGGAAGGACCATCCAGGAAGGGATGGGAGGGCATATCTTGGACGAAGCCTCCTTCATTATAGTGAGTTACAAACTCATGCTCCTCCCTTCTGACCTCTACCGCCAGTGATTGAGATTCTGTTGTTTTGAAGAGTCAGTACTGTGCTCCGTTCTTCCTCCACGAGCTTAATTTCTGCTGAATCTTTTTGCCATGTGACGTGGGTTTGCTAGCCTGGCACTTCTGAACCTATTGCTTTAACTCCCTGTAAGGTGAATGATTGTAGGTCTTCTCAGATAAAGGCAGTTGTTCTTCTGAGCTTTTCTTTATTATGGATCCCAAATTCCTCTCTACAGCTTGAGCTCTCTGATACAGTTTTGCCTTTGTTTCTTTCCCTGGAATTTTAAAACAGAGAGATTTAGGTTAGACATTGAAGGAAAGCATCTAGCAGAAAATGAGAGTAAGCAGTAAAATCGACTATGTTGAGAAAAACATGTATCTTCTTTATTGAAGATATTAAAACGTGTTAGGTTGATTGTTTTTAGGAATGACTGGATCAGCACTGATCCTGCTGTGTTGTTGGGTGATTAGCTAAACATTAAAGTTATCTCTAGGCATTCTGGTACTGTGAGGATGACTTTGTTGAGCTATTCATGTAGCAGCCACCTATAATTTCAGCATGTCCTTTTGTTATTTAGTGCAGTGATTGCCACTCCTGCCACAGACCTGAAGAAGAGCTCATGTGCCAGCAGCTGATTCTGTGTCTTTTTTCATTTTATCAGCTGGTCTTATAAAAGCTAATTCTTCTTCTTGCCTCTCCGATAAACAAGCTCTCCCCTTCCCCTCCCTGTACCAGAAGCAGAATGGAGCAGTTGTTGTGGCATCTGCCCAGAATGCTGGCAGGCTGCGGGCCGAGGAGCCTCGTGGTGACACTGCACTTTTGGTACTCTTTGGAGTCTGGGCAGGATGGGAAGTGGAGCTGCACAGAGCCAGTACCTCTCTTCCTGCTGCTGTTCCATTGCTGCTTTTCCTCAGAGAGCTGCAGGCACCCTTTGAAGACTGCATGTGATCCTGTCTCACGTGTGTCTGTGTGTGGGAAGGTGGGAAGGGGGAAGTGAGATCCTGAGCTGATGAGAGCCAGGCCCCCCGTCCCCAGCCCCAGCCCTGCTCTGGTATCTCAGTGTGTTCCAAAAGGACATGAAGTTCTGTAGCTAAAAACTCAGCAAGGAGGTTTCTTCTCTTACCAAACAATGCTCTTAGCTGTCCTTTTTCAGCAGGGAGAGCTTTGTATTGTACAGTGAGAGGCTGGAGCTGTACCTCAGCACAACTTTGATACTCTTCATTGTCTAATTTTCAAGAGTTGTATTCCCGTCTGCAGTCTAGCAAGCTCTCTCTAAGTGGTCTGGGAGCCCTGCTGAACATAATGCACATGTAGGTATCCAGCTGTGGCCTAAGTCAGGGCAAATTCCTTGACCTCCATGGAACATGGAATTATCTCTTGTTTGCTTTGTAGTCTAAGTGGTGGCATTTTGTGCAGCTGAGGTGTTGGCAAGAGCTGTTGTGCCTTTAGCTTGTTCTTGATCTTATAAATTCTATATCAAATAGAACAGTTTTACAACAATATGAAATGTGCACTCTCCATAGAAAGTGCTACATGGAAGATTGATTGGTGATTCCATTTAAATTTGAGTCCTAAATGCATCAAGATGAATGAATCCATAACCAACTGGCTACATAGCTAGTGGATGAGGTGTGCTCAGGGATGAGGTATGTTCAGTTCCTTCAAGGCATTCACAAGAATTTTTAATGAACTTGTCTTCCTTGACCTTTACATTTTACATGTAGCTTTTCTTCTTTTATTCTTTTGCTTAGATTAAAATAAAAAATAAATGAGAAACCCGTGCCAAACAAAATGGAATGAAAGCCCAGGCAACACAGTTACTGGTGGAAGTATACAGATTTGTAAAATTGGTAAAATTTGTAATAAATCAGAGTTTGTAGCAAAAGAGAAGATGCATGTTTTTTTGCTTATTTGAAACAAAGATGAAAAAATGGGTCTTTAAACCTTCTGAATCAGGGTTATTTCAAAAGGTAAACATTTTCCTCTTATTGCATAGGAATCTTAAACTGTTCTATAATAAACAGATTTACTCAGTGTGCACATATCTTCAAAGAAGTAAAATGTTTTCAAGAAAAATTGAATAGGTCAGAAAGTGCAGTCAGGTCTTTGTAGTGCGGAGATACCAAACAGCTGTTCTTGGTTTATTCCTAGGCACTTGGAAGCACAACTGTGTTGAAGCCCCATCCCACTGGCATATTCAAAGCAGTCATTCGTTTCTGACTCCAAGCTGGAGTTCTGAATTCCCAGCACATTTGGTTAACTTTGAACTTCAGTATGTAAATCTTAAAATACATAACTTGCTGGGAATCTCACCAGGATCCGCTGGGTAATTTTTGGCCTGACATAAGGAAGTTTCAATCTCTAAGTCAAAATAGGAGCATCATTGTTCTCCTGAAGCCAGTTCCCCACAGCAGAATGTGCTAGCAGCAAGATCAGTCATGATCTTGAACAAAGTATTCCATAAGTGCAGTATTGTAATGTGGTTACGTTATGTTACTGCATTTCATTCAACTGTTTTTCTGCAAGGCTTGACACAGGATGGTATTCTTTCCCAGGCAGAGAGTTGTTTATAAGCTCTGATAACAAAAGTCAAAACAGTGGTTTTGTTTTATTTCTTATTTCACTTTGAAAGGGATAACCAGAAGAGAGTCTGTCTCAAGGGAAGTCTTTTCAGCACTTCACAAGCCACTTTGTCATGCTGATATCAGTTAGTGCAGATCTTGGGATACAACTGGAGCTGAGTCCCTCGTGCCAAAAGGAAGTTGCCAGATTGGGTGTGCTGCTGGAGCCAACCTGGCTGCAGGTGTTTATCAGGAGACAAGGGTTCAAGCAATCCACCTTTCATATGCTTTATGAATAGCTACGTCTGGTTTGCAGAGTATTCCTGACACTTATCTCCTGCAGATGTGTTCTGGCAGATCTGGCTCTGGTGGTTTAGGGGCAGGAGTATCCCGACTCCGGTGGCAGAGCACATGAGCTCTGTGCAGAGCCTGACATCCCAGCTGAAACTGCTGATGGAAGTAGCTTGGCAGTGAAGTGCTGGACTGTGACCGGGAGAGGCTGGGGCCGCCCCGCATTCCTTTCTGCTGAGCCTGCTCTGGCTGGGAACCTCTGGCACTGGGATGGCTCCTTCGGAAACCGCTGCAGCCAGGGCTTGCCTGGCAGAGCCCTGAGCAACTCAGCTGGCCCCAGCCTCGAAGTGAAAGCAGTGATGCTGACCTATGCAGAGGTGGTGAGAAGTGGAAAGCTATGGAAGAGCTGTGTTGCTACTCATTTTGCTGCTCACAAGTGTTGTGGTGCAGCCAAAAAGTCTTTTTGGCCTCAAGACCAGAGCAGTTCTGCTGCAGAGTCCCTGAGAGTGAACAGGCACTTCACAGGTCACAGCTTTCAGTGCAAACTCACACACACTTTGCTCCCACCATGGGGCTAAGCAGAACTGCTCCTCTTTCTACAGAAGAGCTTGCACCCATGGTAGTCTGGGATTACCCGTGAAACGGCTTATCTGAGGAGGTCCTATGAAAATCCGCTTCTTAGCAAAACTTGGGTGTTCCTGCAAGCTGCTCATTGTTTCAAGATGTCATTCCCTTGTGCAAGGAGAGGAAATGGAGGAGGGGAAGGAGTCAGCACAGATCCAAGTTGTTGATGGTGTTCCTAGGATGCTTCCGGACAGGGATGGGAGCTGTGGGGCCAGATGCCTGGCACTGACTCCCTGCCAGGGCCTTGCTGTGGCTGGTTTCATCGCTCTGTGTTTGCTGCTTTGAATGTTGCAGAAGGCTCTTTGGATCTGTGCCTTTCTGACTGCCATCCCTCATCTCTTTGTCTTTTCTGAATAAGCTCCATCCCGTCAGCTGTGCTTCCTGCCCCCAGCCTTTCCCCTTACAGTGTAACCAGCACCTTTGTCCTTTCCAGACTCCAGTCTGGCTTGGTTTCCAGTGCCTTTTCTGACCACATTTCTGCCTCTTTAGTGTTAGCTAGTTCATCCGCCACTTGATCATCTTTCCCCCTGTCTCTTCTCCAATCTGTTTCCCACAATTCTTTGCTACTTCCTTCGCTGACTTTATCTGCCCTCCCAGTGCCCCCTGCTGGCAGAGTCCGGTTGCTCTTGCTGGGCTTTCTGTGGTGTTCTCCTCCCCCCATCGATTATCTAATACTGATAGACAATTGCGGAGTGTGGATTTAGCCTCCTGCACCCCTCACAGTAGCCCTGGCTAGAAAAATCCTCATCCATCCAGGGCAATGTTTGGGTGTGTGCAGAGCAGCACCAGGGTGCGCAGGGGGGTTGTGCCCTGTGGGATGTGGCATTGCCAGGGAGGGTGCCAGTCGTCCCCTCCAGCAGCCAAGCTGACACTTCCCATCCCCAGCCTGGAGAGTCAGTCCCTGGGGGGCTTTATTCCTAGCAGAAAGGAGAGGATCTGACAGTGCTGATGTGCTTTGCTACTCCTCTAAAACTTGTGAAGATGGTGGAATGAATGATAAGCTCACGTGTTTGTCTGTTGTTTCCACAGGGCTCGGGTGTGATTAAAGCAGGTTTTGCAGGCGATCAAATACCAAAATACTGCTTTCCTAACTAGTAAGTATTCTGCTGGTCTTGGTAACTTCTTAGTACTGTGTACCAATTCTTTGATATGTAAAGGGGAAGAATTGTCCAGTTTTATAAATGGAAGAATGAGTTACTCTTTTCTGCCTGCTGCAAAGAAGCATCAGGGAGATGAGAGCTCCACTGTTAAGTACTTGGAGATTTTCAGGGACACACACACATCATAAAAGATGACATCGCTTTGTCAGGCTCAACACACAGCCAAAGCTGCACACATGAGGAAAAGGACCTGGAAAAAGTAAAATTTGGGATGGGAAATGTGAAGACCTCTGTATTTTTTTGGTCTTTGGTATGATGTCTTGGTTTTTGCCAGACTTCTTTGTACGTTTTCTGAGAGTTTTGCCAGGATGAAGACTACTGGAACAGGAACTCTGAATAATCACTGGCTTTTATTTTCAATGTGGTGGGTTTTTAGTGAGTGATTTTGTGTTCTGAGCAATGTGCTCTGTATGGGATAGTGGGGTATGAGAGTACAAATGTCCAGTCTGAGAAGTCTGCCTAAGGTCAGACAGCACTCGTGGATCTGACACCTCAGACAACTGTTCAGTCTAGGCATATTCATCCCAGATACTGTTGAAACAGGTGAGTCCTGAATAATCAGTGAAAATGTGGCCAGACTCGGCTGTTTATGTCCAGCCAATTCAGAACTCTCTACAATCTGTCCCCTTCGCCTCTGATTCTGAGATTAGCGCAGAGGAAACCTGGGTCTGTCTGCACCTGGTAGTGCCCCCAGATACACTCGTTGCTTGAGAAAGTTCTGATTAGGATAGAGAAGAACACAAAGTAGGCAATCCTTGGGTGCATCTGAGCTCTTTGTAGAAGCATTTACCCTCTTGTCTCTGTTCCAGTGTGGGCAGACCAAAGCACGTTCGTGTTATGGCTGGTGCTTTAGAAGGGGACATTTTCATTGGTCCAAAGGCAGAGGTAAGAACACCTGTACACTGCACTTCTCTGTGTACCTCAGCGTACTGCTGTAAGGGGGGCATGTGGCAGCTGGACTATGGTTCTTTGGCGTCATGTAGGTCTGAAGAGTAGAACAGATTGTCACTTACCTGTGTGTCCAAGGTGGAGTGGGAAGCTTCATGAAATTCTTGTGCCAATCTTCTGACCACAGACCTAGTTCCCAAGGCCCTCAATAGCTCTCTTCTTTTTAGGGTATTTCTAGCTCTATATGGTTACATGCTTTTGACTGGGAGCTTGAGAATCGACTCTACTCACTTGCTGTATATCTCCCTGCCATGGGCAGGAAGCTTCTCTCCACAGTCCTGCTCCTGTCAGCATGTAGTCAGTTGTGTGGTCACATTTCTTGTGAGCCCTTCAAAGTGCATTCCCCAGTAACATCCTGTTATGTTTTATAGCATGACTGAGCCGGTAGTACAAAGATACCATATGATAGGTGTCTGTGTGTTGGCTTGAAAAGTGTTAGGATGGAATATGCTCTGCCAGTGTCAGACACAGACGTTCCCACTTGATACGAAAAGGCCTTATCTAGTCTTGGCTTCTCTAGGAGAGATGTTTGTGATGAGTGTTCAGGTTTTGCTCTGTATGGTATAGATAAGCTATCTTCAAGAAATCAAAAGTGAAGTGGAGTCTGACAGTAAGTCACGAAGTGTGATGCTTTCTTGTCCTTTCTGTTGCTCAGGAACACAGAGGTCTGCTTGCGATCCGATACCCGATGGAGCACGGCATAGTGAAGGACTGGAACGACATGGAGCGCATCTGGCAGTACGTGTATTCTAAAGACCAGCTCCAGACCTTCTCAGAAGAGGTAAGAGTTCACATTGCGTAAAGCACAGGCCTCATTCAGTGCATATGTAACACCAGGAGCCTTAGAACTCTGGGAATTTTTTGGGACTTTTCCTTTGCCCTTCTTTCTAAATGTGTGTCTGTTGTTAAATTAGGCTCTTTCACTTCTCAGGAGATATTGCACAGAAGTGTCCAAGCAGAATTCCTCTCCAGATCTGATGATCTGGCCTGACTGAAAATCTGCCTTGCACATTTGTTATTCACACTCTCTCTAATGATTCTACTCCAGGCCCAAGTGCTTCTGACTTTTCCTGTTCTACCTGCACATCAGGCATATCCACTCAGCAGTGACATGATTTGAAGTGAGGAAGGAGAAAACCACAGTCCTGTGGTCTGGAAGGATCTGACCAAAAAATTGTTAAATGTCTGAGAGCAATCTAAGTTGTGGAGTAGGAATATTTCTGTGTGCTTGTGCTAAGACCATATGCCTTCACCCTTTCTTAGGGTCTGTGTATTTTGCCTAATCTGTCTGATTTTTGTCACTGAGAGTCATCTTGTTTGTCCTTCATGGGGTAGAGTTACAGAGTACATTTCCTAACACTTCTTCATAACTAGACCAGAACTAGCTGGTCTTCCAACCTAATAGAAATTATTCGCAGTCTAATACATCTCAGCTGAAATTATTCCTTTGTACCTGTCCTCTTGCACCAGTGGTTCCTAAAGTGAATAAATAAGCAGAAACTTTTAGGAACGCACCCCTGCTGCCTCCTGGTTACTGCAGCACAGCTCCTTCTTCTCTTTCCCAGCATCCTGTGCTGTTGACAGAAGCACCCCTAAACCCGCGCAAGAACAGAGAGCGTGCTGCTGAGGTGTTTTTTGAGACCTTCAATGTGCCAGCACTGTTCATCTCCATGCAAGCTGTGCTTAGCCTGTAAGTGTCTTTCATCTTTGATTTGTATTTGTGGAATGTTGCCATGAAATCCATTCTTTACAAAAGAAACCTGTGGAAGACCTCACTGGTGTCTGACTTACCCCTTTTCACGTTGAAACTGAGGAACTGAAACTCAATTTGTATAATAAAGAGTTTACAGGAAACTTGCTGAACTGCGAAGAGAGATTGGGTTTTGAGGGGATTGTAGCCCTTGTTTGTGTGAAATCTCTGCTCCCTGAGTTGAGCGTGGATGTGCTTCCTGCCTGGGCTCACTTGAGTTGCTGCTTCTGACTTGAGCCTTTGTCCCTTTGGTAGCTACGCGACCGGCAGGACCACGGGCGTGGTGCTGGACTCTGGGGATGGCGTCACCCACGCGGTTCCCATCTACGAAGGCTTTGCCATGCCTCACTCCATCATGCGGATCGACATTGCCGGCCGGGATGTCTCCCGCTTCCTGCGGCTCTATCTCCGGAAGGAAGGCTATGACTTCCACACAACCTCCGAATTTGAGATTGTCAAGACCATCAAGGAGGTGATGCCCTGCCTTGTTTCTGTGTTTGTCCAAGAGGGGATTTCTTCTCAAGCAAAGTTGTGACTTGTGAAATCTGGTGGGAAGTTCCAGCCTGCCTAGCTCTGCACCTAAATCCACTATATATGTGAGGGAATCTAGGGCCACTAAGATGATTAAAGGACTCTCATATGTGGAAAGGCTGGGAGAGCTTGGATTGTTGAGTCACAAGAAAGGATTGGGGAGAGTCTCATCAATAGATATAAGTTTCTGAAGGGAGGGTGCAGAGAAAACAGAGCCAGACTCATTTCAGTGATCTTCAGTGACAGGACAAGATGCACAAACTGAAGCACAGGAGGTTCTGTCTGAACATAAATTTTTTGACTCTTTCCTGTCCAGCGTGCCTGCTACCTGTCAATAAACCCCCAGAAGGATGAGACTCTGGAGACTGAGAAGGCTCAGTACTATCTGCCAGATGGAAGCACTATTGAGGTTTGTAAGGACCACCCTCGGAGAATTCCTCATGTGAAGCACAGGGTTTTCAGAAAAGCTCCCCAGTGATAGGAAATTTCATGTGGTATTAGATGGGAGGGGATAATTTCAAAAGACTAAAACTCATCCTAGGCTGTTGACTGGGCACTAGAATTTTTAGGGAAAGAGAACTTTACTAGAAGCCTCACAACTACTAGAAGTCCTGGCTAAGGACGGGGCATGACAATGGGGACTCTGAGCGGTTTGAAAGCAGGCTTTGATCTAACAAAACTATGCAGATCAGGTGTGGAATGTGTATAGGTGTCAGCTCCCTAAATCCAGCAGTGGTTTTAAAAATATGTGCCTTTCGTCCTGCCTAGAATTGTCTCCTGTGCATTAACAGTTGCTTTGAAGAGTTAGGAATACTTCTCAGAAGACTGAGCCCACTATAGAATGGTTGAAAGAGAGGAAATACAGGTTTTACCTCCAGTACTAGGGCCGAATTTGCTCCCTTTATGCCAGACCTGCTGTATGGATCTGAGCAAGTTTCTTCATCTCTTTCATCTGCATACTGGAAATGGTGCCCTTTGTAGGAGTTGTAGTCCAAACTGGCATTCACTTGGGATCTAGTGATGCAGCATGAATATCCAGAAAACTTCATTGCTCTGAAGCTTCACCTGAGAAAGGCAGACCCATCTGTAGGTAGTGAACAAAGCCACACTGTTCTCTTCCCTCTGTGCTAACTTCTGCTCTTGCAGATCGGCCCTGCCCGTTTCCGAGCCCCAGAGCTCCTGTTCCGGCCGGACTTGATAGGGGAGGAATGTGAAGGACTCCATGAAGTGCTCGTTTTTGCCATTCAAAAGTCAGACATGGATCTGAGGCGAACACTGTTCTCCAACATCGTGCTGTCTGGAGGCTCCACGCTTTTCAAAGGTTCCTACCTCTCCTTTTTTCAGTGTGCTGTGACATACCTGATCTCTTGCTTGTTTCTCATGTGAAACTGGGAAGATAACCCAAATCACCTAACTTGTCCTCTCGGCTGAGGGCTGTGTATACTCTGCTCTCTCGGGGCATTTAGTGCCTAATTTTCTGAGTCCTAGTCATATTGTGCTGGGTATGCAAGACACCTGCCCTCATACATCACATTCTGGGCTTGGAGGCCTTTTACTGTTTTCCTTCAATCAGTGCCAGAAAGGACTGAATAGCTGTGTTCATTCCTGCTGCTGTAGCTCACGGTATCTGAGACTAGATACTGAAAAGGCCTCTTCCATCTTCTAAGGTTTCCTTAGGTCTCTGGAACTTGGGATTTTGCTGAGGTGCTCACTCTACATATTCACTATCTTGTATAGGCTTTGGTGACAGGCTGTTGAGCGAAGTGAAGAAACTAGCTCCGAAGGACGTCAAAATAAGGGTAGGAGCCATCTCTGTTGTGTTTGTCACCTACCAAGTGTGTTGTTCTGTGACCTTGAAAGAACCTTGCTCAGACTACAGCTGCCATTTACTTCAAATCAGAAATGCCCTTCCTGAGACACTCACATGCCCAACACCATTTGCTGTTGTGATGAAAATCAGTGTGGTTTCATCACCGAGAAGGTGGCTCCTCTGACATGACCCCCGTCCAGAATCCTGGACCACAGTGGCTGTTCTGTGGGGTCTGCCGGGTGTCTTTGTGTTGGGTGAGATCACATCCGTGTTTGTCAGGTGTTAGCTGGAGTGAAGTGTGGGCAGTGTGCTAGGAGGAGCAGACCGGAGGTTGGGAAGGTACTGACTGATTCTGTCTTTCTCCCAGATATCGGCTCCTCAGGAGAGATTGTATTCCACGTGGATTGGGTATGTACTGCACAGCAGCGTGTTTTGCTGTGCGATTGGGCTGGGGAGGCCCAGCCTGGCAGCTCTTATGTTGTTTTCCCAACTGGTGCTGTGTGTCAGGGGGTTTGTGTTGCTCAGCTGGGCAATGCTTGGCATGTTCTTGGAGCAGCAGTCACCGGGTCATGTGGGAGGGTGCAGGTGGTGCCAGGCTCTGTAGCACTGGCACGTTTGAGGACAGTGGGCAAGGGAGTGACTGTCCAGAGTGTATCTGTTGTGGGTAACTGAGCCTCGGCACCTTTCTGTCGTGGGGAAGTGTCACAAGAGAAACAGCCCATCTCCGCAGAGATACTGTGAGAGGGCCTCCAGCATTTTCCTTTAACCCATAACATGCCTGTCTCTCCCTAGTGGCTCTATCCTGGCCTCTCTGGACACCTTTAAGAAAATGTGGGTTTCGAAAAAGGAATATGAAGAAGACGGAGCTCGTGCCATCCACCGAAAAACCTTCTAGCCCTGGGACCTGTCCTCAGTCTCCTCCGAAGACTCACTTAAACTCGCTTTTCTGAGTCCGAGTGTCTGAGAGCTGCCTGTGTGTGTGTGTGTGCGCCAGCATGCCCCGATGTCACTGAGCAAAGACGACAGCAGCAGGAGGGTTGTATTAGTACTACTAACTTCTTTTTTTGTTTGTTTTTTTTTGGTTTTTTTAATGGAAAGGAGAAAATACCAATCTAAATTTCTCCAGAATGGCCCATTCCTTTTTATTTCAGTCCCTTATTTTCTGTATCACAATCACATACGTCATTGTAAAACAAATAAGCAAAAACAAAGGGAACAGCTTATAGAAACTGCTTGGCAAGCCAGAAGGGAGCCAACCACTGCAGACTGCTCGTGCAGGCTTTAGTCAGCCTGACTGCAATGCCTGGATTGTCTGGAAACACATAGCTGAGGCCCCATAGCTACTTCCTTCTTCAGCAGTGTCTTCACCATCAGTAGGTTTTTGAAGTTGTTTTTAATGTATTTTTTATTAAGAGAAAGCACATTCTCAACAGTTAAGTCGATTTGCCCCCACTGTTTTGGTGTGTGAATGTGTGTATGAGTGTGTAACTTCTTAGCCTGATGTGGGGTCTGCACCACAGCTGGAGAAGTTGGCGATAGGACTTAGTTTGTGTTGCATGGAGTAGAACAAAGCAAATCTAATCTCAGCTATCATTGTACTAGACGGTTATTCTCTCGTACCTTGTTTTAAATACCTTTTCTCCTCTGGAAGCAAGTACCCTGGAATGGGCGTGAAGGCACTTGTGTGTTCCCCCTCAACCTGCCAAGATTTACAGTGCTGACTTCTCGTGTTCTTTTGTAAGAGTCGAGGCTGTTTCCCTCCTTCCTGCCATGTCAGGGCAAAGGGAGCATGTATTCACAGCCAGGCGTAACTCTTGTGTACTTTATCCATTCTGGGGCAAAACAGTAATTGGGAAGGTGCATTGTAAGAATTGTTTTATTTATTGAAATGTCTGAGGATCTCTCAAATACTGACCACAGCACCTGGGAATTATGCTTTGGGTCTTCTTTGAACACCTGTTGCCCAGCAGCCCGCTGCTCAATGTTTGCACTGCGCACAGTACCTGCGCTTAGGGGAGAGGCCAGCCCTGCACCACCCCCCGTCCCTGCTCCGTAGGGCCTCGTCCCTGCTCTGTAGGGCCTCGTCCCTGCTCCGTAGGGCCTCGCCAGTCGCTGGGAATGCACCAAGGGAGAGGACAATAGAGCATGGGGAGGTCGGTGTGAGTGGCATGTTTGTGAGCAGGAAGCTGTCCTGCTGGCTGTGTTCGGCTGCACTGCGGTGCCTTCCTGCTCACCTGGTGGCTGCTTTGCTTCTACTGCTCTAACAGCCCTGGGCAGCCTGCAGACCCGCTTGTGTTGGGGCATGCCAATGTTTCCCCTTTAGGTTTTACTTGTGCATTATTTGGTGCTCTCTTTTTTCCCCCCATTAGTTTTCTGCAGAACCTGGCAGTAGCAATGGAGCTGGAGTTGCTTGATGGCAGTTCCTCCCGGTTTCCCTCCTTTCTGTTCATCACCACACATCACCTTGGGGTCAGTCTCAGGTGCAGAGACGGGGTAAGAGCTGGAGGACTGCCACAGAGGTGAGGGAAAGGCCAGTGCACTGCCCCAGCTGAGATGAATGTAAGCAGCAGCCGGTTGCCACTGCAGGAACCACGTGCTTGGGGCTCCCCCATGGATTTGGAGAATCTGTAGGCAGGTGGGTGGGGTGGTCTCTCCCAGCTGAGGCAAGGCTGCTTGTTCACCTACCCCCATCAGAGCAGACTTTTTTAAGCAAGAACCTGTCAGAGCCATCAATGCTCAGCCTTCTGCTGGGAAACTGGTTCTGTTCTTGCTGGTTTGCTGCAGCACACAGAGGGGAAATTCCAGCCAATTCCTCTCGGTTTCATTACTGCGTGTCCCAGGCAGTGCTCTCCATCTCCCCAGCCCCTCCACTGGCCTTGCAGCAGCAGTGCTCCATTCTGTAACCTGCAGTGACTGGGCAGGACGGTGCTGTCTCCAATCTAGCATTTGTTTGGTCTGCCTGACTGTTCCCTCGCACACTGTCCAAACCATGTTGCCTGGTGGTGCCCAACATACTTAAATAAAGTCATTCATATACGACACTCAAGCCTCCTGGCCTCATCTTCCTACATTTGCAGTTTTAAGGAGGTAACTTGCGTTCTCTTGCCTGTGCAGAATTGCTGCTGGCCAGACTCTGCAAGGAGACACCATCTCTAGTCCAGGATTGCATTCCTGGCGTGGCTTTTGTGGGAGGAGATTCCTGGCCTGCAGCTGTGGTGTCCAAATCTACTCTGCTCTACAGGCATTATCCTTAAGACTTCTGTCACTGCAGACAGGTTAAAGGCTGGGACAGGGCAGCCCGGGCTGAGCAAGGATGATGGCACTGCTGTTGTGAGAAGAGCTGGTGCCAGCCCAGGTGTCTGCAGAGAGAGCAGTGGGTCAAGCCATGCTCACAGGGTGGGGCCTGGGAAGGTGGCACAGTGCCCAGTCCTATGAGTGTCCTGTCTTGTCCCCAGTGGCCACTGATGTAGCAACAGGACAGACCTGGGGCCTTCCAAAGCAGTGGGGTAAGTGACACCTCCCCTCAAAGGCAGGTGATCCCCTCTGCCCCCTGCAGATACAGCCACGCCCCAGTGCAGTTTTGCGGGGAAGCAGCTGTCCCCACCCAGCCACAGCTGTGTCTCCACGGCACCACATCCACCCAGCCAGGCTAGAAGAAAATCGTCAAGCAATTCAGAAAAAAATCATCTTTAATTTATGAAATGGAGAATCATTCTCAAACTTGGTTAGAAGTTGCACAAATAACTTATGATTGAACCATTAAGAACTACAGCAGCCTCACAGCAGGAATGTCTTGGTCCAAGACAGAAGGCAGCCATGTCCTGAGGCAAGATGGCAGGTTGGTGGGCTGAGACCCCAGCAGGAACCTGGCACTAAACAAAGAACAGCACATCCCTCAACGTGCAACAGCTTCCAAACACTGCCTGCCAAGGCCCCTCCCGCAGCAGGCAGGCACAGGCTTTGGCACATCCCTTCTGCCTGCCCTCAAACACATCACCGGGATTGAGGAGTCACTCCTTGCCTCAGGGACCCCTTTGGTGATTACCTGTTCATCTGTTCCCAGACAAAACCAGGGAGACCAAAGCACCTGCTCTCCTTGGGTCCCTGGCACAGCAGCCAGGTGAGATGACCTAACTGGGGCACTGTTTCAAGTGCAGAGGAGCTGAGGTGTCTGCCCCTCCCCACAGGAGTAAAATCCCAACCCTGTGACTGCCCAGTACTGTAGCAGACAGGTTCCAAAGAGCAATCAAAGGCACAAAAGCAAGACCTGGTGTCTCCTCCAGGCTGTGCTCTCCTGCAAGAGGGGAGGGTGCCAGGCTGCCTCACTGGATCACCTGGGCTGGCACTGGGTAGGGAGGCACTTCTAGCGGCTGGATTAGGGATTGGTTCCCTGACCTTGCCCAGAATGGGAGGGGGCTCACAGGACAGCTGTGTGACAGCACTGAGTAGAAGGGGCTGTGGAGAGGAGAGGAGGGATAAACACATGCAATGGGATGCCCATTGAAATGATTCAGCTCAAGGCTCTGAACTCAGTTCAAGCCCAGCACCTTTCCCAGGCCAGCAACAACTCCCTCTACAAGGCCACAGAGGAGGGAACCTCAGCATAGAACAGCACACCCAGAAGATCCTGGCTGTGCAAGATATTGTCCTGGGAACAACAAATGCTTAAGAGCGGATTTGGTCCAAGAACCACAGCACTGTAAGTGGGAGGGTTGTACCACTTACTGGGAAAGGCCTTCAAGGTCCTCTCATCTCTGCTCCTGTTTGGCAATCATTCACTTGGTCCCTCAGGAGCTTCCCACTCCACTCCCCAAGGCTGCAAGGCTCTAGCAAGGAAGGACTCTCTGTGTAGGTCTCCTCCTGCTCAGCTGGAGAGGCTGTGGCTCCCCAGAGCAATACCCAGGGCAGAGAAGTGCACTGGGGATGTGCCTGTTTCTAGCACCTGCAACCTAGCACCTCCTCGCTGGAATAAACAGCTCCCTGCTCCCTGGAACAGGCTGGTATAAAATGTTCTTGCTCCTGAGATCAAGCGATCCATCCCAGGCCCCTCACATGCTGAACTTCTCTGCCCTCCCCAGTGACCACCACTTGGAAGGAATAAACACTGGCATCACAGCATTTCACAGCTGAACCGTGAACATCACGCTCCCTCAGCCCACCATCCCTGCCCTTCACCTGCCCTCCAGCACCAGCCTGGATCCAGCAGCACCCTGGGGCTCAGGCATCCTTAGATTGTTTTGACCTCTGGTGCTTGGCTTTGTGTCAAGCTCTGCCGCTGAGCCTTCACCATCTGCAGCCGCTTCCCATGCAGGCTGAACTGTGACCAGCTGAGGAGCTGCAGTAGTGCACACGTGATGGGCACGAAGACGAGGAGGTAGAAGCAGCCCTGGCGAAGAGTTGGCTCCAAGGCAGACTCCAGCTTCGGCTGGGCACTCACCACGTTGTTCAGGGGGTTGCGCTGGAAGATGTCGTAGCCTGGTGTCAGAGAAGAGTTTGTGAGAATGAGGACAATGGAGATGGACCTTTGTCCATTCTCTTTGAGTGACTGGTGTGGAGATGCAGAGACCAGGCACAAGTTAGCAACTGAAGAGCCGTCTGCACCCACCCAGGGCGCAGGACAGGGTGCAGGACACTGAACTCACAGGTCTGCCCTGTCCTGCTCTGCTGCTTTCCCCAGGAGCCTCCTTACCTGTGTATGCACAGAGCAGCCAGGTGCCGATCAGAGGGGCGAAGGTCTGGCCCGGCTTGGTGACCAGAGCCACCATCCCAAAGAGCAGGGCTGAGGCTGCCTGCTTCCTACGGTTCAGGACTAGATCCTCGTCCACCAAGTCAGTGACCACCAGGTTGAGTAACTTACAGGTCCCTTCTGTGAACACGCGGTTGCTGCAGAACAGACAAAGCACTGAATGGGGTATCAAGAAATGGCAGCAAAACATGACAGATCAGAAAAAAATGGCAAGAGTGAGAAAGGTTTCCCCACACTTGAAATAAGAATTCCAGAAGCCCTGGTTATAGGAGAGGAACGCCACTATCAATAAGCCTTTGTACCCTGCAGCGACACCTCGAATCAGTCCTGACCTGTCACACAGACAGGCCTGGGGGCAGGACACATTGGGCCAGTGGCTCACCTGCACCTGCTGCACACCCTGAGGGCTGCGGAGGAGGAGAGGAGCTCTCAGCAGCTGACAAAGGCAGCTGCAGGCTGCCAATAGCCCTGCTGGTCTGTGACCTAAGCATCGCTGCCTCCCTCGCTCTGCAGCAGGACAGCCTGTGGATTCTGCAGTGACCTGTTCCATGTGCTGTCAGAGCTGGAAACCACATGGCTTATGTGTGACCCTGCCCCTCTTCCCTGCCTTCCACTCCTCTTAAAACAGGGACAACTCACTTTGCTTCCCAGGAGGCCGAGGGCAGGGGAAGCGACTGCTGTTTGCCTACCTGGCAATGAAGATGCAGAGCAGATACACCTGATCAGGTCCTGCCAGGAGCATGACAACACTCAGAGCCAGCTTCAGGAAGAAGAGTCCTCGCACCACAGCGTAAACCCCACAGCGGCGGCAGAGCGACAGGAAGTAGAGGTTGTTGAGGTGGGGGGCAATGTAGGAAACACCTGAGCAGAGACAGAGGCACAAACAGCTTGATGGAGTTGCAGTTTCCACATGCCCCCAGACACGATACTGAGAGAGACAGCAAGGTTGGCTATTTCCAGCAGGACAATATAGAGTAGCTCCCCCGCACAGCTGCAGCAGATTTATTCCATGGCTTTGTGACACAGCACATGCTTTCCTACAGAGGGAGACCTTCCATCAACCTTACTGACAGGAAGAAAGGAAAGACTTGCCCAGTGTCATGCAGAGGCTGCAACTCAGCCCTGGAGCAGAAATGAGAGGGACAGGACTGCCTGACCAGACCTGGCCTGCACAGAACCGTCTCAGGGTAACTCAAGGACCAATGCCCACATATCTCTGTCAGCTTGGAGGCCATATGCTGCAGAAGGAGAGGGATAAAATTCAGGGCTGTGTTCTCTGCTGCATCCTGGGAACACTATCTGCAGCCTCTAGTGCTCAGAGCAATACCTCTCTGGAGTCTGGTGTCCAGCACACCAGGCCTGTCCTCACTAGAAAATGCTCCAAGTTACTTCTGTGCCCAGGAAGGAAAACTCAGAGGTCCCAGGGAGGCATGTGGGGTGCATGCAAGTGTGAATCTTACAGCCCAGAGTCCTGCATGTGAGCACACCTCTCCCCAGATGGAGTTTGGAAAGAGCAAACCCAGACTCAGGCCAGGTCCTACCTAACTTGGCTACTCTCTCCAGTCCCACCTGAGACTCACCAAGCAGGAAGGATCCAGTGGAGACAGAGATCTGGTCTGACAGCAGGTGCTCCAGGAACAGAGGGAAGAAGTTGCTGTTAAAATGGCAGTGAAAAACCTGTGAAGGCAGCATGCAGACAAGCTGGTCAGCAGGAACAGCAGTGAGAAAGAACAGAAAAAGCTAACAGCCCTCTGGGCTCTGTTGTCCTAGGAGCCCCATGCCAAGGGATCATGCAGGATGGGCCTGGAGTACTTCAGCAGAGCAAGACCTTGGCTGTGGCATTTCCGACACTGCTGGCTGGGATTGCAAAATGCTGGCTGGGATTGCAAAGCTGCAATGCCATCAGCCATGTCCACTGCGTGCCCGGGGTGAGCCCCACTGCCCAGCTGTACAGCACAGTGCTGCTGGGGCAGACAGGGCCAGCAGGTGACAGCAGTGGCCACAAGGCTTTGGGGGACACAGTGGCACGGCAGGAGGAAGGAGGCAGCTGGTAGGAGGACATTGGTAAGGCAGAGAGGTTTGAACACAAAGATGCAGACCAGCATCAAGAGCCTGCCTGAGGGGAACTGAGGGATCCCCAGGGAGTCATGACTGCAGCACACAAAGCTGGGCAGGCTGCCGGCATTTGGTAGTAATCACTGAAGAGGATGAAGAACAGAAATGGTAAAAGCCAGCTGGGAGGTGGATCCATCTGGACAGCAAGAATAGTGACGTGAGCCTCAGGAAAATGGAAAGGGGAATGAGACTGTGCTGACAGCCACACCAGCAAACAGCACTCCTGAACTCATCCCCTCTGGGAGTCAGGCCCTGTGCTTCTACACCCCATATGGGCTGCACAGAGCTCAGCCAGCCCCCATAACCCAGCCTACGCTGCAGAGAGAGGAAGGAGCACCCCGCAGCTTGCTCAGGAAGTATTCTCAGTCACAAGCAAGGAGAGTGGCTACCAGCTGCTGAATCAGCCAGCATGCGCAGGAGGCTCCAAGAGCAAGTAGGTGCTGGAAACCTCTCTGTCCTTCTTGGGGAACTCACATACTGCTGAATCACCATCTCAAGCAGCCAGAGCCAGCGCTCACCCTCTGAATCGCAGTGTGTAGTTGCTGTGCCTACCTGGACGAGATTCATGCAGACAAACCAGAGGAAGTTGCGATGCCGGGAGAGCTGCTGGAGATACTCTGCCAGGGTGATCCTTTTCTCCTGGGGGACGGAGAGTTTCTCAATGTACAGCCTAAAGGAAAAGGAGGGATAAAAAACAACCATAAATTCTCCCCACCAAGCAGGACACAGTCCCCAGCTCTCCCCATGTAGATGCAGAGCTATCTCTCCTCAGCTCCCATCCCAACCTTTTGTCTTCCTGGACCAATCAAAACAGTGGAGTCTACCACAATGATTGCTTATTGCTAGTAAAAAGCACAGGCAACAGGTCTCCCAAAAAACATCTGTCTTCTTAACACAAAATTCACATTTCTGTCCATAAATGCATTCTCCTCTTATTAGCCATCCCACTACACATACATTCCTCTTCCAGGTCTCTGCAGTTAGTTAACCTGGCAGATCTCATCAGGATCTGCTGCTACTACAGCATAATGCTGGCAACTCATAACACAAGATGACAAGTGACGCAGCCCGAGGAAGCAGCTGAACAGGGAAAATCAGCTTAGTGTGGCCTACCAACAACCCAGCCACTATCAGGCAGCTGAAGTGAGTAACAGGGTGAGACATTCACTTGTCCAGCTCTGTAGGACATGAGTAGCAATGTGGTCTCGTGCTCACGCAGGAATGCTTTCATAAGCTGCTTCTGACATTTTACCACTCACAGGCCTCACTGGGTGCTCTAGACATGAACTCATTTCATGTTCCAGACATTGGATGGCCATACAGGAGGTCAGGCCTCTGCCTCCAGTTTGGACTAGCGGTGATACAAGACAGTTTTGTTCTATTTTCAGAAGAGCCAGTGTGACAGCAGGTCCTGAAAACTGTATCAATAGCCAAGAACCAGGGATGATTAACAAATTTTGCCTCATCTTCCCACACATTTAGTTTGCTGCAGATCTATGTCAGGCCTTTGTCCCTGCTGAGAACTGGTGATCCTTACTCTTTTAGGGTTGATTCCTGGTCCCATTTCGCTTTCCCATCAGCCTGAAACCGCTGGCGGAGCAGCTGTGTGGACAGGGTGAAACCAACAATGGAGCAGAGGGCTAGCAGGACACAAAATATGCGAAAGGAAAAGAAGTCCTCCTTGTTCCACACTGCATAGGACATGAAGACAGACAGGGAGCCTATGGCACTGAAGAGAGAGCAGTAGAAGTTGAGGCTAGTCCTGTCTTTTGCTGAAACAGCCAGGTCTGCAAGCAAGGCGTTGTGATGGAGGTCAACCATGGTGAGAAAGCTGTCATACATGCAAAGGCAAAGGAGGAACTGCAAACCAGGATGAGCCCAGGCAACCCAGAAAGCCAGGAAAGAAATGGCAAAGAGGGGGCCATTGTGGCTTAGAGCTTTGAGCCTCTTCAGAACCACTTCAGGGGAGGAAATCTCCGCTCCTGCCCTGCAACAGAAGAAAAAAAAATATTTTAGATACCTGGACAAAACCCTGCATGATCACACATTCTTCCTCTCCGATGAAGTCTTGTAGTGACTTAGACACAAACACAGCTTTTGCTCTAGTAAAAACCACCCACAACAGATACCTTCTCAGCTAATAGTGAATACACTGAAAATATGGGTTTAAGAAGGTCAAAAAGAAAAGGGATTTCTTTTTTCCAGTGCATTTCTCTCCCTGACAGTGCTGTACTGCGTGCACTTTGCACAATGTAAATGATTTTCATGAGTTTTTACTAGTTGCAGGAAGCCACACCATGATTTTCATTAAAATGTTGACATAAATACATGAGAAATGCTAATGGCCAACAATACAGAGCAGTCTCGCCTCAGCTTCCATTCTATAGAGTTTGGGAACAACTGGTCTGAGGCATTCCATGTGGAAATAACTACTTTTCCCCCTTGTGCCTCCCAAACCATGTACAGACACAGTCTAACACCCCATTAAGAGGCTTGCTCATACAGCAGGGGCTTGAGATTTTAGATGCCCCTATTTCATGTTCTGCACCACTCATGACTGTTAAGGGTCAGGGTCACATCCACCCAATAGGTGTGTGACTTTCTCTACATAGTCAAGTACTGAAACAACACTGATGAGCACTGAACTTCAAAGACACCATGAAAAGGACGTATTTAAGAGTTCCATGCCCAACAAACCATTCTCACGCCATCATTTTAAAGCTGCCAATTGGCCATCATCTTCCCCAGAGACTAAACAACTTCCCCTGGAACATGTCTTCCCCTGGAAGCAGAACTTCACTTACTGCTGTGTGCTAAGGAATACTCGGTCACTCAGCCAGCCAAACAGAGGGTCATTGAGGCTGTTCCAGATCAGAAACACTGTCTAGGAAAGAAAATAGGACAGTGAAACAAACCACAGGACAGCTCAGTTCTGTCACCAAAGCAAGCAGTGCTGAGCTGGCACGGTGAACTACCAGTAGGAACTGTCCCCCCACACCTTCCCTGCCCCATCACCACTGTATGATGCCCCTGTCTGGGGCAACTGGCAGAGAGGCCAGTGGTTTTCACTCCCTGTGAAATACCCCGACATCCCCAGAGGAAAGGCAGTCTTAAGAACTAAGTCTCTGCATTTTCTACCCCAGCTTGTTCTATTTTTGTATAAGTGGGAAAAACTGAAAAGCCGAAGTTAGCAATTGGAAGGCTCCCTTGCTCCCTCTCCGAAAGAGAACACTGCTGTTATAACTAACAGTTTTCACATTTCTAGCAAGGAGCAGTCTCTGTTTCAGAGTTTCTTACTTAAGAGCACAGAAGCCTATGGAAAAAAACTAACCTCTCCTATCCAAAAGGACAGTTTATCAATCTTGTAAACAGAGACGAAGGTGTCCACATAGTACAGGAGGAACACGTTGTGCAAAATGGAAACAAAGAGCGACAGAGACCCGTAGATCACTGCAGTGGGCAAATGGAAAAGACAAGCCAGCAGTCGCAGCCCCATGTTGGTGTAGTCAGTGTTCAGCTCCTTCAATCACCTCCATTTCAGGTGAGATGTCTTCTCCCAACACCTACTATATCTGTGTTGGGGCCAATCCATTGTTGCTCCTGCAGGAGAGAAAAATTAAATTAAATTAAATTAAAACAGATTCATTTTCTTAAATGAAGTAAAAGCTGAATCAAGTCAATTGGTAAATCTTTGTCTGCAGAGATCAGAATTCATACTGCTTTGAGGAGCTGTTCCAAAGTGGATTGGAGGGGATTTGAGAGACTAGAAGCTGTCTGCTGCACTAAAGCTGTTTCATTAAGCTGAAGCCAGGCTGTGGGCCCCTGGGGGTATGACTGTCTCCTCCTGAGCAGCCTGCCCTGTCCTTTACCCTGTAATGTTCTTTGTTATCCAGCAAGTAGATGATTAATCCAGTTCTTTAAAAGCAAGGTCACAGGAGGAATCAAGTCAGATAGCTACAAACAAGAAAGCAGTCTTCAGAAAACACACCTAATCACTGGTATTTTTACTAATGTAATTTTTTACTCAAATAAAAATGACATCAGCTGTGATGTAACCTCACACGTGCACACCGCTTTCCCTAGGCAGTCACAGCTGACTGCACCTGGGCTGGCTCAGACCAGAATTATTTATGGCAAGCAGTGCTGCTGCTTTGTGGCATGAAGAGACACGACCACAACACGACTGCAGCAGGCACACTGCCATCATGCAATAAAAGTGACCAAAAGTGCCTTAGCAGCTGTCCAACTTGTCTTGGAGTGGCCTAAATCTTAGGACCATAGTCTGAAAGAAAGATGCTTTGGCTGGCCAGCAATATACACAGAAATAAAACACGTGGACACAGCAGCCTTAGACCAGAACAAGTGGCTGTATGCTCACAAGGGGCTGAGTGTGAGAGGAGGACTCCTCACACCTGCACTGACCTGGAGGAGGGGCCAGAAATGTTCTCTTGTGCTTTTGAGGCTGAGCCCTCTCTCACTTAAGTTGCTACAGAC
Source organism: Orthonyx spaldingii (assembly GCA_013397795.1). NCBI lineage: Eukaryota > Metazoa > Chordata > Aves > Passeriformes > Orthonychidae > Orthonyx > Orthonyx spaldingii. The sequence goes on along the minus strand of VZTJ01002933.1, from coordinate 2,512,475 downwards.
CAAAGCCAAAACACAAGGCACTTATGTGAGACATAAGGGTTTCTTAAATCAGTACAAGCCAACTCCTCCAGCCCGTGCCATCATGAGAAGCCCTGCTCACAGCACACACACATGAAGGGTGGTGACAACAAGGTTGTTATCTTGGCACCTCAAAAGCAAGATAAGTGGCTGTGTGTCACTCCTGTTTCAGCCCTCCGGGGTCTGCACTCACCCCACTCAGACACATCATGGGGGCTTTGCAATGTGGGATAAGACTGAACACAAGAAATAGGAACCTACGCACCACACCAGCCTCTTGGGCTTGCAACACCAGCTGCAGCAAGTCCAAGCAGAAAGTCAAGCAGAAGAATAAACATCTGGGTATGAAACCTGAAGAAATGCCAGTCCCATTCAGCATTTCCCTGAAGCCATGAGTCTGATCACTTCTAGGCAAGATTAAAAAAGCAAAAAGCAAAAATAACCCTCTGCTCTGCCTAGGCCAAGGAATTCCTCATAACTAGTTCAGAAGGAGCAGGAACAGATTTATTCCAATCAATTACATCACTAGATTGAAACTACCTCAGCTCCACTCCCAGCCAAAGCATTAGACCTCAACTGGATCCAACTGCAGAGCCCTTGTGGAGATCAGCCACCATTCCGCATGCCTGCCAGGCCAAAACCCATGGCCAGATAAAAGGAAGACACTGCTTGGAAGGGAATTCAGCCAGACAATGAACCTTTACAGACTTAATTAAAGACAGACAAGCCTCAAGGGGAAATTTCATTTTGTATGGTCAAGAATTGGAAAGGACTCATCCTGTCTAAAGACAAAGGTTAAGAAGAAGGAAGAGTTAAGCCAACTGTCCCACAGGTAAGTCCTCTGTCCCTCACAAAGAGTCTTCTGTGGAGGACTGACTGAAGAGCAGATGAAGACACCAGAGTGCTGAGCCCCCTCATGGAACTGTCGGCACACAAGAACTGGGAACACTCACTGTAACTAGCAGGAAATCAGTTCAAGGCACACGAAAATACTTCCCTACCTGACAGGTAGTAAACACCTGACATTTGCTGCCAAAGGGCAGCAGGTTCAAAGGATTAGACAAATTCATGGAAAACAGCTGTACACAAACAGCTACTAAAGAGAACAAGGCAGCGAAATCCCCTCTAGCAGCCCCAAGCCAGCTGCACAGGCTGGGAGTGGACAAGCGGAAAGGCCACAGATGGTGCCCAGGCTCACGTGCTCACCCTCTAAACAGCATCTCCTGCTGCCACCATGGGACAGGATATGGAGAGAGACAGACCAACAGTGTGACCCACCAGGGTGATTTCTATCCTGGGCTTGCCTTTGCTACCCAAAACCTGTCTGAAAGCAGAGCCCACTGAAGCCTTGGTCTTAGTGCTGCACTTCACGCTGTCCCCATCCAAATGGTGCTTCACTGAGCACATGTTGCACAAACCACAGCTGTTGTAGTTCCCAGAGACACCTCACTTTGTCATATGTATGCTACAGCGCTGTTCAAAGAGGGTGAAGTTCCACTTCCTTTCTTTCTGCTCCCTCATCACTCCCTCACAGATGTGCAACCCCTCCAGCCAGCTGATATTTGCAAGTGATGTCACTTTTGCTAGGATAGTCATTAGGTCATTTGACAGATATTTTTTCCCTCCCCACCTGCAAATGTGCAGTTAAAAAGAAACAAATCACAGTTGTCTGTCAAAAGCAGATTTTACTTCTACACCAAAGCACTGTGTTATTTAAGCTTGCCACACTGGCATTTTCATAACCTTTTCCTCGGGATGGAGAATTACTCATGGAGTATGTCAGAACTTTTCAACATGAGGCTGTAAGAAGTAATGGGAAAAGGACCTGCAGGAGGGAATAGCTATCATTCATTCACACTGAACTTCTAACACAGTCATAAAGCAACAAGCTCATAAATTAGAAAGCAACGAGTCTTTATTTGAGAAACTTCCTCCTCCGCACTTCGACATCTGGCTCCTGCCAGTGACGTCCACAGATCTTATCTTCCTGAGGAGGATGTTGGAATACTGGCTACCAGGAAAGCACTGCTTTTGTTTGAGAGTGCTGGCATGCAGCTGTGTCTGGAACACACCACAGCTTGGGGCTCACACATCTGCTTTAACTTCCCAGCCAGCTCACAGCTGGATTCATGAGTCCTCGTGTCCCATGGTGATTCGGCAATGCTTTGGCCTTACAACAAGGCTGAGCTCCAGCCTTCCACAGCTGAAGCCACTTGCACTGAGCCAGCAGCAGAGCCATACACGCGAATCTTGGCTGAAGCCAGCCTTTTAAACAGGGCTAGATGATTTTTATGTGCTGGAGTTGCCACTCAGCAACCTGAAACAGCCATCTGCAGACCTGACCGTGGTATCAGGATGACTCTTGTAGTCATTCTCCCGTGTGTGGGTAATGCAGGCTAGAATATCCCAAACACTGCTTCAGAATATGTCTATGCTTGCTTGAGCTGCCACTACACTGTCTCTGCTGCGTATTTTGGGTTTTGAGGGGCTTACTAACAGAGGGCCAAATACACCAGCTCTGTATCTCTGCAACTGCCACAAAATAAATCCACCCAGCAGCTGGAAAAACCACCTGAGAGAGAACCCTACTTACAGACATTTGTCACAGCCAGACAGGACCGGGCTGCTGGCAGTCCAGCCCCATTCACATGGAAGCAGGTCTGGAGCTGCACCTGTGAAAGAGCTGACGCCCTGTGACCTGTCCCAACAAAATGCCTGATGCTGGGCACATAAATTGGTCCGAGACCCTGCAAGTGACAGTCATGGATGTCTTTGCTCAGGCTTATCCGCCAGCGGTGAGCCCATTTTGGGAGCACAGACCAGGTTCTGCACACTCCTTTCCTCCCACGCATGGTACCCCAGGACACCTCCACTACACAAGACATCTCGGAGGGTCCTCACCCCACAAAGCTACTTGGATTCTGTCAGAACTCTGTCAGTAAAATGACAAATCCCTCCACAGAGCTATCTGAATGAATGAAACCAAAAGAGCTCCCACTTAAACCAAAAAATCCCTCTCATAATCCTCTTTCTATCCCAGGAAAGCTCCTGCCTAGAAACACACTCCACAAAATTTAGGCTCCTCTGACTAAACTTTGATCTTGTGCACCCTTTTAGAGATGAATATAGCTCCAAGGCTCTCAGTTTCTCTACTTCATACTTCTTCTGAAATCCTAGCACCCTCGAATCATCCACTTAGTAACAAGGACTCTGGAGGGAACACTGAACACAGTTCTGTGTGAAATATGAACAAACAGCCCAACAGCAGGTTCCCAGCAGCCTGGTACCTGAAGGGTGAAGCAATGAAACCTTTGAAACCACCAGGATCAGGCATGGAAACATGACTGGAAAAGGCTATGAGGGTGTTTCCCAGTACTGTTTACCAATTCAACAATCACTGATGATTGTGTATGGTGAAGTTAAGTAATACCCTTCTTATTACAAGCAATCATGTGCTTCCATCACTCCTGCCGAGTTCATACACGCAAACACAACTGCCACGCAGACAATTAACACCTTGAACCAGCTGGTAGCTTCCATGGAGCTGTGCTCCAGCTGAGCAATCTTGTTCAATCAGATCTCACCCCCTAACAAGAACACAAGGTTTGTCAATAGAGATAACTGGGCAGATCTCATAGCCTTGGAACTTGGCAAGGCTTTCACCTCAACAACACGCGACATCCCTGTCTAAACAACTCAGTTGTTTTACAGTGTACAGGAAGTGTATTAGATGTATTTAAAAAATTGTTCCCCATCATTTGCCATCAATATAAGCTCTAATCCTGCAGTGGACTTCACAGGACTAGGATGAGAACCATTGCCAGGTAACTCTGACCTCAAATTACAAATCTAGAAATAAATATGAAATCGTCATTGAAAACAACCCCCAAGAGTTGATTCAAAGAAGCTACAAGAGGGGATTACTGCACAGATACTGCCTGTTCTTTGTTAAAACTTAAGAGGAAGCACCAGGTGAGAAGCAACTTTTACCACTCTGCCAAGCGCAGCCACCAGGAGTTTCTGCTACACGTCTCCTCGGGAACAGGGACTCTCTTCACCTACACAAACCTCCCAAAGCCACCCCCCTGCAGGCCCCAGCTGCAGCCACAAGGCCACCTGCAACTGACCGAAGGGCAGGAGGAAGCCCAGCCGCCAAGGCCACCAGGGATCTCTGGGGCGTTTAGGGCTGTAAAGCACAGCACTTGGGTCACCAACGCAGCTGCTGACGTTCCACGAGCAGGACAGAAGCACAGGGAGCCAGGTGGGACATGGGGACACCATGACTTTGGACATGTCCAAGCAATGCTGCCATCATGTGCCCCATTTGCAGGGAGGCCCCCCACGCTGAGGGGAAGCCTGGCAGCCCTGGCAGGGGAAGGGGTGGCCAGGCAGGGGCACTGCCATCCTTCCCTGGCGGGCTCTCCAGAGGCACTGCCATCCTTCCCTGGCGGGCTCTCCAGAGGCACTGCCATCCTTCCCTGGCGGGCTCTCCCGCAGGCTTCATGGCAGTGGGTTGAAGCCTGCCAGGTGAGGGGAAGGTGTAACAGGGACACCAGCGACCCGCTGCACGCTCCAGGCGGAAAGGAATGACAATGCCAGAGCCGCCTGTCCTTGCCAGGAACCAGACCCCGACCGGCTCCAAGACTGAGTCCCCTGCCCGCGGGCACTGACACCAGAGAGCGACGGCACCCCCCCGGCAAAAAGTGGGATCGTCCACGATAATGGAGGGAAGTATCCGCCAGGGCTCTACCACTATACGGAAGGGGGGACCCCCCACCCCGCAAAGGCGGCCCCAGTGGGGGCTAGTGTCTCTCCCACCCTACCCGAACTACCTTAGTGAGTGGATGAGGAGCCCCCCACCCCACCAGACTACAGGCAGAGAGACACCAGGGCCAGTGCTAAGGCGGGAGAGACACCTGCCCGCCCCCTCGGCGCCTCCTACCTGCGTCCGGTACCGGCGCTCCCCCGCCGCTCCGCCGACGCACAGCGCGGCCGCGCATGCGCACCCGCCCAGCCTAGCCCTGCCCCGCGGCCATTTTGCGTCCTGGCAAGTGAAGCCGCCGGCAGCTCCCAGCAGCCATCTCGTGTGAGGGCAGCCGGCTCTCTCATTTGCATAGTCCCGCCCCCAGCCACACGAGCCTCTCTGGCCGGCGGGCGGCCGCGCCTCTATGGTCCGCCCGCCCGTCGCCATGGAAACGCGGCCGGGCCGGGACTCCGGCGCTCGGAGTCACGGAATCCTGGAATCGTCATGGAACCGTCGATGCGGGGCGAGATCTTCACGTTCATCCAGCCCACCCGCCAGACCAGCGCCACCACTGTTACCCCTAAGCCACTAAACCTTTTCACCCAGTGCCAGATCCAGAGGCCACTTGTAAACATCCAGGGATGGAGACTCCACCACCTAGACAACCAATTCCAATGCCTGATCACTCAAACGGCGAAAAAACAAAATTCTGATATTTAATCTGAATCTCCACGGTCCCATCTCGAGGCCATTTCCTCCGTCCCTCTCACTGCAGGCATGATAGAAGACATCAGCCCCCCCTCATCACAGCCTCCTGTCAGGGAGCTGTAAAGAGAGATGAGATCCCTCCTGAGCCTCCTCTTCTCCAAAGAGTATGTGCCAAGCTGCAGAATGACATAGTGGAAACAAAAATATATACACGGGCTGCTTGGGCAGGTGGAGCAGTAATCCAGCAAATTTCCTGTCTCTGGTCTTAGTAATCAACTACTTACATTTCTCTCCCATTATTAATTTCCATTCATCCTGTGTATTTCAGAAAATAGATACTATCATTGTCCATTATCATTTAAGATCTCTCTTAATGGGCCTTTTTCTCAAAGAAGCAACTCCTGTGTTCAGCATATGCATCACCTCCCATCTCTCACTGCAGCAGTTGCTCCATTCAGCTGTTCTCAAATTTCATCAGGGGACATTTCACCACCAAAAACTGAGGCAAAAGCCAATTGCTATGTACAGAAAGGTATTATTGCACCCTACTACTTTCCAATGTTCTTGCACATTAGACTTACTAGCAGCTTTTTAAGCAGGTCATTTTTAAAAATTCCTAGAGACCAGGCAACTAATTGTAATCAACATGGTTTGTAATTAAAGAGTGATTTATAGGTATTTAGCTTCAGCTATTGAGATCACCTACAGCAGAGCAAGGCATAAGGCACTAATCAAAGAATCATTTAGTCTGGAAAAGACCTCTAAGATCATGGAATCACTAAGCATCCCTAAGGAGCTGCACTGCTACTGCTGTTGTGCTGGGTGATGATGAGCTGAGCTTGCAGACTGAGTCACCCATTTAAAACCCCTGTGTAGATTTCTGTCTGTAGAGGCCCACCACAGTGCAGGTGCTTACAATAAGGTAATGCTGATGGGAACCACTGATATGACTTCTTACTTAATTATAACCTGGATGAGCTGTGAGTACAAATACCAGTTTAGTTGTAGCTAAGTGTGAGTAAAATGCCTGCGGGGGGAAGTAAATCTAAGAGAAAATAGGATTGTTTATTTCTATGTTAGTTAGCCTATTACTTTAAGGGTTACAGTTCCTTAAGTTTTGCTAATAGTGTTTTGCTGACTTGAGAAAGACCCCGAAGTTTTGGTGAGTGCTTTTGTGGTTTTTCCATGCTGGCTTTGTGTGCTGATTTCAGCTGTTTCTTTACTTGTGTGCTTGTTCCCTGTCTGAGCATGTAATGTAATTGCCAAAGGAATGAGCTTCCTGTTGCTGTCTTTAGGTTCAAGGGCATGTTCAGGCAAGTTTTGCAGCCCTGGTTACCGCAGGAAAAACTTCCACAAGGTGTGATGTGGTATCTTACAGCACCTCCTTACTCTATTTGTGTCATTAGGCCCTTCAGCGAAAAAGAGCTTGTAGGAAGTAACCTATCTTCTTAAGATCAGGTTGTGCATGCTACTGTTCCTTCGTTAAATGAAGGCATTCTCTTGGTTGTCTTTTCTCAGCGTGTGAGTACACATATGCCAAGCAAATGGCTCTCTGTGTTCTGCACTTACAGACTGTGCTGTTTTGCCATGTTTCTGCAGTTATGTGCTAGCTTAAAAGTTCGCAGTAGCAGGGCAGTGTACAACTGAGATGTTCTGCACTTTGCCTGGCTTTTTAAAAACACACATTCCTCTAGAAGTGGTGCCCCTTTCACCCTGACACATCTGCTGTTTGATCATGTGGATGCACGTCCATGTACAGAAGCATAAGTTGCTTGGAGTATTGATTCATGCCAGTGCTCTACTCTGTAGCACTCCTAGCACCACCTGCTTGTGAAAAATACTAATGTAAATTGTTATTGTTGTGTGATGAGAGGCTTTATACACTTTAATTTGGAAAAAATGACCCAGAAGGGCCTTTGAGTAATTGTATTCCTGGAAACACAAGATTTTCTTTTGATTCCCATTCTAAAAAAAACCAGTAATGTTATTCGTGAGCTATGTTCTGTATTGTCTAAAGACCATGACAGAAGGTAGTTGGATTTTTTTTTTTAAGTTATAACGAAGTTGTAGATCAGCAGATGCTGCAGCTGTCTGCCTTGGGGATGCAATAAGAGCAGTATTCCCATGGGTAATTCTAGATCACATGTTTGAACTTACACTAGAAATGCAGTGTGTGTTGCTGTTGTAACAGAAAACCCCGTTATGTGCTAAAGGGGTATGTTGTATGTAACACAACCCCAAAGACTGGATAATCTTTCCTGCCCTGTCCTACTGTTTCAGGTGTTGATCCCTTGAGAAGACTTAGTGCAAGTGCATAACATGATGCCTTCTGTACTTCTGCATACCCATCCTCAATGCAAGATATATGGGAATGGGATCTAAATGTAATTAAAGAACAAATGGTGTTCTGTGATACTGGTGTGCGTCAAGAGAGGAAACCCACTGTGGGCACAAATTCCCTCTGGAGAACCAGGCTGTGTGATCTTCTAAGGCTTTTGCAGGATATCAGGAGACTCTCCCAAAAGCATTTCAAGGACAAACACTTGTAATCAAGCAGCTGAGAGAGTGGGATGCTGTAGAAGTACAAAACATGTTGCTCTGCTATGCAAACTGTCTGTGTGTAAGATAAGAAAGTGCTGGTAGGTAACTGGAGCTGGACATGGGAATTAAGGCTGGAAATGAATGATTTGTCTTGGAGTGTGTAAAGTAAACAATCTATAACGAGGAGGAACCAGATAATTATGGAGGGTCTGAAGGAGCTCTTGCAGGGTAAAACCTTTCAAGGCCACCTGCACCACATCAGTAATACCATGTAAGGCTGAGATTGCCAAGGTAATGATATCGGAAACATCAGGCTTAGTTATTGATGTGGCAAAACTGAGGAAGAAATGACCAATGAGGAAGAAACAATTTGGGTGGATTTGCTGTTTGGGAGGAGACTGGAGTAAGGGAAGCATGAATGTGGCAGAAAAAGTGGATCCTGAAATAAGAGAATAATGAATATAATGCAACAAAGGTGAGATCAGCTGACGGAAGGAGTGCAGGTGCCTATGGCTGATAGTGAAGCCTGAGGACCTAAGCCCACAGGAACGTTGAAGTGATGCTCCTTGGACAACCTGCTGGACTCTACATCAGGTCTCTGTTGGAAAGACTTGTTGTGGGAGGGCAGAGCAAGTGGGGTGGTTGTGCATCCTAGTGCTAAATGGTGTGGGAGGGAAAGGTGACTCAATAACATCATGTGTGGTTCATAAGACTTCATTAGTAGCTTCACAGCTGTGTGCAAAATGATATAAATAACCATGACATGCTAGTGGTGCATTAATGAGGTTGTTGGTCATTTAGTTGACGTATTGGTGTGGTTGATATAAGTTAGTGTCCTGAGTTTGTTCTCTCAACACTGCAATATGAGGGGGAATAGCTGGGCAGAAGTCACAGCTGGGGGCTCAAACAGGACCTCCTAATTTGAAAGCTTGAACTAACTGATACTGAGATCTTTTCTTTGGAGAAGAGCCTGTGTGGTTGGAAATGATGGATGCCAGACAACCTCTTGAGTGAGAGGAGGAGCAAGTCTCTTTGTGCAGGCTGTGTTTTGACATGGATCATTAGGACTGAACACTATAAAGTGCACATGAAAATATGCTCAACTAAAGAAAAAAGAGTAGCATCTAGGTACAGAGCTGTGTCTGGGAAAGGGTTTAAATGAGAAAAAAAATGGTGACTGGGATACTGAGACATGGGACACAGATTTGAACCTCAGGTGAGGAAGACATCCGATGCAAAGGGTGTCTGCAGTGGTTACAGGAAAGATGAGAATGGTGGTGGTGTGAGCTTTAGTAACACAGAAATTATGCTAAGCTGAAAGGAGAACATGTCAGAAAAATGGAAACTATGGAGTATGTCCAAAATATATACTCTGATGCAGCAGACACACACCCAGGGAGCAGCTGAAGGGGTGACAGTCTCAGGATCACCTTGGCAGCAGGCAGGGATATTTTCTAGAGCTTTGCCTGCTGATGCAGTCACCCTGTGGTAACACTCATCACATTTTATTCTTGGTGGCACAGCTGTTCTAGAGCTGCTGTGTTATCCAGCAGCTGCAGTCAGAGTGGGAGGAGTGGCTGCTCCAAACCTTTCTGTCACCAGTGAGCTGCATATTGACTGCTATTTGAGCAGAGTTATGCAGGAGGGTGGTTTCTAGATAACCTCTGTCAAGTAAAGACTTGCTCTGCAATGATTTCGCCTTTTCCTGGTGTTTTGATTTCATACAGAGTCTGAGCTTTGCACAGACCTCAGAAACAAATGCCAGACCCACACCAGACTTCAGTGCTTTCTGGGAATGTCACTTTGAATAGCTGAAACAGATCTATTCCCTCTTCAAAGGGCCTCAGTAAGGGGTGACTGACTGTAATACACATTAGCTGCTATTTCCACAGTTACCAGTGCCAGCTGGAGCTCTTTTCTTCATGGTGCACTAGTAACAGCAGGGTGAGACTGGTGTCTTCTGGCTTCAGAAGTTAAATTCTCCCCCTTGGCTGAGCTGAAGGGATTGTTCATGGAGCTCTTATATCAGCTGTGCTTGTGGTATCTTTCCAAGTTGGCTTGGGTTGCTGTAAGAATTTGGGCAGTGAAGTAATTCCTGATAGAAAGGTCCTTTCTGTGGTATGAGGGGAAACTGGGTCAGAGCTCCAGCATTGCTGGGGGAGTTCCTCAGATTGGGTTAGTGGTGTGGGGAGGCCTGTTCTCTACAGCATTGAATTGTATTCCTGTTAATCACTACTGTCTGCTGGCACCTTGAACTAGGCATGATGCAGTAACCCCTTGTGCAAGTATTTAACACTTCTTGGAGTACTTGCTGGGACAGCATGGGTTTGCTTTTCTCTTGAAGAGTGTAGCAAAACGTGGTGCTATTTTATCTTTGTGGGGTGAGTTGGTGTGTGTTCAAAATTCAAGTTTTTCCATTATGAATCAGCACTAGCATGAGAATCTGATCCTCTAGATAAAAATTAAGGCCTGGAAAAGCTCAGCTTTTAAGGAGCTACTGCATTTTCCTTGAATTCCTGTGTTGCTGCCAGGCATGTCTGGCTAAGAGAAAGCATCCCATTTAGGAAGGCAGCCAAGTGCCTGTGTCCTAAGGATCAGTACTGGTGGTGGATAATCAAACTTATTGCATGGTGTTGTGTGGCTTTTTGTACTGCTCTCTCACCTCCCCAGGAAGTACTTGGGAGTATTCTCCTGGATGAGTTTTACTGAAAAGACTTCAAACCAAGCATGACCTTATGCTGGCAATAAAGGGATGGAAGTCACAAGCAAAAATATGAAACTGCTTTGTCATAATCTTCTCCCACGCACTATCTCCAGCTACCAGGATGCTGAATACATGTGTGGGACTGACACCAGAGCTATGGAAGACAACCCTTGGCTGAATAAGAACATTCAGTTTTAACATCTCACTTTAAGCAGCCCTTGAACTCATGGGGTTTTTCTTTTTTAAAAATCTTTGCCAAAGCTTTGTCAGGTGGCAACAATTTTGCACACTCTGCTCAAAATTGGGAGACTAACTGGAAATAACTCATTACCTCATCTTCTTGGTTTGGAGTAATTGGTCCTTTTGCAGTATTCAACCTTGGCAGTGGTTACAGAGCAATGACAGGAGATGTGTGGTTTTTTGCAGGGTGGGGAGAGGAAGAGGTCAGGAAAAAAGCTAGAAAGAATAGTCTGAAAGCTTGAGTGCTGGAACAGTGGAAAGGGTAATTTAACAGGATCTTCATTTGTGAGCTGATCACAGGGCTATGGAATGAGGCAAGAATAGTCTCGGTTGAGAGTTAGATGGCCACGTCCTCTCCTGTGGGTCCAGTGTCTCTGCAGTTGTGTTGGCTTGCAGCATGTTCTCTGAGGAAGTATCTAAACCCATTCAAATTGCCAGCCTGACCTGGCGACCCTGCCTCAGCTAGACACAAGACATGGTGAAACCAGTCTCTCCAGACATGTGACATACTTGTATGAAGTTTCATGCTGGGTATTGTGGCACACCTGTATGTTAGTAGTGCCCATGATACAGTCAGGCTCACTTTAATCTCTTTCCTACAGAATGTGCAGTCTGGCATGGAATTGAATATTTACACTTTCCTCTGTTTCTGTAGCTCACAATGGCCTCTTGTGTTCCACAAATACCTAAAAAGAAAGCTCAACAAATTCAAAGCTAGTCTAAGTGACAGTAAAGTTCTACTGCCCTGAGATGCTCAGAAAAACCATGTTCTCCTGTATTTTTAGCAGGTAATTTCTGCTGCTTTAGATACTAGGAAAGCCCCACCACCGTTGGGCATTTCTGTATTAACTAGTGGTGGATTCATCTCCTGTAGTAACTGAGTAGAGAGGGTTGAAACAAAAGCTTCTCTATCAAATGTCCTCTCTGGTTTTGTATTGCAAACATTGCTTGGTTGCTCCATAGCAACTCTGTGTGGGGCAGCTGGTGTGAAGCACACTTTGCTTGGCAGGTCTTTTTTGGGAGCAGTGGTGTCAGTCCCCTTGACCTGCACCAAGATGTTTGAGGAGGGAAAGGCCCTGCCAGATGACTGGGGCAGTAAGTAAGGGAATTGCTGGAGTCAGCTCTGGCAAGCCTGGGAATAGTCTGCAGTATCATGTTCTCACCAAGCAGACATGACGATGTCAGTTGTCTGTGGCCATCTTTGGAGTTTTTGCTCCTTTTTATTGTGCCTGGTGTCTCATTCAGCTCCAGCCAAGAAGGATTTGAACCCTTTTTGAGCAAGGTCAAAGCTGCTGAAAGGCTTAAAAGGAGAGGCTGCCTTGTTTCTTCCTGTGGCCTTCCCCTTTGTGATGAGGTTTTCAGAGCCCCATGCAGCCTCACCTGGAATGCTTCCAGGAATGGTGCATCCACAGCTTCTCTGGGCAGCCTGTTCCAGTGCCTCATAACCCTCACAGTAAAGAATTTTAATTTCTAATATTCTATTTAAATTCACTCTCCATCAGCTTAAAACTATTCCCCCTTGTCCTATCACTGCTTGCCCTTGTGAAAAGTCCCTTACCAGCCTTCTTGGAGACCCCCTTTAGGTACTGGAAGGTGCTATAAGATCTCCTTGAGAAGAGGAAGGGGAGAAGAAACTGGGAATTAGACTCCTTCCTCAAGTGGTACCAGTTCATGTAGGTGTTTGGAGTTGGTTTTCTTAAGCATCTGGCTTTTGATGCCTTCCAGCCATCAGATGGCCTGACAAAGGATCACCTTCCTGGCAAACCCTGTTTTCCCTGAAGCACTGTCTGCTTGAAAGGATCAGGCAAGTTGGCACTGGTGTTGTCAAAGCCCTCTTTTCCTGTACACATGAATTTGTCACACTGTAGGTCAGCTTTGTGGAATCTGGCAGGGCTTTGCTCTAGCTGTGATCTCCCAAATCCTGCTTTGGAAAGCTGAAGCAGTCCAAAGATCAATATGACAACAAGCAACTGTAACGGTGGGGTAAACTGTATTGTCAGCCCTGGGACCACCAGGGTGCAGCTCTATGGGAGCAGACAAGCCCACTGAACAAAAGGCCCAGGGAACCCATAACTGGGGCATTCACTAGGATCCTCTCTGTGGTTAGGGTGAGTGGATGGTCTCTCCACCCCCAGGATCCTTTGCGCTTCTATTTGAATGTTCCCAAATTCCCTTCTCCCGGTTGGCTGTTGCCGTCCCACCCCTTATTCCCTTGTCCATCCCTCTTCCCTAGAAAGTTCTCCTTTCTCTGTTACCCCGTTAGTTTACCAGTTGTCAATATTCCCCCAGTTCCTGTTCATTGGCTCCCTTACCCATGTCCCGCCTTCCTCCACCCATCCGGCAGGTTTTGGCGGGCGATTTCAACCGAAGGTTGAAGGTTATTTAAACCCCAGACTTTTCTTTGTTCGGGGTTCTTCTGGGGCAGTTCCCCTTTGCGAGGATTGCAAACCAAGTTCTCTTCCCCCTAACAATAAACCCTTGTGGAATACAGTTGCCCAGAGATCCGATCTCTTTTGTTCTCACCGACTGAGTTGCTGAGGTAGCGATCGAGGCAAAAAGGGCTACAGGAGAAGGGCAAACGGGACCCATAGGCTGAGGTAACCCTGGAGGGAGGACAAAGAGCCAGCAAGCAACACAGCTCTGCAGGGGCAGGGCACGAGCATTGTGCCTCCTGCATACCAAAACCTTGTTGCAACACACCTAAGCATTCAGAGCAGCGCTGTGCCCTGCAAGCCAGGAGCTGGGGCTCGGTGCCTTGTGCCTGTGCAGGTAAGGCTGCGTCTGGGCAGTCAGAGAGCTCTGTGCTCGGGAGCAGGCAGGGACAGGGCAGTGGCAGGCAGCTGTGCAGTGGAGCCTGGCAGAGGCCACCCAGTCAAGGCCTGTCCTGACGGGTTTGCAAACTTCCTCAGGGGCTGTGAAGTCTTGTCTACACTGTGTGGGCTGTCAACACCCTCCTCCGGGTGATCTGCTCCCAGGGAAATGTCTTTGCTTCTGTGGTGGGGCATGTGACAATGCTGCCCTGAAGCGCTTCTAGTCCTGCTTAATCCTCATCTTGTTCCCCCTTCTTATCTCTTCAGTTTGCTTCCTCTTGTGGGTCATCCTGCATGGCTGAGCCACCAGCTTGTTACCCTTATCTTTCTTCAGTGTGAAATCAAAGTGACAAGTCGTTGTGCTCAGGCTGCCTTGTGATAAACCCCAAGTGATTTAGAGATGGCCTGTCAGTCCTCCTTGCAGCTGCCAGGAAGACCTGGGAGCAGTGATGCTGATAGCCAAAATGCAGGGTGCCACAGAAGCTTTTGAGCAAGAGCTGGTCATTAGCTACATGCAAACAGCTTCTCCAGGGTTGTTCTACACTGGCAAGGAGCAGCACACTGACCTAGCAGGAGGGGTGTAAGCTGGGCTTGCTTTGTTTCATATGATGAATGCAATAGTTGCACACTCTCTGTGCAGACCACTTGCTGTGAAACACAAGCACTTCACAGAAGTGTGGATCTCAATAGGGATGCATGGATGAGCTGTTTAAAGAGATACTGAGACTGGTTTTCAAGATCAGACCATATATTCCATGTGCCCACCTCATGCTGCCATTGACATACAACACCCTTTGGATTTTTGTGATGGTTCTGGGCAAGTTAGGTAAGCAGGTTGTGAACTTTGTTGGTTTAATTTCCTCCTATCTGAGGGGGTGATGGTTATGATGGGCTTTGTCTCCAAGGCTGCAAGTCTTGTTTAAGGGTGCTGTCTGGTCTTGACTGAATACTCTAGTGCTGTTCTGCTGTTTCCTGTGCGGGGTAAAGGCTTCTAGCCCTGAACCCGTGGCAAAAGTAGGCTTGAGCTAGTGCATATTATGAACCTTTAGGAACAGGAGCAATTTGTACTGGTTAAAAAGAAGAAAACCCTCCATTTTGCAGTACCCAGCATTTCTTGTGTCAGGCAACTCTTAGGGGACAGCTGAACTTTCATCTCTTCTAGGTCAACACCTGTGGGAGAGACAACCCTAGTTAAGGTCGAAGAAAAAAGAGCCCACAGGATCTGAACTCCATGGGAAAAAAATATTCAATTTGCTGCCTTTAGTTCTGTGCATAGTCTTTTCCTGTCTCTGATAACAAGCATTAAAAAAAAAAACAAACCTATGCTATATACAGCTTCCTTTCCTGGCCTAGGGGAGAGGATAATGACTCATGGGAGGGCATTGCTTAATGACCTAAATGGTGCTTGGATATCTGGCAAAGGCAGGCTAGGAGCAAATTCAGCTGTAGGTTAGAGTTGCTCAAGGTAAATGCACACTTATACGTGAATGGTAACTAGTGAGACCAGAAAGAGAAACCTATACATGAGAACTTGTCAGAGGAAACATAGATGTGCCTGGGTTTTGCGCTAGAAATAAACAGTAGATACAGCTCTTGTTTGCTTATCAGAGTAAAAGCAGGGCTTTGGGAGGATAGGAAGAGAGTCAAGGACAGTTGAGGATCTTTTTGTTTGTTTAAGATTTCCTTGTCTGGGCAGGACAGCAGTTGACATGACTGCAGCATGGTTGGGCTGTTGCCTCTTTCCTTTCTTTGACTGCTTGCTTTGTTTCTTTCCCATGTGCCTGCATTCCCCATTTCCATGCCTGCTCAAGGGCCTCCAGCTTCTTGCAGTGTCTTGCTGCCTCTCAGCACTGCAGACACAAGTCATGAGGATATGTGGTTGACTCTTCTGCCCTCAGTGGTGTTTATGTCAGCTTGTTCTCATCTTTGCAACTCCGAGACGTGTGGGTTAAATGATGTCTTGCAGAGCAGCTAATAGGCAGTCATTGGCAATGTGGGTCTACGTCTTGGTGGGCTACTGTCCCTGCAAGCTGTGGGGAGCTCCTTGTATTAATTATTAATTAGTTGGTATGCTTACAGTGCTAAGTGTATCTCCTTATTCAGCCTGGAATGTATATAACCAATGAAAATTGTTTCTCTTCCCCTCCTGTCCTCACAGCTTTTGAGACTCAGCAGCTGCTCCAGAGAAGTGTCCCCTGTGTAAAACCCCACGTTCCTGTACAATGTCCAGCTTTGTGCCACGGGAATATTACCCAGCCATGATCCCACCTTCTGCCTACACCTACCCACCGCTGCGGCCTGGGAGAGCAGAAGACATGTCCAGCTCCATGATGTTCCCTCCCATCCACATGCACAACTTCTACGTTCGACCCGTTACCTTTGTGGTGGACCGGAACAGCTTCCCTGGCTGTGCAGGAGGTCAGCTGGAGTATCACCATCTCTACAGAGCCTCCAATCCCTATATCCATCCATACCATACCTGGCACTTCCCTCCCATGGTCCCTATCCCTCTCTACCATCCCTATGCAAACTACCATCCCTATGCTGCCTACCAGAGGTCAGATCAGTATCGAGACACGTGGCCAGAAGGCTTCACAATGAGAGGGGAGCTCCAGTGGGGGAAGCTTGGAAAGGTGTTTGGGCCAAGGAAAGACCTCCCAGCATTTGTGAAGGATGATCTCCGCAGGATTTATGGCACCTATCCCCGAACCAATGTTTCCATATCCTATCGGAAAGGAGAGTTCTTGGTCAAGGGAGACCCCAAGATAGAAGACCAGGAATATGCAGTGGGAAAAAAGGTCATCCAGCAGGCTGTGACCCCCTGTGCCAGCGAGGCAGATGACAGCAGTGAGGACCGGAACTGTAAGAAGAAAAAGAAACTCAGACGCTGAGGTAGTCAGACACCCAGTGGACAGATGCTCCAGTACCCTCATGGGAGCCAGTTGGCAGCTGTTTTTGGTGTAGTTGGCAAGTAACACAAGCAATGGATGCCACCACTCCTCTTGATTTTTTTTTTTTAATGGCTCCCCATCCCTCACAATCTTACGGCAGATTTACCCTTTTTGATGCATAATGCCTATCCTGTGAAGAAACCACATGACACTTGACTGTTGGATCAGCTCATTGGTCCCGGTTTTGAAATGAACATTTGATTTCTATTGGTTTGGTTGTCTGGTCACAGCCTGGTGGGCATCTTCAAACAGCAGCCCTTTATCAGAGAAGATGGGTCTCTTCCTACCTTGTCCAGGGGAAGGGCCTGTAAGCTGGTTCCCTTCCTGGAGAGATAAAAGCTGAATTTGCTCCAGGCTGAGGACAGTGCAGGTCTCAGAGGACACAGGGGTTCTTGAATGCTCTAAAGAGCAATTGTCTGCATGTCTTATCACTGCTGTTTATGACCACATCATTGTGCTTAGTCACCATGTGAGGCCTGTCTGCAGCACTTCCCTACACTTTGGCAAAAGATCCTGGTGTCCCCATCCTCTTACACTTGGTAATGTGGTGCACAGTACTCCTGGCCATGTGTCCTTGTTGAAACTGTTGTTAAGGCCCTGCTCTGGGTCTGATTTGGCTCTGGTTGGAGGTGCTGGCTCTCCAATGAGGTTACTGGAGTTGTGTGACCACAGCACTTTGATGGCTTGGTGGTTGTGTGGGAAGAGCTGTGCTGAAAGCCTGAAGGGCTGTGAAGGATGGGGTCCGACTAACTTGTAAACTTCTGTAGCTTTTAAATTACTGTAAACAATAAAAAACCCCAAATCCAAATGCTTGTATTTCTGATTCTTAACTACCTAACATCAGTCTCTCCTGTGAACAACTTGCAATCAGATCTGGCACCTTTTTGTGAAGTTAGGGATGGCGTCTGCCATGGTTCATGCCCAGCCATGGTGGCTGGTTCTGCTTGTCCTGCTTGGCAGTACCCTGCCTTGCCCTAGTTTGTTTTCTGTCAGCTTCTCTGGGGACCAGCAGGGACTTTATGAGCATACAGCAGAAACAGGGGACCTTCTCTGTCCCCCTGTAGTCTCCTAGTCTACCCTTGACCTCCTGTATGGGAAGGAATAGGATGTTCCTCATCTGCACAGCAAAGGAGAGACTGTGAGGGTGAGCTTGGAGGCCTTGGTCGTTCTGAATTGCTATAAAGTGAAAGCAAGTGGATTTTCTTTTGGTTGCTTTTTTTTTTTTTTTTTTTTAACTTAATGCAACAGGTTTTGTTTAACCAATTGCCAAAGTGTCTCAGCAACAGTCTGGATTTCCCCTTCCCCAGTTAGCTTCTTGGAAATAATGTTAACTCTGCTGCCAGACAAAGCTGCAGGAGGGCTGAACCAGAAAAAATGCTGTAGAAGCCTTGGACCAAACTGATGCTCTTCAGCAAATAGTGGCAGAGGGACTTGCTGAATGGGCTAGAAAAGGCCTCCATTAATGACTGCTGGCGAATCAGTTATGCTTTTTGTTACCTAGTATAGGAAAAAGGCAGCAGTTCCTGCTGTGTTGTTTGTTTGTTTGTTTGTTGGAGTTTTTTTAGTCTCTTCCCTGGCTGAGCAGGCTGTCCTGCCCAGTTAGGGATGTGCAGTTAAATATCTGCATCCGCCTTGCACTGTGGTGCACCCCCTGTCCTTCCAGCAGCAGCAGCTCCTTTGGGCAGTGACCCAAAGTTCACGCATTGGATCCTTATGTCGTGGTGCAGCACCCCAGTGGGGTGTGGGAAGGAGTTTCTTCCCCAGCCCCTGGAGCTGCTGTGGGACACAGCTGAGCTGTCAGAACTGGATGCTGCCTGCCATGGGCAGGGGCTGCCTTAGGTGAGATCCTGGAGTAGGTGCAAGCCAGCTCTTCCAGGCAAGGTGAGAAGGAGCATGGGGTTTGCAATATGATGATGTTGGGATGCTACATACGTTACAAGAACTTGCATGCTAACTTACCCTAAATGCTGTTCCTCCAGCCATTAGATTGCTGGTGGCAGCAGGACACCATGTTACAGTGGAGATGTCCTCAGAACTCAAGGGGCACAGCCTGGCTCTCCCAGAGGTGTGTGATGGATGGGTGAAAACAGAGCCTCTTGCCTACATAAATACTTTCTCTAAATACGTGTCTCTGCTGGGGTCATCTCCAGGGCCCACAGGGAGACAGAGGGCATAACCCTTAACTTTACCCATCCTGTCCTGTTTATCTTCTCCAAAGTTTAGTTTGGTTTTGCTGCCTGAACTCTGAGCAGGAGATTGCTGGGCACACCCAGGCTGTTGTTCTGACAATGTGTATTTTTAGCAGAGGCTCACAATTGCATACAGTATATCAGGAGGTAGCAGTGTGTTTATTTTCTCAAGTGCCATTTCACTTCCAGAGGGAAGAAAGTATTCTATAGTTGGACTTTTTTTTCCCTTGGGGGAAGATGTGCCACAAGCCTCCAGTAGCTCTCTGACAGATATTTCTGTGGTGGCCATAACTCACCTCCATCCCTAATATGATCTCTGTGTGGGAGCAAAGATTTACATATTCCTTGTAGGAAGAGCTCACAGTTGCATCCTTTTCCTGAAGGTTTGAGGCTCAGTTGCTGCCCAGCTGCAGAACTGAATCCATAGGGCATTTTGGAGGCTTTAACGCCTATGGAATTCAGTTCTCAGAGCCAAGCAGCCAGTGCGAGTCAGCTTCCCCTGGCTCCAGCCGGCTGTGTCTCCATCTGCCAGGGGGGAAAAAATAGCAAAGAGCTCGTCATGTCTCTGACACAGGGCAGGCACTGAGCTGACACAGATTTTTGCAACTGGGAGCTGCCACAAGGAGAAGACTCTGGCACCTCTCACCCAGAAGCGGCACAGACAGACACAGCTTTCTTTGGAAACTTTGCTCACGTTGGCTCTTTTTTTTTCCCCCACTGCTTCAACATATCCTATTGTTTGGAGTCACTGCAAAGCTTCAGGTCAGCCCTGAGCTCTGTAAACCTGCCAGAGCTGTAAGAGAAACACCATTTCTGCCACTTGGGGCTGGTATTGGCAGGTGTGTTGAGAATCCGACCTATGTATTTGCTCTGTATGCAGGTGTCACACATCCCTTGGTCTAAACTGCTCTTTCTTTGTGTGTGTATCTGAGAAAGGGACACAGCTTTGCCATGGGGATGCTCAGTGCTGCAGGAGCAGCCCAGCACTCTCAGGCACTGACCCTCTGCTCCATTCATACCGAAACCAAAGCCCATGGGAACCCCTTGAACTGGGAGGTGCCAGCTGAGGGGAATGGTTTGTGCAGCAGGTGCTACCATGGGTGGAGCACGAGGTGCAAGGGCTTTCTGCCCATTTGGAAGTGGGAAGGGACACAGGGTAATTTTGTGGCTTAAAATGAAAGGCCTTTTCCAGACAGCTCAGAGAGTAGGTTCTGGGAGGGATTGGTCTCCATCTGGGTCAAGCTGGGACTTGCTGGTGCATCCCACAGCTATACACGTGCCCTTTGCTGGCCACTGCCCCCGCCCTCTGGTTTGGGCTGCAAAGCTCACATGCATGGAGGAGCAGATTTGAGGGACACATGGGGATCCCTCTGAGCACCCAGAGAGATGCTGATGTTGGCAGCCTCACCCCTCAGTAGATGTCCACTTGCAAACCCAGGGACTGAGCTAATACCTGAAAGGCTTTTCCTTGGCTCAGCAATAGTTTGGCACAGTTGTGATGACAGTGGCTCAGGCAGGAGTAAGCACCAGGAGAGGATTCCAGCCCTTGGCCCATATGTCAGCAGTGCAGAATGGGTGCCCTCAGGTCAGCAGAAGAGACGGGAAATGACACACTCCACTTTGGAGCACGGGCAAAGATTTCAGTGGGGGAAGCACCGAGGAACTGTCGCACGAGCAGTGAACTCCGCGATTGCTCAACCCTGGCCTGGGGCTCTATTTTAATCCCTCCGCTGGGAATTAGAGTTCAGTTGGCCAGCATGAACTCACCATCCTGATGCACGTAGCAAAGGAGCCAAACCCTGTTGCAAAAGCTGAGGAGTCCCGAGCTGAAGATGCCAGCTCTGGCGTGTCCCAGGGACTGCATGCAACAATACCACAGGGGCTGCCTGGAGGGGCAGAAGCAGAGGGAGATGGGGTAAAGCAGAGCTTGCATCAGGGTCCCCACCCTGCAGCAGGTGGTTGGGGTCAAAGAGGCAGCTCAGGGACCCAGCTGTGCACTGTGCTGGTTTTCAGACCACTGTGACGTGGCAAGGAGTTTCCAATAACTCCAAGCTCCTCAAACTCTGATCTCCCTCCTCCTTCTCTCCCTGCTCTGTGGGCAGCCACCTGTGCAAGTGAGTGGGCAGGAAGGCAACCTGCCAGAGATATTACAGCCAGGTGGAAGCACCTGCCAGCCTGAGATGGTTGGGAGGATTGGGATGCTTTGGGGATGCTTGTTTTCCATCTCATCCTCGTGGGGTGGTTACTCTGCAGTCCCTGGTTGTTTGAGCACATGGAAAGCCTTTGCATTTCATTTTTTAAGCTGTGAAACTCCTCTCTGAGGCATTTACCTCACATTATTGATGGATATCTGCTGTTCAAAGTGCCATCCGTCTGCCTTCACCCCTCTGCCACTCTAAGTAACCACTGCTTTCAGAAACTGAATGGTGCAGGTCAAGGAAAAGCCTTCCTCCTCATCTTCCTCCATGGGCTGATTTGCAAAGAAAGGGGAAGGGTTTCAAGCAGACAGGTGGGTGAGCAGGATGGGGGTCAACACCAACAAGCCTTCCCTTGCTCCGCGGCCCAGGAAGGTGATGTGGGTGCTGGGGCTGAGTGGGACAGCCCAGCAGCCATCTGGCATGAATTCCTCCATGCCCTGTGCCCTGCCTTCCCCGAGGTGGGGCAGGGACAGCTCCAGCATGACACTTTTGGCATTCTACCTGTGGGTGCTGGGACTGGGGCACTCCATTGCCAAAATGCACCAGAAACAGTTTGATCCAACTGCAAGGGAAAGCCCACAGGGAACGAGCCGGAAAAGAAACGGTTGAAATGCAAACTCAGACAAGCTCCAACTCTGCTTTCACTCCTGGCTGTTCCTGCAAGCAAAGTCCCCATGGCATGGCATCCATAGCACCCCAGGTGCTCTGCCTTTGCTGCTTGGTTTTCTGCACTCCAGTTTTGTCCCATGTTCCTTCACCCAGGCAGGGCCAGGAAAGGATTTGCCCTGTATCTCTGGGATTATCCCTTGCCTCTAGGGGATCTGCACTGGAGTGGGGTGCCAGGTAATACCTGGGAAGGCAGGGATGAATGGAGATGTGGGAACTACCTTGGTGATGGTGTTTTGTTGGTGTGAAGGTGCCCTGCCCTGGCTTGACCCTGTGTTTTCTGGAGGCTGTGTCAGGGTGGGGCTGCAGCACTGCACCGTGGGGTGACCAGCACATGCTGAACCCATTGCCTGAGCTCAGCCCCGGGGGGAATTGCATCAGCCCAGCTGCCACCTGTGCACATGGGGGTTTCATAGCCCCACTGCAACCTGCCTCTCCTGAAAGTGGGGCAGGAGCCCTTGGCACCCTGCACTGCTTTAATCCTTCTCTCTGCCTGGCTTGATGCATGTGGGGTCCTCATGCTGGTTCTGGTGCACGTCCCCTTCTGGTGCCTGCTGCTGTGCGTCAGGATTTGGGAATCTGATGTCCATCCCACCAGCTGGGTGACAGTTTGTTGGAGCTGACAGGCGTACCCAAGAACAGGTACCAGGGAAAAGGTGGGCTCTGGTGCAGAAGCCAAAAGGTTGAGAGCTCCTCAAGGCTCCTGACCTCAGCCCAAAATGATGGTGAGTCAAGAGACACGGCAGATAATCAGGTGCCCAGGAGGATACTACTGCTGTGGGGTTCCCTCTGTGCAGCACGGCAGAAATGTCCACATGAGCAGATTCCCCCGTGGCCAGCCACGCTGGAGGCGATGGGAGGACACAGGGAAGCAGAAGCTCACTCACGGCCAACCCGGCCACTGGAGAGCTGCGCCGCACCAGCCCAGCCCTGAGCTGCCAGAGGCACTGCGCTCTTTCTGGCTTTCATCCTCCACTCCCTCCCTCTTGTGGGTCAGGGACAGGCGGGAGCGCTTCCCTCTCCTTCGCTCCTGGGGGAGACAAAGCACAAGCGACTGCTCCAGAGGGGACGTGACTCCCAGACAGCTCCACCGCTCAGGGGTTAACGATTTATTGCTTTATGTCTTTAAAAAAGCAGCAGTGCCCTGCTTTTGGCATTTCCAGCTAATTATCCCGGGAGTTACTGATTAGCTAGGACGTGCCTGGGACCAAGCAGAGTAGTCCTGTGGGAGCTGCGCAGCCACCAGCACGGCGCTGACATGGTGGCTGGAGCATTATTCCAGGGAGTTTCACTTTGTCTTCCCGGGAAATTTGTAGGAATGTGCTCGCCGCCCCTTAAAGTACGAGAAGCACGAGCCTGGTTTTGCAGGTTACCAGAAAAGCCACGGATAGAAGCGAAGATGCTGGTGCACACGCACGGGGTGTGACACCTCCCCTCGCTCCCCGCAGCCGGCAGCGGGTGCGTTGCCATCGCCGGGAGTCGTCACGGGCAGAGCCGCCCTCTGCAGCGCCCGGGGAGAGCAGCAGCCAAGAAATCCCCCCATTCCAGCCACACCGGTCCCCCTGCTCGGGCGCAGACCCTCCCTTGACCCCGGCACTCACCCGACAGCTCCGGCTCCCGTCGAGGCGGCTCTGCGGGCTGCGGGGCCGGAGGCACGGTTAAATATTGCAGCCGACTTACTCACTTCTCTTCCTGGACGGCAGAGCAGGGTTTCCACCCACTTCTTTCACCTTTGGTTTCCAGGCTTTCTGAGAAAAGGGGAAGCCGTGGGAGGGAGCAACCGGCATCCCCGTGCCAGGGCCACGGCCCCCCGCAGCTTCTCCTTCCCGGGAAGGGGCGGATGCCAGAGGGGCCGCTTTCCCGGGAAACTGCGGTGTGGCTGGGAGTGCCTTGTGCTCGTGGCCCAGCACTCCACGACCCTCCTGGGTTAGGCAGATTTTCCTCCCCAGCCGAGCAGAGGGACACCTGAGTGCTGCCTCCCTGGCACAAGCCCAAGGGTGGCTGC
The DNA here is from genome assembly GCA_013397795.1 of Orthonyx spaldingii. Taxonomy (NCBI): domain Eukaryota; kingdom Metazoa; phylum Chordata; class Aves; order Passeriformes; family Orthonychidae; genus Orthonyx; species Orthonyx spaldingii. The sequence goes on along the minus strand of VZTJ01002933.1, from coordinate 2,488,701 downwards.
CTGACCAGCTCAGCCTCCTCCTTTGGGAATGAAAATCCCTGCGGAACTCAGAGGTACCTTGGCCTCACCCTGCCAAAGCCCATCCAGCGCCTCCTTTAACGCAGTGCCTCTCCAAGTGGGGACAGTGCCAGAGTCGGGGTCACCTGCATATCACTAACACCTGTGATGAGCTGTGTCTGTCCTCAGCCCACGGAGCCCTGCCAGTAGCAGGTGCTGCCACGGGGCTGGGAACGTGCCAGCCAGCACTCCATTCAGCAGCCAGTGTTCCACCACAGAGGGCTGGCTGCTCTCCCTGGGGACGTTGATAGGTGATGTTCCCTGGGACATTATGGCCAGACAGGTAGCCCCCACTGGCTACTGCCAGCTCTGGTGGGTGAGCACATGTGTCTGGTGGGACTCCTTTTTCTTAAAGTCCCATTCTCCAGCACTGTCTCAGTGCCCAACCATTGTTTGTGCTCAGAAGTGGTGTCAGGTCCCCTGCGGTTCCCCTCTGCCAGCAGTTTGGAAATGAAGACCTGGGGCCCCAGCACTGGCTGTGGCACTGAGCTGATGGTGGGGTGAGCACCACTGCTCCTTCTGTGCCGCACTGAACAAACCCAGAAATACACTGGCAAATCAGTTAATGGATGGTGAGATGCCTGCACTGCCCTGCCTGGGCTCGAGAGCTGCCCTGCAGGTTCAGATAAAATTTAGAGTGGTTTTGTCTTTTGGGAGCTGCCATGGCATTTCTGGAGTGGGAAGCACCTGGAAGGTTCTGTCATGGAGGTGACCAAGCTGGAGCCACAGTTTTAACCATGCAAGTCCCCAAAGCTGGTGGCATCAGCAATTCAGGGCCTCGCAGTATATTTTCAGGTGGTCAGGTGTGGTTTGGCTGCACACCTCAACTTTGCATGGCCACCCCTCTCTGCCCCTTAGCTCCATCAAGGGCCTGGACAGGAACTTTGGCATGTGGATCAGTGACCTGAAATATCTCTGATTTCTCAAGGCTGGGCTGCCCTCCTGCTCACCCACCGCAGTCCCACCCAAACATGACACAGCTTACAAGCACCCAGCACTCCCTACCCGCAGCCATCACTTTTGGCAGCTCTCAGTGCCACACTGGAGGGCTGGAGATCTTCCTGCTCCTTCCTTGCTGGCTGTTCAGCTCTTCCAAGGCAGCACTGCAGCATCAGGGCTGTGACACTGATGTCCCCATCAGGGATGGGGCCTGGCCAAATTCCTCCCTAGTGCTGGCTGCATTGCTTGTCCGTGCTGGGGTCAGACCTTGGACATCCTTCTGGCCACTGCTCCTTATAGCTTCCCCAGGACAAGTCTTGCCCCGAGAAGGGTTATCCCCCTTCCCAGAACCATGGCTGGCCTGGCCACTGCTTGGCACCCCTCTGCTTGGCACATGGGTGCCTCATATGCTCCGTCTGTGTCTACCTGGGAAGGGTCTGGTGAGCTCCTGAGCTGGAAAACCACTGGGGAACAGGGGAAGAAACAAAGAAGCAGGCAAGAGAGAGGCTGAAGTAGGGCACACAGGGAAGTCACTGCAGGCCTGATGCCAAGGGGATGGGCATCAGGACAGCTCAGGCCCTGCATGGGTGGGAAGAAAGGTGATTTGCTGGTGAACAACTTTGCCAGCTCCCACAATGCAGGTTGTGGGAGAAAGAGGAGGAAGGGTGTGCTTGCAGTTGGAGTATAAAAACCTGAATCCCAGTTTTTACAGGTCTGGTCAGCAGAGGTGAGCGAGCAGAAACAGTTTCTGGGGTCACACTGCAGCATGTGGGACCCATCCCTTCCCCATGACAGCGGCTCAGCTGAGACCTGATGCTGTTCCTGGTCCCCATTTCTCCAGATTCCCCATGTCTTCTTTTGGCTACAGGCAGTGGGTGTGAGTGAGGAGCAGCCTGGCCCAGCCACCTGCAGAAGGACAGCAGCCTGGCATTTATCGCGGGGATGTGGGAGGTTCCTGCAGCCTCACTGTGCTGGGAGCATGGATAGGCACGAGGGGTTTGCCCTTGTTGGAGGGTCCTGTGGGAGAGGAGGCAGGGGAACTTCCCCTGCAAGGCTGGGACTTCACCCTGGGGGAAGAAAATCCAACTTCCAGCTCTAGGGAGAGGGCAGAGGAAGACACAGCAGCTGGATTTTCCTACCCATCCAAAGAAATTAGGTTAAAACTCCCCACCTTTGAGCTCCTGTGACTGCAGAGAAAGCCAGGCAGCAGGACCAGGGTGTGGTGTAGGGCTCAGAAGTGAGCCAGCAATTAGAACACCACCCAGTGTTACTGCTGAAAGCAGAAAGTAGCCTTAGGAAAGGGCTGATGTGTGCTTCCCGAGTGCCTGAACCCCACAGCACTTCGAGGTTTTGGCTGAAAACTGATGCAGCTGCTCCGTGCCCGGGCAGGATGCTGGAATAGTGACCAGTGAAATGTCTGCAGCCTACGGGACTGTCCCAGTGCCAGCCACTGCCTCTGGGGCTGGGGTAGGACAAGGGCTTTCCTGGCCACCTGAGATGTGGTCTCCTACTGGGAGTTCAGTCTCCTGCCTGGAGGCTGCTCCAGGGTGCAGCCCCAGGCTGTGCACAGCAAGAACGCTGAGGCTGGAGGTGCTGGGAGGCAACAGCGGCTGTTCAGCCCTTTAGTAGAGAAGCCCACAGTAGTGCCCAGATCCAGGGTTGTGCCCAGATCCAGGGCCATGCCCAGCCAGCACCTGCTGCCCCTCCTCAGGCAGTTTCTCTCAGGTGTAGACTCACCGATGTGTAACACAGAGCTAATCCCACACTTCAGCCTTAACCAAGGCTCAGTCCATCTCCAGACTTAAACCTACAAACACTGGGCTTTATGAGATTTAGTGGCCCTGGTGTGTCTTTCCTTTTCCCTCTCCCCCAAGCCAGCAAACTGCTTGTAAGCCCCTGCTTCTCCTCTGAGGAATATCATGCATGGGAGAAAACACATCTTTCAGCCTTGCCCTTGGGATGAGGGATGTGGTGTTAAGGGACAGCTTGCACTCAGCAGGTACTTCTTCTGACAGCAGGAAGCCAGAGATGCCCTTGCTGAAAGAGCTGAGCAGCCTTGGTTTGTGCACAGAGCCTGATCCTCAGAACCAGGTTTGAGAGGCCACATCAGCGTCCTCAGAGTCGGGGTGGCAGGACAGGCAGCTTGGCTGGTGCTCAGCCTGTTCTCAGCCCCTTTCTTTGTGATGCCAGCCCTGACTGCACATGGAGAGCCCGGAGGGGCCAAGGTACAGCCTCCATCACACCAAGAGTCCTGTGGGATGGGCTGTTCCTATAGTGCTGCAGATGCACTCGGACCTCGCAGCCCTGGGGATGCTGGTGTGGACTCCTACCCTCCAGGCCCTGCACTGAGCATCTGCACAGCTGCAGAGGAGCTCAGGCATGGTGATAACCATCAAAGATACCCTGCAAGAAACTGTGCCTGCCAAAGGTCTGGCCAGCAGTGGGTATTTTCCAGCCACGGGGACTTGCCCTGCCTCTCTCCACAGCAGGGCTTTTTGTACACAGCCAGGGTTTTGCTCAGGCTGTGTCGCTCTGAGCTCAGGCGCCCCCTCCACCTGCCTGGCTATTTTTAGCCTATGTCACGTTTTTGCATCCTTAGAGACCTCCTGCCGTCTAGCCACCTGGACAGGAATCGGGTGAGATTTCATGAATGGAAATGAGCGAGGGACATGCATAAAAGTTCAGCTGGTGTGAGCACCAGAAATGGCATTTACCCCTCTGGAGCAACTCCTTCTGCTCCCAAAGAGATGCTGACAGCAGCACATACCCCATGCACTCCCTACTAAGTGTGATCTGCCAGCACAAACCAGTCCCCTCTGTGCTGGCAGCCCCAGTGGAAGCATGGCCAGGGGGAAAGAGAGTTTCTTGGGCTGTTTTTCCCCCCAAGGTTCCTGTTTTTCCTCCAGCCCTGGTCCATGGATACTGGCAGCCTTCTCCTTTTCCATGTAGCTTTGCAGAGGGAGCAAAATGAGTGGCTGGGGCTGAAGGAGTCTGAGAGATGAAGGAAGGCTGAGGAGAGGAGGGCATGCGGAGGCAGGGGTGCCCCTTTGACCCGCTGCTGGCACAGCAGCCCTGCCTTCCAGCAGCCCTGAAGCAATTTGGGAATCAAATCTGCTGGCAAGGAAGGGAGGAAAACCACAGGGCTGAGTCACTCCTTGGAAGGCATTTGCATCTGGACAAATTCCAGCCGAACCCCCTTCCCACTACCTCTGTGTGGGGTGTCAGGGGTGGCTTACGGGAACAGCCACATCCGTTCTCCCCAGGATGGAGCCTCCCCGGCCGGTCATGCTCAGCCAGGAGCCGGGCAGCATCCACTGCCGAGTTTGGCAAGTTTCCATCAGAAGGCAGGAAGGCTTCCCTTGGGGGGAAACTGCGCTGCTGAAGCAGAAGCGAGAGTGAAGGCGAGTGGGGCTGCGAGGAAGCCGAGCCTCTTCCCAGAAATGGCAAAGTGGGGTGTTGCCTTTCAGCATCTCCCGAAAGTGTCAGACTGGGGCTGGTCCCCCATCCGAGCTTTGCATTAGCAAATGGTCAGGATTTGGGATGACAGTCTGCTCCAGGGACTTAGACTAGGAGAGGAGCAGCATGCAAGGAGCATGGAGATTTGGGAGCGTCCCAAACACTGACCCAGCACCTGCAGAAACCCGAGTTTTTGGCAGGGTTGAAAGAGCGGTCGGGAGAAAGGTGGCAGGGCTGGAGTTACCAACCGGTGTGGGAACTGGCAGGGGCAGAGGATTCACCCAGAAGGTTACCAGATGGAAAAAGCTTCTCCTGGAATGAAAGGGCCACAAAACAGTGTCTAAGAACTTGGTGTTTGTTTCCCTTCAGAATCACCTTGGGGGAGCTTCTCCCTATGCTCTGCACCCGGGCTTGTTCTTTTCTCAAGGTTTAAATTCCCCTGCTGTGCAAAGTCATGTTCTTGCTTGAAAAGACCTTTCCCAGGCTCAGGTGCTATGTGTGGCTGGACCAGGACGGGTCCTAGGATGGGTCTCAGCTCAGGGTTGGCTCAGGTACCCCAGGGTGAGGTTTCAGCGTCTGTGTCCGGATCTGAGACCCACTGCAGTGCTGGAGCCCTGTGCACCATCTCGGTGATGTCCAAACTCCCGTTCCTCCCTCTAGTGGCTGAAATCCCGGCATTTCCCGGGACTCCCAGAGCCCCTGGCAGCGCCCGGGGCTGGGGCACAGGGAGTAAGGGGATTGTCCCGGTGCTGGGACAAGGGGTAGGTGACCCCAGTCCCTACCAGCCCTCCTGACAGGAATGCTCCTGCCTGCCCCAGTCTCGTCTGAGAGGAGATGGAGCTTTGCAGAGGGTTTTTGGGTTAGGGACCGCGTTACATGTAAAGGGAAGCTTTCAAGCATCATGCTGGTTTCCCACACTGCTCCATGCCCACAAATGCGCGATGAGGAACACCAAGGGAAATATCAGCTCTTCGCTAAGTAATTCCTTTCAGCTAGCCTTGCAATTAGTCCCTTGGAGAAAAAAAAAAAATAAAGATTTTGAGCTTTGCCAGCACTTCTCTTTGCAAACGCTGTATCTAGGGCACAGTGGGAGGCGAGAGCCAGTTAACTCGTAGCATCAAGCTTTCCTCAGACAGCCCGAGGCGGCGGTGATGAGCCTGCCCGGGGACTGCGCTCCTGCTCGGGGCCAAAGGAGCCTGCAGAGGCTGAGTGGGCGGCCAGGGGTGCCCGGCAGTGAGGGATGCCCAGTGCCCGGCAGCTCGCCCGCATCCAGTGACCCGGCTCAGGGCACAGTGGGGCTCTCTTTCCCCTTCGCACTCCATAAGCGTGACCCACAGGTTTGCTCCTGCACTTGTGCTTTGCTGCAGGACGGACAGAGAGGATGTGGAGAAGGAGGTGTGGAGCTGCTGCTCCCTGAGCCCGGAATCGGTGGTGTGTTGCGCCCGGAAATCCAGCTGGGATCCACCCACTGTTTACAGAGAGTGCAGTGAATCATCTATGCGGGGAAGAAAAATACAGCAAACTCGAGCCTTTTTAAGCTTTCCAGGCAAGTGAAAGCTGCTGGGAGAGCAGCTGACTGGGAGCAGGCCGGGTGTCCTGGGAATAGGGATCCATGTGCTGGGACAGGGCACCTGTTTCTACCCCAGCCCACTAAATATGGGTGGCTAAACCCATGATAGCTGGCAGTAGCTGTGCTCTGCTCCCCACAGGCCAGCCCAAGGGGGCTCCAAAGTGAGTTTTCCAGGGAGATGTCCTGGCTGGTGGTGGGGAGGTGACATTTGAAAACAAATGCTTTTCTCTAGACTTGGAAGTAGGAAAGCACTGATCTGGAAATGGGTTTGCTGTAGCAAGGACAGGGTCACTACATATGCCTGAACAAAGGGACCAGAGCCCTTGGAGATGGCCTGAGGTGCTCCACCTGGCTTGCAGAAGGACACAGGCCTGCTGGGGTCTTCTGATATCTCTGCCAACCCCCTGGACTGTCCCAGGTATCCACTGGTGCTGGGCAGGTGCTCAGGTAGCTAAACCAAGCCCTCAGCATCACACACAAGAAGATATTACTTGTATGTGAAATAAATGAGGTGAGGAAAGGTCTCTGTGTCTGCCAAGAGCAACGTTACCCTCCAGCTGTAGCAGCCAGAGTAACAACTGTCCCCATGAATGTGGCCTTTAAGCCAAGCTGCCCAGTGATGTGGACCCAGGTCTGCAGCAGAAAGGGAAGGTGGGTTCAATCAGCACCTGGAGGGCATTTGGGATGGGATCTTGGCATCATTAGGATCCATCAGTGGGAGATGGTAAGAACAGACTGAGGGGACCTGTGGTCAGCAAGTACAAGTCACGGCAGGCAAACCCAGCAGCTTGGTGTGGTTCTGGGGAATAGCTGGGTGTCTCCCACAGATGTGCTCTGGGGTTCTCAGACAGCTTCCAGGCACAGAAGGTGGAGGTAGGTGGGGATACAAGAGGAGAAGACCTCTAAAAGCCAGCAGGGACCTTAAGGAGGGGTGGAGGCACCTGCTGTGTGGGTGGAGAAGGGATGACCTGGCACAGGGGCTGCAGCCCTGAGGCCACTTTGGCTGCCAGCCCAAATTTGGGCCCCTTTGGGGTTAGTGAGGAGCAAGTGCCAGAGGGGACAGGGCAGCTGGATCAAGTGCAAGGTGTTTAAGTGCAGCAGCAGTGACACTGTAGCAGAGACCCTGCAGAAGTGTGGGTTTGCATCCCAAGTCAGAGCTGATGCCCTTGTCCAAGGGGAAATGTTCTGCACTCATGGCTAAGTTAGAAGAACCAGAAAAAAATGTGGCCTGATGGGAATGTTACCCTTCAGTGCAAATGCAGCTGTGCCAGCCCTGCATGCTGAGGGAAGATCTGTGGCTGGAAGGAGCCAGAACAGCAGAAGGTGTAGCAGAAGAGAGCTCTTGGGCAGACCTTGTACTTGAAGGCAGCTGAAAGCCACGAAGTTGGATTTTTAAAAAAACAAAAAGATGCCCTGGGCCTCAGGGTGCAAAGCCTGTGACCTGCTGCCTGTCAGGAGTAGATTCAGGAGTGGCAGGTCCTCAGGGCAGAAGTGGAAAGCCGTGCAGCTCTGCAGGGACATGGCCACTGTGGCTGGCAGTGGGCACTAGAGGGCTGCACACTCCCATCCTTGCTGCCAGAGGTGTCTCTCTCACACTGCACAGCCTGGTCTGGAAACACTGATTAACTTCTGACAGACTCACTGACCCGGGAGAGATGAAAATAACTTTGAAGAACAGCAGTTTGTCACTACATGGCCAAGGCAGTGATTTTTCTTCATTTCAGTTGTGCTTTCCCCAAGCTCTGCTGCTGCCAGGGCAAACTTGCAAGGTGAAAAGAAGTAAGTAGTGCATAGGTTTGATGCTGGGGGACGTGTGCTGAGCTTGTCCAGTTCCCTTAGCCCATGAAAGTTTCTCCAGCACAGCCCTTACTCCCAGGAAAGCTGTGTCCTTCTTGGAAGCAGCGGGCTCCTCAGGTTGTTTAGTGTAGTTAAGGAGTGGCTGGGAATGGTGCAGGCACAGCTGATCCTGCCTCACGTCTGGGTGATCCACTGGGTTCCCTCCTAACATGGATTTCTAGGGAACCTGGCAGCACTGGAAAGGCTTAAAATGAAGGCACACTTACTCTGAGTCATCTAAAGTAATTTTGGAGCAGTATTCTTGTGACCACTTGTGTCCACTGCTTTATTTTTCTTACCTGTTTCTGGCTGTTCCGTTACCCTGCAGGAAGTCCCTGCTGGTTTTGGGGCCAGCTGTGACCCCCTCCACCCCACATGGTGGTAGACAGAGATGGTTACCATCCTTCCCCCTGGTGGAAAGGCTTGGCCAGGTATCCACAGGTGTAGAAGACACCTAACTCCAGAGTTACCAGGGGCATCAGTGGCAGCCTGGAAAAGAGAGAGGAAGTGATGACAAGAGGCTCTTGTCTCTGGGGGCCATGGTGCTCATTCCTTCACTGCCTGTGTCACCCACCCTGTGTGACACCACTGATCTCCTAGTGGAGGACACACTGGTAGTAAAGGTCCTGGACAAAAATCCATCGTGTCCATGTTGTGGTAACTAGACAGGATGGATCCTGGGACTAACTGAACACCTCAAGGGTTAGCACGGGAAGAGAAAGTTTTTGTTTGTGTGCCAAATGTGGAAAGACAAAGGTAAAACAGTGACAGTATTGCTTGACGTGTCCCATGGCACAAAGGGATTCAGAAAGGACTCCTGCTGAGGGCTGGATTTATGAGCTATGCAGAAAAGGATTCAAAATTAAAACCGGCCTGGAACAACACAAAAAGCTGGCCCATCCAGTCATCAGGAATATTGAGTGGATTGCTGCCTTCCACCCCAAATAAAGATCTACACAAGGGGCACATTGGCAATGCTGGACCAAGGAGGAAAATTTGGACAAGCAGTATGAGGGGAGAAAAAACATAAACCAGTTGTTTGGGGAGTATATTCCATAAAAAAAACATGAAGCAGATAAGTGGCAAAATAAAAGTATTGTATAAGAGTCCAGGAGGGACCTGGAATGGGGAAACATGTTGCTGACATTGAATTGCACACAGAAGGGGAATTGAAATCCCACTTTGGAAGAGTTTTTGCAGGTTACCCCCTGAAAAGCTGCCTATGCTTCACAGGGCCTTTGAGAGAGTGATCACATGCAATTGCTACTAAGCTGGATAGCACTGTAACCTCTTGTTTCTGTTTAATACTTTTATTGTAACATCTTCTATTTAAAACTTGAAATAAATTATCAATTGTGGGTTAGATAGAGATGTCCTGCCCCACTGTTGTGTTAAAGGCTACGCTTTGGATGCATTGGCCACCACAAGCCAGGTTAGGGACTGGGGGTATGTAGGGATACTACGGGGCTCATAAGCATGATGTGTCACCTGTAACAAGAATTTGAGGCCATAAACCACTGGTTTTGACTAAAGTGAATAGGCCACCTATACTTAATCTGGAAAAGGAAGATGTATAATTTATGTGTTTGGTAAATAGCATGTGGATAAATCTTTCCTTGTGAGAGACATGGGCTGTCCTTAAGTATACAGCAGGGACAGCATGAACTGATGCACTCTGCAGGTGTTTGTACACTGACAGAGGTGGATAAAGTAAAACCCCTGTTCTGAAAGGCGAGAGTGGTATAAAGGAAGGCATTTATCAGAGATGGTCTCCGTATGAGCTCATCAGGCTGAGTCCTGCCTCATCCTACCTTGTAATAATGACCAGGGTGGGAGGAAAAGGAGAAAAAAATGAATGGTCTTCTCCCCAGAAGTTTGATATAAATGGAGTGTGAAGAAAGAACTGCAGGAATATGTGAGGATGAGGGAATGTCTGCAGGTATTGCTCAGGACACTGATAAAGAGTAAAGATAAGGAAGGAAAAAGCCTGCACTTGCTTGGGAGATTAGGTAAAAATCAACCTGCTCCAGTTGCTCATGCTGGGAGAGTCCAGGGAGAACATAGGTGGGTCGGGTGGGAGATATTTAAGACTGGTATTTTTTTACTGCTTGGTAGATGAATTGCGATGTGGCTTTATAGAAGTACTTGACCTCTGTTTTCCTATAACATGATGACCATATTTACTTGGCAATACTGGTGTTGGTGGGGAGAAGATATGCAGAGATTCCACAAACACAAACCCCTTCCCAATGCTAAACTTTCTGGGAGATGGGCTAGGATATATAATGGTGATGGGAGTAATATGAGACACAATTCTCCTTTTGTACAAAAGGCATTTGATTTTTCTAGGTAGGAACTCACATTTATTGCCTAAATTTGTCTGCAATAATTGAAGTGGATGAAGTTCTAACAATTTTTTTGATGAGAGTATTTTGCTCAGACATCTTGAAGGATACTGTGATCCCAAAGAGACTGATAACAGCCAAGTATAATGGAAGGTTAACTGGAGCTGGAAAGATTGCTCTGTGGGGCTGTAAAGGAATATGGATGTTAGGCACACTGGAATTCAGAAAACACAGGTTTGTCAAAAGGCTGTTCAGACCTTTCTCCAGTTGCCTGTGTGTGTTTTCTGTTGGTTACCTTGTCCCAGCAGCTGAGTGATCAGAGAATACTGGAGGGGTGTGGGAATTACTAGTCAGGATTTGCTGTGTAAAAGCACCTTACTGATTCTAGTGGGAAACAAGAGGCAAAGACAGTATTTTTCTGCTGAACAAAACATTCCTGGTGTGGTGATCTAAGTGGGGCCCCAAAAAGTGACAGGTACTTGTGGGTTCCTGTCTGTCTGGGTTTCTGTCTTGTGAGTCCTGTCTGTCAAATCTGTCAAAGCATAGAAGAAACTACACAGAACTTGTATTATCCTAAAAGGGAAAATGGGATAGTAAAGAGGGATAATGTATGTAGGACACCCAGGATCAGTTTTGTCTAGGACGCTTGCTTGAGTGGAGCAAAAGGGAGAAGAAGCTGAATTTGTTTCATGCCCTGGAATGAGAAAAACAGAAGGGCAGGGGATGGCATGTGACACAGGCTGGCATGTGGCTCTGAACAAGCAGCAGTGTGGGTGCAGTGATCAGCAGGGGACACCCCATGTGGGACTAAAGACCAGCTGCCCGCGGGAACTCTGCGGGTGCAGGATGTGTGTGCATGTGGATGCAAAAGAAATCCTCTATTTCCTGTTCTGGAGTTCAGCTCTGCAGAACAGGCAGAGACCATTAGACCCCATTGAGTGACCTCCCATCTTTCACAGGCTTTGCAATTTCTTCATGTTTCTCTTGACATCAGCCCACTGATTTATGCTGAACTAAAGTACATATTTTTTCCAAAAAAGACAGATCTGAAGACTTTGGGAAATGAGAAAACCAACATTTCCTCTGGTAATTTGTTCTACTAGTTAACCACTGCCACTCTTTTCTTGTTTCTTATTTTTCATTTCAGTCTGTCTGGTTTCTGATGCTAAACATTAGTTCCTGTTATAGATATCAGGAATAAATCAAAATGCCCTCTAGAACAGTATCTGCATTCTTTTTGGAACATGGGATATGGTAATTCAATCTCTTCAATTTGTCTTGGTTTTGCAGAATGATGGGGTTTAGTGCTATTGCTGCTGGGGAAAAAGCAAATCCCATCCTTCCCTCTTAGCTGACTTGTGCCTTCCCCCTCACACCCTGCAATGCAGCAGGGCAGGGAACTGGTTCTGTTGAAATATAGAAACCTTTTGTTGCCTTGGGGTTATTTGGAGTGTTCAGTCTGCTCGCCACAGGGCTGTGAAGATGCCTTGTGGTGCGGTGCTAAGCCCAGCATGCCGAAGAGGAGGCTGGAAGAGTTCCAAGTGGGATGTTTTTGCAGCAGAGCCCACTTTCAGATGTCAAACTGCCACCAAAGACTTTTGCTCAGGGGTGCTTTTCCAGTCCCCAATTTAAAAGAAAAGCAAAAGGCCACTGTGTTTGACCAGTGCCAAACACAACCAGCCTTGTGCACAAGAAACAATCACAGAGCAGTTACAGATGATAATGAAGCAATCAAGCTTTTTTGAGTGCATGAATGTGAAAAATTCCTTCCTTGCCTGTCAAGATGATGGTTTTGCTTCCTTGTCTTTGAAAAGCCACAGCTGCTCGCTCTGAGGGCAGATATGTAGGAAAAGCAAGCACGTACTGCAAATGTACACCCCGATCCTCTTGAAGGGTTTGGCAAATAGAGAAAAGGAACATGGACAGACCATTTGAGATAAAAGTTTCTTGCAGGATCAACCCAGCTAAGGCGAAGGTGAGTTAACTTACAGAAACTCAGTTAAATGAAAGCACATATGAGCTGGAGATATTGGTGGGAAAAGGCAGAGAGATTTTGTTTCTGCACACACGTGCTTATTTCAGTCAAAACAATCTGGATTAGCAAAAAGTCTATTTAATAAGCCGGGGAAAACTACTTTGATGGAAATGGGGAAGGTGTGCTTGCAGTACCAGGAAGGAGAGCTGAGGAAGTGGTGACCTTTAGCAGAGGGCAGAGAGCAATGAGCTGTCTTGCACAGCTGTGACTGATAAGGAACATGGATAAAACTAATTAATTGATTGGATTGATTATAGTCTTCTTGTTACAAGTTAAACTCTTCCCTAAGAAGGAATTAAAGGAAATTCCTTTAGCCCAGTGAAGGGAAGTGTAGGAGTACCTGCTAAGCTTTAACCCTTTCTTAATTTTTGTGGCCCATTTAATGAAGCTGTAAATGATTCATGCTTTGTGTGACTCAACTCTACCATCTCATAGTTTTAACAGAAGAAATGCTTTCTAGGTTAGTTGATGCTGCATCATGTTTTGTGTATTTTAAAAATCCTCAATTTTTTCAAGGCTCTTAAGTGAAAACATATTTTAAAGGGCTTTTTTTATAAACAAGATAAATGTTAATAATTACAAGTTAATTATAAACTGTGGCTGTCACACAATATAAAATTAAAGGCATAGCTGAGCTCGATTTCTTTATCAGAGATGATATTCAGATAATCAGACTCAGCTAAATGGTTGCAAATACTGACCTTGTACCTACAAGTGAAGTTTCTAAGGATTAAAATGCCAATGGGTGTTTTGGAAGGTCACTTATTTCCCAAGGCTTGTTTTAAAACTGTGCCAGTTTGTCTTAGCTCAGGGTTTGACCTCTGGATCATCACAGGCTGTTTATGTAGACGCCAGAGTCAACAGTTCATCATTAAGTGACAAGTAAGACACTGAGGAAAAGGGCTAAGGGTGTCCCAGGGTGGCTCTGCAGTGTCACTCTGGAAGGTTTTGTTGGAAGCAGGAAGCTGTAGTGGAGAGAGCCTGTTTTAGCAATGCTCAGAATGAGGAAAACATGAAGTAGAGCATGAGGGCAACCATCTCTCCTTTTTAGCCAAGCCGGGGGTACTGAGTGTATGTACATATAGTGATAATGTTCAATAGTGGGAGAACTATTGGCATAAAGAGTGTTGCCTCCATATTTGTTATAAATTTTGTCTCTGATAGGTGTCACCTGAGATTTAAGTGTGCTTATGTTCTACTGCTTGATTTATCAATTTAACTTAGTTGTCACTATGCCCTGCAAATCCAACATTTGCAAAAGCAGGTTTATTTCTTTGAGTGCTGTGCTGCATTTTGCTGCCTGATTACCCTGTGACTTGGTCACTACAGTGTATTTGCACATAACCACGATGTAGTGTGACTCCAACTGGCATAAGTACACCTGAAACCACTTTCAAGCTGCAAGCTCAGAAATCCATAACAGTGTGGCCCTGTGGAACAGAATTTGGCAAAGTATATTTGCCTATTTGTGCATGTGCCTATTTGGACATCTAGGTGCCTGCCTTGACTTGTAGCCTGCAAAACTGACATGAGAGCTTTCTGCATCAGTTGGCACACCTGAATTGCACCAGTTCCTGGCCATCTGTGCCAGCACCTCTCCTGTGCTCCCTCGTACTCAGGTGAGTTACTGAGGGCGTGTTGCCAGAAGAACAGGATTTATTGCCTAATTTTTTCCAGGAGCGTGTCCAGTGTCCAAGGGCATTCAAATATTTCATCCAGAGTCCACACAGTGGCCTAAAACTATGTTTGTGGGGTATGTTTATTAAACTGTTCTGAATTTGGGAGGGATGGTGAGCACTGGAAAACAGAGTCTGGGTTAAAAATTATCTTGAGGAATAGTCTCAGGAATGCATTGATGAATGGCACAAAGAATTGCAGTGAGTTAACACAATGCACTGCAAGACTGTCAGATGGAGAGTGACTGTTCAGCAACAGCTCTGCCAGAAATGATCTGCAGGTTACATCAAATCAGAACTGTATGTGAGGGGGGAGCCCCCTCTTCCTCCTGTGTGAACTGAAGTTTATCCTGTGGGTATGGGGATAGATATTTCTGCTGTAATGGGGCTCCCATGGGAGTATGGTGAAAGGGTTTGCACTTTGTTCTTTGGGAAAGCTGTGAATTTCTCGAGGTAATTCAGAGGAGAGCAATTAGTGGTGTGCTGTAGCAATACCTGATCTTTTTTAAGTGGAAACAGTTGTGGCCAACACCCTGTGCTGTCCAGTTTTGTGCATTTCTAGCAGTGATTTGGCTTTAGATCCGAGGAAGAGCCTATGACTCATCCCAGCTATCTGACACAGGCCAGGATGGGGGAGCTGGCTGGAGTGCTAGACTGGGACAGTGCACTAAAGCATACAAGACCCAGGGAAGATGAGATGTGTGCTGTACTTGCTGCCCTATGCCTGTAAAAAAAATAATGTAACAAAATTTAATGTGAATCTTAATGAAAATTTAGTTTAAAAAGAACTTATTTTCCTCGCTCATTGTCACATGTTTTACTCACGCTTCCACACCCAGATGCTTGTGGATTCCAAGACACGTGTCAAAACCCAAGAGGACCGCTTGCGTAACACTAAGGATGTGACATTGGCTTTCAAATCCTTGTTCCATATTTTGGGTTCCTCTTGATGATGCTAGATCTAGTTGTTGAGCTGGTTTGAACCAATTTTTAGAAGGTTGTTTACTTCTTAAGAAGTCAAAAGTTATTGCAGTGAATTTGTCCCCCTAAGAATCTTGCTTCTTCCTCTGTAAGTCTTGGACAAGGTGGCAACAACTTTTCCTGTTAACATCTAAGTCTTTTCTGCTTTTACAAAGCCTATTCCCCTCGCCAAGCTGTGATGATGACTTTTCCCCACTGAAGTGACAGCTGTGTGGCTCCTTGGCTTCTAGGTGAATTGGCTGGTCCTGTAGACTTATCTGGTTACTAACCAAAAAGCCCTTTAAAGAAGATTTGCTAGTGTGTGCCACTTTTGATATATAGCCTTCCATTTGTTCACTCACACATGTGGATCTTAGATTAAAAATAGCGGAAAGTCAGTGTAAAGGGTTTTACTGACTGATTGCATGTCTAGCTTTTGAAATATAACAGTGTTTGCTCATTTTGGCCAGATGTCACATGTCCTGTCTCTGCTTACCTCTGATGGAGGCTGTGACTCTTATTCCCCTGTCCCAGCAGGCATTTCCCAGTTAATTATTCTGAAGGCTGAGCAGTCCCCAGCTTCATCAGAACTCCGACTGTAAAATAATTATAATATTTAAGGCTGATTCAGGGATGCCCTCAATCTTCACAAAATAAATATCTTTGAAAGAGCTTGGTCACAGCATAAAATATAAGTGGAAGAAGATGAGAGAGGTCTGGCAACTGGATTAGCTAACTGCACCTACCAACTAAAATTTCTGTTGCTTGTTATGCTGAAAGCAACATGTTCATGTTGTGGAGAAAAAGCCAGAGAAACAGTGATAAGCTGCTGGAGGAAAGTCCTTTTCATTGCCGGCTAGCAGCGGATTGCCCCTCATCTTTTCTTTTTGTGTTTGACCTTTGTGTCAAGGATGATTAATCTTTGCAGAAACAATCAGCGATTAACAGGAAGTTTACCCAGAGACAGCCTCCACAGAAAGAGAGCACCAAGGACAGGAATTATCTTTGGTGAATGTTGACATCATAGATGTCTGCTGAACAAACCACAGGTGAAGGCCGTTTCCATTTTTAATTTGCTTGAGCTATAAACCAGACTTTTCCTTGTAGTCATGACAAAGGAATTTTTTGTGTGTGGTTATATGGCTATTGCCAATGAAACTTTAAGTATTGAGAGACCTGGAACACACAACTTTGAAATGCTTGAATAAATACAGGTAGGGAATAGAATAGACGGAATTTAACTGACCTAGACTGATTTAAAGTTTTCCATGAAAACGATTGTGGGAATGGGTATGCATGCCAGGAGAATCACTAGTGTGTGTTAAAGTGAGCAAACTATGTAGTATGATTAGTAAATGTGCATTAATGTAGTAGAATTATTATGTACAGAAAGCCATGACAGATATTTTCTACACGCTGTGTCCCCTTGACACATCAGTGCAGGGCTGCCAGCTTTTTGTCCAGTCAAAAAAAGGAACTGGTGTGCTAGCTGAGTTCCACGTTACAATTCCCTGGGTGAAGCAGGCTCTGAAAAGCACAAATACTTCACAACCTTGAGATACAAACCCTCTCCACTGATTAAACTGTTTTTGCAATTGAAACTGGTACCATAAATATTCTCTCCAGATGCTCACCTTAAGGAAAGCTTAGTCTTCTGCTTCATGAGCTGCATGTCAAGGTATCAGTGTCTGCTTGGTAAAGGAGGTGTAAATGGGTTCCTGCAATTCACAGCAGGGAGTATCTGATCTGATAACGTCTGGGAATTAGTGAGAAGGGGAGAGATTTTCCAGAAAGATGGAAGGAAAGGAAACCAGGAATGCCAGGAAATGTCTGTATCTGAACTCTACTGTAATTTGTGGCTGTGCCGAAGAAACCACACAGCAAATTGGTGGTGAAGGGAACAAAGAGCAGCTGGGGCAACCCCAGCCAGGGGAGTGAGTGCGGAAGTGCCTGGAAGAATACATCAACATGATGAGTTTATACAGGCTTGGTTCAGACATGTTCTTGAGAGGTGCTGCTATGCTTCTGACTTTGTGCTCAGGTGTATGATTCAGTCAGAGGAAACCAGCCTAAGTCTAAAGAAAGCATTCTTATTCTGCTTTCAGGAATAAGTGTTTTTCTACTTAATAAAACCCCAACCTGCATAGCACTCAGCAGTCCCCTTTACATTTGCAGTGCAAAGGATAATGGCTGCCTATATCAGAACACTTCCACATGAGATCGGGCTTTATCCCTTCCACCAGTTCCAAAACTGTTTTCAGTAGCCATGTTCCTCCAGAAAAAACAATGAAAATCTTTAAACATTTTGTGTCTCTTTCTGGGCATTGACCCTGAAGCCAGTGGCACATCAGTGTGTATCTGAGACACCCACTGTGGTCAGCTTTTCCTTCCCTACTGGGTAACGGTGAGTGATGGCATGTGTGTGAACCATGATAGAATAACTGAAATTACTGTCTGGATAATGATCTGCTATTAATAAGTCGACTACAATAACTTAATAAAAGGTATGCTAATAAATATTGGCTGATCTGTTTCCACACAGACTTGGTTCTGTATCAGGGAAAAAGTGATTTAAAACACTTGATCTCCCAGGGGGTAAGACTTATGACGATACTGGTCTTTGTCCTCACCTGCCACTCCCTGTGGTTTCTTAGCAAAATCTTTCTTTTTTTGCAGCGTCATTGCTTGTGTTTGCTTTTATTCTTGTACTTAGAGTTGTAGGAAAGTTTCACAGTCCTCTGCCACTTCAGAAATCCATCCTTACTTCCTGTGATAAATAGCTTCACCTTGCCATCACCAATGCTGGAATTGGATGTTCTGACGAAGCTGCTCTGTATCCAACCCTTTTGTTGTCTTTTAGAAACTCTTTACTACTCCAGGTGACTTAACTGTAGAAATGCCTCTACACCTGTTGCAAATTTCCACAGTTTAAGTACAAAACTTGAAAGATAAAGCAAATATTTATAAGACTTCAATTTCATCTGCTCCTTCAATGTGTTATAAAACTATTTCTAGAATTCCTGGATAACACTGGGCATGAAACTTTAACACTTTATTAATGGTACTTCAAATACACACTACTGTTTCTTCAAGCCAATCCATATGACGGCAAGACCAACTGTTTTTCATTTGTCACTCAAGGAAGTTACACCCAGCATTCACATGGATTTATTGTAGTGCTGTGCATAGTGGGGCTAGAAGTGTGTTGTCGAACAGTGGGATCCACTCCAGGGAAGTTCTTTACAAACATAACAGTCACAGGTCGTCCCTGGGAGAGAGAGCTTGCAGCTGAAAGCAGAATGTGTGTAGGGTGGGCTTAAGCAAGGAAGAAGCAAGGTGCATGTTGTGATGGCAACCAGTGTTTTATGCTTTTGAGGCTGAGTTTAACCAGAAATTACATGGCTCAAAGCTTTTGAAAAAGAGACTGAGGGACGGTCATGATGAAAAGGGGTGGAGTGCATAGCACAGGGCAGACTCAGATATTCAGGTGTTCAAAAAACACTTTCCTATTTTGTCCTGTGCTTCCAGTTTTGTGTTAGTGTTACTTAGGCTGCCCTAGGGAAAGGCTAAGGCAAAGCAGAAGGTAGGGGGGTGAGAAGAGATGTGGGGTGGGTTACTCCTTTTCATTTGGGTCAATTGTCTCCTGGTGTTTCTGAATCCAAGAAAACCATGAGGAAAACAGTGGCTTTGGTAATCTCCACTGTTAGGCAAAGTGCTAAACAAAATCTCCAACAAAAAGCCCCATAAAACAGATTTCAACAGAAATTGTCCCAGATAGCTTTCAGGGCCTCTTAAATGTCTTTTCCAAGTTAAATGAATCTATGATTGCATGATCTCGTGTTCCTGCAGACCACAAGCAGGGAATACGTCTGTATCTGTGCAGTGCCTGCTTTGAACTGCTAAAGCAACTGGTGTGGGAACGTTTTGATATTGCGTGTTTTTACAGACTAATGATGCGAATTTGCACAGAATATTACAGATAGCAGTACTGGCATTCTCTAAGCTGGCAGGTCTGGTTCTTCAGGTTGCCTCGTCCAGGTTTTTGTCCAAAACGTTTGCTGGATGATGGTTCAGGACACGGGATTACAGTGAGGATGCGTTTTCTGGGGGAAGTCCAGGCACAGAGGGACTCTTGCATAGCAGGCTGAGGACGGGAAGGCGCAGGCTTCAGCGGTGATTTCGTGCGTGATTTTGAACAAGGCACTCCCAATCCAACTTTTCAGCCTCCGCACGTCGTCTCGCGGCTCTGCTGATGGCTGTGCAGCGCGGATCTCCTCCAGACGCAGCGCAAGCCGCACAGCCTGCAGGTCGCGGGCGGTCCGTGGCCGCTCTGCCCGCAGGACGCTCCTGCCCGCGGATGAACGCCCGAGGAGCGTCCCCGGCGTGTCCCGGCGGGGCCGGGGCGGCGCTCGGCACCGGGAGCGCCCGCGAGCTGCGGCGGGGGCGGGGCCTCGCGCGGGGGGCGGGGCCGGCCCCCAGCGCACCAATCAGGGAGCGGCAGCGCGGGCGGGGGGCGCTGGCACGAGACCAAGGCGCCAAACGGCCCTTCCTCCCTCGGCCGCGGAACGGCGCTCCCCGCCTTCCGCTCTTCCCGCAGCCAATCACAGCCGCGATCCCGCTGCCCGTCCCGCCCCCGGCGGGAAGAAACCAATGGGAGGCGCCACTGCTGCAGCCGCTCAGCCAATCAGCGGTCGAGCCCGTTGAAAAGAGGAAGAGCGGGGCCCGTTAGCTCCCGCCCGTGACCCGCGGCGCCGCCGGGCGTTCCGGCCGTGAGGGGCGTTCGGGCCGCGGCCCTGGCGATGCTGCCGGGCGCGGCCGCTCTCACCGCTCCTCTCGGGCTCCGCCGCGCCGCCCGCGCCATGACCCGCCCGCTCGGCGAGGGGCTGCCGTCTCCGGGCCCGCCCTTCGCCATGTCCCGACGCCATGTTACGCCGGCGGCCGCGGGCAGAGAGGCGGCCCAGGAGGGCAGGTACCGGCGGGGCGCGGGAGGGGAGCGAGCGCGATCGTCGCCGGGCACCGGGCCCGCCTGGCGGGACGTGCCGGCTGCCGGCGTGCGCCGCGCTGCCCAGGGGCGGTGGCGGGGGTTACCGGGGTCTCCCCGGGAGCAGCACCGGGAGCCTGGCCGGGTGTTCCGGCCGCGGAGGGGCCCGGCCGGGGCCTCCTCATCGGAACCGGCACATGGTGCTGGTGTTGGTTGGCCAGGGGGTGTGGCAGCGTCCAGGAGACTGAAGGGAGCTAAGTTGTGGCTGGCATCTCCAGCACATCCTTCAGAATCCCGCGTGTGCCTTCCCAGCGCCTGCCCTGGCGTTGCCCAGCCTCCTGCAGAGCTGAGCGGCTCCAGCGGTTCGGCTCGAACCCAGAGCTGCAGGTGTCGGTTCAGCTTCCAAACCTGCCCGGCGGGGACCTGCGCCGCTAACGGTGCTCCGGGACACGGCCCGGTGGAAGCAGCAGCGGTCAGTGACAGCGGTTTTAGACTTGGCAAACTCGTCTGCTGTCTAGAAATCCTAATTCTGCCAAAGACTTGGGGTTTTTCAGAGGCTGCTGAGCTCTTTCTTGCAGAATGAGAGAAGTCATTCTCTTATGCCATTAGTAGCACCTTACTTTGTTCGGATCCTCTGTTTCGATTTGCTCTGTCATTTAAATGAAGGGGACAGGGTAAAAGTTCACTCTTTCTATGTTACTTTTTGCCCAAGAAAGTGAAATGAAACTGTGTAATTTCGATTATGTTGTAGTTGTCTAAAAGACTGAGGTTTTCCTGTATGATTTTCTGTTTTGGCTGGTTTTGTTGTGATTTTTTGTTGTTGTTCTTTCTACACTACTTTTCAAGATGCTCTATTTCATCAAAGATTCAGTAGCTTTTTGTAGTTTATTCCTGTGTTAAGTGGAGATGCTATCTTGGAGCTACTGCTTGTTTCCAATACAGCTTTTAAAAAGGATACTTTTAATCCAGCCAGAGATAAAGACTAGCTACTTTTACCAAATGCTCAGGGAGTTGTTTTTTAAGACAAGTGAAAGTATTTCCTTCTTCCCTCTTCCATACAAGCTGTATTCTTAGTTTTGAAAGGCCTGGAAAGTCTGTTAGGTTCATCTCCTGGCTGTGTAGCTTTTTTCTTTTGTCAGGTGAGGTAATGTATTTATGGGTTTTGAATTTTCTTTTGAATTTTTAGTGGTCTCTGTGTTGTCTCAGTCAAGCTGAGATTTTGCGAAAAAATGGTGTGATAATTTTTATTGGGCATAAGAGGTCTTACTGAATTTATATATATTGTTGAAAAGTGTTAACCAGAGATAAAGATGCATTAAACTACTGTGATTTTCATGTTAGCAAAAGAGTGAAAGTAACCTCCCACTAAAGGGTGGAGATTCTCCTGTGAATGGTTTGTGAACAGTTACAGCTGCATTCACATAGAAAATCACATGTTCTCTTTGTACTTTCACATGTATGTGAAAAGCAGGTTGGAAAGCCCCATTCTTTTTCACATTCTTCCTTGTACTGTATTGCATTCTTTCTTTTTTTTCTTTTCCCCACCCTTTGCTTTTGTCTGAAGTTTCTAGTACACTTCCTTGTCTGAGACACAGTACAGAATCTTGGCTGGACAGTTCCTAGCCCTTGCACTCGAAAATGCAGAGTTACAAATGCAAAGTAGAAAATATGGGTGGATAAGTACTTTCAAAGGAGTAGTCTAAGACAAATCGCTCACCATCTCTCCATTCAAATACAGCTTGAGGGAGAAGGGAAGTGCATCATTCCCTGTTATTTTGTACAGGGCTTTGTATAATTTTGGAATAAGCAGAAATTCTATTACAAAGCTCTTGGATTTAGAATAAAAGACAGGAAAAAGACCGAACCATATGGGAAGGATGTAGGCAGTCATTTGGAATCAGTGGCTGTGGAAACAAGGGCAGAGATGGCAGAAGGTTTTGGTTTTGTTACAAGCTGCCCCCGAGGGCCAGAGTAACTGAGGTTCTTGTTAATAGATCCCTTGGGGCAGATTAGAGAAGGAACATCGAATACCTGGTGTTTATATACATACACACACACACACACTTAGAGTTTATTTGAGGATAATTTGATTGCAATGGAAGTGAGCTATGTAGCCATTTTGGTTATGTAATCATCTCTAGTAATATGACAATATAAAAATATGAAAATACCACTTAAGAAAATATATAAGGAAAAGAAAGAAAAAGCAAGGATAAGAGTAGGTTGTGGAAAAATATCACCACCATGGATCCAGTGATGAGACTTGGTTGTTGCAACTCAGATGTCTGCTGATCAAGGTGATACTTGCAGTCTTGATCACCCATGGATGGAGGAAGCCCCCAAAACGTAGAGTTCAGTGGGTTAACAGACATTCAGGTTCAGGTGGGTGCCCAGATGCCTCCCTTGGAGAGGGAGAGTTTAACACTGTCTGTTGCAAGCCCCCCAAAATGAGTCTTTGATGGTTTATGACCCCCGTCTTAGACCGCTGTTCCTCACCTCGTGTTTTCTCACATTATGCCTGAGCAGAAGGGATAAGTACCTTCAGGCCGAAGTGTGAATGTCCCAATACCTCCCCTCGAGTGGGGAGGTGTTGTTTTACTCCTGAGCCGGTTGTGTAAGGGAGGACATTGGCATGATAAAAAATATTTTTCCATCTCCACACGGTCTGTGCCTTATCAGCCTTGTCCCTCATCTGGCTCAACCCCCAGCTTGTTTTGTCGTGGTCATCCCCCGGGGGTGGATGTACACCTCTCTGGCACATCACAGCTTTCACTGCCCCACACAAAACCCCTCTACTTCTCCCCTTCACTGGGGGGTGCAAATCTGGGCCTCAGCAGTATTGTTTGAGTCAGTGACTTTTAACATTGCAGTCCCTCACAGGTTGTCTTCAAGATTTAGGTGCAGAGAGCAAACTGAAGATGAGATGTGGCCTGCCAGCAGTGCTTCACATGCAGATGGGGCTTTAATGGGGAAGAAAGTACAGTTGCTTAGTTAGGAAAATAGAAAGGGTTTGGAAGGATGAGCAGTGTGGAAAGCTGCGGGCACCAGATGATTTTGCAGCTTGAGAGGAGTCCAAGCAAACAGCGGGTGTGTCCTGAGGAATGTGAGGTGGAGAGGGCTTTACTGTGAGCAGGTGAGGTCAGGGTGGAGTGTGAGAAGGTCTAGGGCAGAAAAACAAATTGGTCAGTAGCAACAACAGTGAATAAACCTGCATTTTAGCCTTTGATTCTTCTGCTGAACTGAAATGTGGGGATCCTGTGTGCTGAAAATTCTCTCTTACTTGAAAGTAGCTGAGTGATGTAAGTAGCAAGAGTTGTTAGGCCGCAAGTTGCACTTTATTTGAACTGCATGGCTCTGTTGAGTAAGTCAAAGATTAATTATAGCAAAACCTGGGGCTAACAACCTGAACATTAACAGTAGTTAGACTAGACAATGTTAATGGCTTAAATATTACTTAAAAATTAATAGCTCAAGCGGACGGCCCATAAATTGTGGTACATGAACAGTAACAACATGGACCTCAGAACCAACTGAAATTCCCCCTGAAACAACCTAAGAGGGTGTGAATATGACCACAGAGCACCACTGGGTAACCAAAGAGTGAACTGGTAACGACTGACAAGACCCCAGACCTTAAAATCACTGTTGGACTGCTGGGGAGTTCAGATTGTAAGGGTGTAATTGCCCAGGGATTTCTGTTTGTGGTCCGTTTTTTGAAGCCCCAGCTTGGGCTACCAGGTGACTGATTTGTGCCAGGAAAGCTCTCTAATGGAGTTGAGAGCCTGGTGTCAAAAATTTCTTTAACGCTGTTGCAGTGGGAAGAACACACGTATTTTGACCTAAGTCAAACTGATCTGGGACAGGTTGGAGGCAGCCAGTCTTTTACAAATAGTTTCTCCACTTTCTTTGGTAATCCAAAACCACAGTTTTGTGCACTCACAGTTTCTGATTACAGGTGGCTTTTCATGAGTTACAGTATCTTCAGATATCACTGCTTGACGGTATCCTGATTTAAGAAGTACCAGTGCATTGTAAACAGATTTTTGTATTTCTGTAGGTGCTAAAAATGCAAAAACCACGAGAGAAGACGCAAAAGTGATGCTTACAATCTTAAAGAAAGATTCAAAATTAAATCCAAGTTCATTTTGTATAAGTGAGCAGTGGGTTCTTCTGGCCTAAACGTCAAAAATAGTTACTGAGTCTGTGGGGACACAGTCATGTTATGGATGCTTGAATATGCTAGTTTATATTCTGTGGTAGGTTTTGCCTTGGTAATCATTGTTGCACAGGCAGTAACAATGTATTGGCACTTTGTCCTGGAAGGTACAGAAAGACAACAAAATGTGGGACTAACCTCTGCTGTTCTCACAACAACGTGAACAGTTGTTCTTACATCAATACTTTGTTTGAGTGTCGAGACGCTTCCAAAACAGGCACTAAGTATAGCTTTAAAGTGATTAGCAAACTGCGTGGAAGAAGATGAAGATACCAAGTTCACAGATTCTAATGTTGTTGTTCAAATTGCACGTTGTTCAGCCGAGCTGCCCATTTTTAGAAGCGATATTCTTCAGTGGAGAATGCCTTGGTGTTCTTATGTCCCAGTTGTTCTTGCCAGAGAAAAAACCTCCGATTTAAAACTAATTATTATCTTGTAGGTGGTTGTAGACTGCTGTTTCTGTTGGAAGCTGGGCAAGATGGTAACTTGAGTTAGCAGCTCAGAGTGATAGTGGGCATGGGGAGGTTGATAAATGTCATGATATCATCACATCATGTACTGCTCTCATCTAGAATACTGGGTGCAGGTGAGGTCAGACCCATTCAGGAAAATTTAGTTTGAGGTGGAAGGGTGGATAAGATTTACTAGGATCATAAAGAAAATAGTTTGAGACAGGAAACTGACAGGTTAACTTCATTAGCCAAGCAGATTGAAGCCTAGAAGGTGAAGAGGATGATGATGCTTTTTCTGTTTTTTCAGGAATAAGAGCTGCTGGCATTAAAGACAATCTATAGAAATAATTTACAGTATTTTAATTATATCAACGTTCACTGAATGAGCATTTAGGTATTGTTCTTTTAAAAAGATAAAGTTATGTTTTCTCTTTAGAAACCAGATGATTACAGAGTTCTTCAAACCAGTTTTAAATCAAGGTAAATATGTTTTTTAAAAGTGGAAGATATTTATATGAATTTTAATTATCTAAGTGTGCAGAATGATAATCCAATCTCATTCCATATTGGAGCAGCCACATAATGAGTATAGTTTACCAAATATGTCAAAATGAGCATATTAAAATTTTTTTCTAATAACATAACTGAAAATGTCAATTTCCTGTTTAAATTAATTTCTTTAAATAATGATGTGGTTATTATTTCAAGTTATGTCTCATGCTTAAGCCAGATTGTTTGTAACAACTGAAGCTATGTCATAGGTCATGGGATTCTTTGCATGGCAGTAGCAAAGCTGGATGATTAAGTAAATTAATTTTGAATTACGTGTGAGAGAGAAAGTATCAAGTAATACAGTGTAATAAGGTTTGTTGTTTTGGGTTTTTTTTCTTTCAGTGTAGTTTTTGTGAATAATTGGTCTTTTCTCTCTTAGACCATGGCCATAAAGACAAAACTGTGCTGTCCTCACCAGACAAAGGAAATGTAAAAGATGAAGGAATGGGACTGTCAGTTTTACTCACTGAAGGTTTTGAAAGGAATATATCTTCTCCAAAGAAGGTCAGAAGAAAAAGATGCCAGACCAAACATCAAACAAGTCCTGTGGTAGGTGTCTTTTGGAAAAGAATTGAGGAAAAGGATGGTGTACACATTTCAGGGAATGGCAGAATGTGCAGGGTACTGGGTTCACTGGAACCAAAAGTTGTGATTCAGGAACTCCTCGTTACTGCAGGGTCTCGGAGGCCTTCCTTGACCAAAAAGATAAGACTGCCAAGCCAGAACAGGGAAGAAATGAGAAGTGTCTTGGGTGTAAGGAGAGCATCCATTGTCTTATGGAAATAATTGGGAAGAGAAAAATGACTGTATGGATCTCGCAGACTCCAGCTCAGACTCTGACAAATGGGTTTCACCACCAGAACCTGGTACTTGAAAAGCCTGAGTTGGAAATAATGGCACTGCAAGCACCACATCTCTGTGCTCAAGCCAGATTTCCCTACTGTCCTGCTCTCCTACTGATTCTGCAATTAGGTTGTCACTGGAAGCTCTCTGCAGAGAAAGGGAATGGGAGAAGCAGAAATTGAAACAATCTAAGCCACATCCTGTAAAGCCATTCTAAGGAACAAATGTTTTGTGTCAGGTATATTCAAAATGGTTGCTAAAGGTAGGAATCACTGACCCACTGTGCATATGAATTTTTTAATTTTTAGTTTTTAAAAAAAAAAATTACACTGTAGGATCAGATTCTTGGTGCTGCCTTTTTCAGATGTAACAGAAGTTTATGTTCTTTTGCTATTTCTTTGTAAGTTTTAGGTCATGCTTGGGTAAGCTGGTTCTTAATCATTTTATAATAAGTGAAAAATCCTGTTTTAAAAACAGGGGAGATATTCTGGGCTAGATGCAAGCTTGGAATTGCAATAGAAATTGTAGCTTGAAATTGCATTTTGTTGAAAACGATGCTTTTATCTTAAATGCTTTATAATCCTGTGTTTTCTTACAATGTAGCTCAGGGAGCAGACTGGCAAATTTCTGCTATTTAGAAGCTGCAGTTAATAGCAGTTCAGATTTATACATTTAAGCCACAGTATTTTGATAGAGATGGGAGTGGTCCTATTAATAATGTAGTATTTCATTACAGGTGACTTTTAATCTGAAGAAAAAAATGTATAGTTCAGGTTCTGGAGAGTTCTTTTTTTTGAGAACTTGGCAGCTGTGTTTTAAATTTGTCTTGAAATAAGGTCTATTAACATATTTCTGGGGGTGTGTGGAACTAAGTCTGTGCTGGATTCAACACTGGTTTTAAAAAGTGTACAATTAACTTTTTTTCTCCATCTTTGTTTTTAGGGCAATGGATGTTCTATAAGAAAAATAATGCA
This sequence comes from Orthonyx spaldingii, assembly GCA_013397795.1. Classification (NCBI taxonomy): domain Eukaryota; kingdom Metazoa; phylum Chordata; class Aves; order Passeriformes; family Orthonychidae; genus Orthonyx; species Orthonyx spaldingii. The sequence goes on along the minus strand of VZTJ01002933.1, from coordinate 2,461,809 downwards.
TTTTGGTTCAAGGGAGATTGCCTCAGGTATGAGCAGTGCTGTTAATATAGAATTAATTAACCAATCAGATTCATCACTTCATGTCTCTTTTTAATGGCTTTTTTTTCCTTAAAATTATGTTTTCTCTTACTAAAAAAATAATTATTGCTGTATGATGAAAGTTATTTCTAATATATGGCAAGTTTGAAGAGTTTTAAAAGTAATCAGTGATTTTAGTGGAAAACAGATCGATTGTAACTTAATTACAATTTGCGATATTTCATTGTCTTAAAACCTTAATCCCAGACTATTTTTATGGTTTCTCTTGCATTTTGGGTAATCCACATTTTCTGTGGTGGTTAATAAATTTTGTCTTTCAGCTTAATCCAGAAAGAATATTCTTGTTGAACCAACCACTAAAGTTTAGCTGGTATTTTTGTTGCTTTTTGTCCCTTTTAACCACATAATTTTGTTCTATGGGTGGTAGAATGGAATTTAAAAAGGTCACATGAGTAGAAGCTTGAGGTAGGTCAGTAGGAAGATAAACTTTAAAAAAAAAAAAGGCATTTGTGGCTGTGGAAACCTATCAGACTCTTTGCTGCTCTAGTCCCAGTTGACTTAAAAACAGAAGTTAGTTTTCTAAAGGGAAAGCTGTTACGTTTGATTTTTTTAAAAATTATGATTATTCCTATTTTTATTTTATTTTTTACACATGGTAACGGTGTTTTATTTTTTTCTCAAACACTTCGTAGATGACCCATCACAACCCAGGCTAACGCAGGTTTTAGAACATGAGGTGTCTTCTCCACATGCACTTAGAACATCACCTGAGATGGCCTCTGGTGCACCCAAGAGCCCAGCTGTTCCTTCACACTGCCTTAAGGTGTCCTTTGGGCTGTCCAAACAAAGAGACTCTCCTGGGAAAAGAAAATACACTACCATGAGTGTGGATGTAGATACTGCAGATCAATCTGAAGTGAATGACCCTACTTTTAGTAGATCATCTTCAAAATGCAAAAATAGGAGGTCTGACTTTGTAAAAAATATCTTTTTTAAGTCTCCTCATGATGAAGTTCTGCAGCTCAGGGAGCCTGCTGCCCTGTCTAGACATGATTTGACTCTTTCAGAGGAATTCCTCAGCTCAAGCAATGAAAAGGAGAAAAATAATTACTCCACTGTAGGTTTGTCATCTTCATATTCTGCACACAGTCCTGCTAAAAATAACCACTTTTCTGTTGTGGATACCAAAGAGAATCAATTGCAGCTGGCTAACTCATGCTTTTTGTTGGAAAAGTCCCTTCTTTCTTCTCAGGAAAAAAGTACTGTGTTGCCTTCTCTCCACCACTTAGCACCAACAAAAGGCATGAAATCCCCTCTCCAGATCACTGGCTTATCTCAGGTATTGGATGTTAAGAAAGAGCAAGATAAAAAAACAGAAAGACATGAATGGAATAAAGGATACAGTATTCAACCCAGCAACAGTTTTTCAAATACAAACCACAAGATTTCTGAAAATTCTCCTGGTTCTTGTAGAGTGGAAGTCTCTGGGACGCTTGGGCTGTCCCCAGAGACTGGTAAAAGTGTTCCCCCTTCATTGCCTTTGAAAGCATCTTTCATGGACAGTGGCCATGAGTCTTCACAAACCTCAGGAGAACTAGAAGTTGAAAGGAACTTTACAGGCAAGTCCAAGCTGAACAGAAGATGGCAAAGCAGTTCTGAGAGTGAAGATGACATTTTGGAATCCATTCCAGATGATGATGATGATGATGGAGAAGAACTATTAATGCCACTGCAAAAAATACTCAGTTCAAGTCCCAAATCACAGGCAAGAACCCTGGAAGACTCTTCTGACAGTTTTTCTCAGGACACTGCAACTCCATTACTGAAGCTTCATGTAAGTGGCTAAAAACCAAGAAAGCATATTCTTTCAAGTATTCCTTTATGGATGTTATTTGCAAGAAAAATAATACAGATTTTAGCACAGTGCAAGGCCCAGTGGGTGCTAAATTACCCCATATTTCAGATTTATGAGAATGAGATTTTGTATGGTAGGTATCTACCAAAACACAGACAGAGACCCTGGTGAATGAAAACATTTCATACTCAAAAATGAAATTTCCTCCAACCTCACCTGTTCCATCTGTCACATACAGATAGCAACTTGTTCAGGTGTTCTAGAGAACTAAGTTCTGCTACTGAGCTCAGTTTTATAAACAACAAGTTGGTCTAACAGCTGAGATGGCCAGTAGTCTTCTAGTACCTATTCCACTGCCTTGCAGGGCACAAACCATGACTGTCTGTGTCTTCTGCAAAAGTTGAGTAAAAGCTTGTAGACTCAGTCAAGTTTTTGTCTAAGTGGTGCCGGTAGAACCCCTTGCTAACAACAGTCAGGATGTGTGTGACTGATTGTTAATAGTTACTTTACATTAATTTTAGTCAAAAATGTATTCTGCACCAACACTCAGCCACCTCTTTCTGATTCTCATTATGCCCATTAAAGCTACAGCAGAGTGTAATGGGATAGCAGATAATCAGCTTTATGTTGTATTTCTATATTATTTTCTCCCTTATTCATAATGCATGATTAATTCAGAATTATTTGCCTGCAAAACTGGTTACTTGGTTTAAGGGTCCTGTGCTGCTGTACAGTTACAATGTAGTTGGAGCAGGGATGTGCTTGTTACTGTGCTTGTCCTGGGAACAGCTGAAAGATGGTTTCTGCAGGCAGATTGATTTATCTGTGTGCCTTCTGGTGGTTTTTAGGAGTTCTGGTTTTGCTTTTTCCCCCCTAAAGTTAGGAGGCTACATTTAGAAGATGTGTGCAGTCTAATGCTTTTGTTTTCCTAGTCAGGTAAGATTTTTATGAGCCAACGTTAACTGGAGGAAATTGATGTAGACATTCAAAGATGTGTGTGCTAGACTCCAGTCATATATCCATGACACAGTCTGTGATTGTCAGGGATCTGTGTATGAGTAAGTGTGCTGTTTTCTTTGAGGGTGTATTTCATGGAAATTGGAAGTATTTTAGGATTTCAAAAAGCTGAATGAATTCTGATCACAGGGGATAGATCCCTGTGTACAGAATATTATGGTGATGAATTGGTCTCTGTTCTTAAAAATTAGCTCATTTGTTCAATAAGAGCTTGTCAATTAGGTAGTGATTTTGAAGTTTTATTGTAAAATAATGCTTTAATAGGAGTAGTCCTGCAGTAGGTCTTAGTGTGGCATTCCTGACAGTTGGTACAGGTTGGAAATGGCTGTATTTAAACAAAGAGATTTTGTGCTGAGCCTGGCTGGGTTGGAATTCATTTTCTTTATAACAGCTATATGGTGCTGTGTGTTTCAGACAAAAACAGTGTTTGTAATAGACCAGTCTTCTACCCATTGTGGAGCAGTACTTGCACAGCATCAAGGCTTTCTATTCTTCCCATTCTGCCCCCATAGAGCAGACAAAAAGCTGGGAGGGAACAGAGCCTGGAGACTAGACCCTGGATGATCAAAGGGAAATATTCCATGCCACATAATGTCCTGCTCAGCAATCAAAACCAGCTGGGTGGAGTTGGTCTGGCATGTAGGCATTGCTCAGAGTCTAGCTGGGCATCCTTCTGCTTGTGACAGGTGCTGAGTGACTGCTTTTGAATTGCTTTTTCTTTTCTCGCTTATACCTTTTCCCTTATTAGATTGTTGTTATCTTGACCCATGAATTCTCTTGCCTTTGCTTTTCTTGCTGTTCTTCTCACTGCCTTGCACCATTGGCTGGGGAAATGACCAAGCTGTGTGGTGCTTAGCTGCTGGCTGGGGTCACCCCATCACTAGTTTCCAGAGTGGGAAACAAACAACAGAATACCTGTATAAATCCTCTCTTCTATCTCCCCCTCTCCTCATGTTTTGCAATCTCTGATAGGAGTTATTTGTTGACTGAGTTACTATCTCCATGGGCAGATGTTGAGCAGCTGTAATTATTTAATCTGTCCTTATCATTCTGTAATCAAGAGTGTTGTAGATCAGACTTGTGTGGTTTCATATGCATTTCACAATCTCAGCCAACGTGGCTACCTAATTAATGGTTAAGCCTGATAAACACATGCAGCCTAGATCAAATGCTTGTGGGACATGTGTGTGACCATAACATTTGGTCTGGCCTGTTCCTGGTATAATTAATGGCCAAGTAAGACAAAACAGTTAAGAATTGTCCCAACATTTCCATGACCGTGGTTTTTGCATACACCGACATTCTTCTCTTGTAAAAAGGGGCATATGTGCACATTGGAATGAAGTTTTGATTCCTCAGTTGTTCAACGGTTACTTGACACATATTAACCAAATATAAAATCAGCTAAGAAGTCTTCAGCTTTCCTACAAGATTTCCCAGACTAAGATGCTGCTTGTTACATTTAAAAGGTAACTCAATACCAGGGTGGTGTCAGAAGGACTGTGCTTGTCCAAAGAATGGAATCGTGGCCATAAAAGATTTTAAATCCGTTGTCTGCTACAAGCTGAATAAAAGACTGGCTACTGAAAAACAAACCACTAACAAAATTTGTTAAAACTTTGTGTGTTGTTTTGTGTTTGTTTTGGGTTTTTTGTTTGTTTTTTGGGGTTGTTTGTTTGTTTGTTGGGTTTTGGGTTTTTTTTTAAATTCTGTTTATTAGCTCCTTAATTTGGTTTTGTATTGAGATTTTGATTGGAAGTTTTGTTGTGTTTGATGAATTTAGAGGTGATTTAACGAACACTGGAATTTTGCCCTCTAGGGACTCTGAAAGTTAAAAAAGGCACTGAATAATTTCTGGAGTTTCTTGTCTCGTGCGCAAGCATGGGGATTCCCAGGGTCTCAGTGGATGATGACAGTAGTAAAGTTGTGAGGTAAAAGGCTTCTGATGATAATGCTCTTTGTGAAGACTAGCTGAAGATCAGCCCCAGACATGCAGAGATTTGCTTCACTGTTCAGATCCATTGTGAAGCAGTTATTTCTAAATTAGTCATTGAGAGAGATTTGACCATTATGTGAAATTGTCCAGGGACTGAGAAACCTAAACTGTTAATCATCCTGTTTTGCAGGGTCTCTGTTAGGTTTATATCTGCATGTAAAATATCATTAAAATTGGAAGAGGTTTCTATTTTGATTATATTTATTGTCTAATAATGGATTGATGGCTTATGATGTTTTTTCAATGTCTTATTATTTCATTTGCAGCTTTCTAGGACTCCTATTGCAAGCAAGGTGTCATATGTGAACAGCTTAGATCATCTCGTGAAGGAGACGAAAGAATCCAGAAGGTTTGTTTCTTAAGGCTGGTTTGAAAAATCTGGGATGATGTTGTAGAAGCTTAGATTTGCCTTGTCTCCCCAGAACGGATGGAGTTTGATTAGCAGCAAGCTAAGCTTTGCCTGCTGATGCCACCAACATACAACTGAACTCACAGGACCTACAAGTGTTGCTTAAATGGTAAAAGCTGAATGACAGGCTCCTTCCAAGCAACAGGGAGTGGTTTGTGATACATCTGTTTACCCCTGAAGAGCCAGGCTAAATTTACTGATGCCTTCGTTTTAGGTCACTGAGCCAGCTAGCAGCTGCTGGTCAGGCATGAAATAGAAATATTTATATAGACTGACTGTACTAGTTTTTTCAAAGGTATTTGTAGCTCAGTTTTGGTTCCCAAAGTTGTGCAGGCTGTTGGTGTTTGAGTAGTTACACAGGTCAGTGAACAGAACTAATGAGTGTTCTTAGAAGAGATCTTTTGGGTAGGAGGTGAAGTGTGGTTTGTGTGTTAATGGCAAATGGTGGTGATGGGTATATGTGTTTAACTGTTTATGTGATTAACTGTTTTAATTGAAAATTCTGACCCTGGTAGCTGTGGGCTGACTGCCCATGGAGTAGCAGAAACTCCTGTCACTAATACTGTTTAACAAATAAAATACTTGCTTGGTGCTTAGGAAAAAAAATAACATTCAGCCACAAGATTGAAAGTTCAATTACAAAACTTCTGTCAGAAGTTGGTTGAGTGTGTTTGTGTCTGACAAACCAGTGATTGATTGTCCTGCTGGAATTTCATTAGGTCTTGGGAGACATTCACCTTGTGTCCTGGAATAGCAAGATGTTTGGGTTTTACATGGATGCAATGTCTTGCATGTTTTTACCTTGTGTAACTGACTCCTGACTGCAGGGTTCACATTCAGAGCTTGGATTTTGTTGATTTTGTTGTAAATATTAAATGGTGATGATATGCTCTGCTGCTGCTGCTATTTCAGGTCAGAGGAAATAGAGAAACTGCTACAGGAAGAAATAGAAAGAGAGGACAATGCTTCAGGTGCAGAAAACGAGAACAATGCCAGTGGAGATGATGTCCCAGAAGAACACAGGTCCTTGCAATTCCAAAACCAATTAAATCTTGTTTTTTGCTTTTCTGGCTGTTTTTTTCCCCTAACCTCTCTCTGTTTCCAACAATTGTTAATATGTTTAATGAGAACCATTTTTAAATCTCTTGGGGGTTGGGTGAATTTCCTTGGGTGTGACTGTATTCTAACAATTCAGCTTTCACGTAAGACTGATGTGTTCATCACCTACAAATGACTTTCTCAAGCAGCAAATAGCTTCTCGGTGTTTGAATTGATAAAAGCAATTTTGAATTTTACAGGGCATTTATAAAGAGATTTTCAGAAGTAACTTATGTCATACCTGACAACCACCCTGGAGAAGATATATTTGATTTATCAGCTTCTGGGAAAATCTTCACTCAACATAACCTTGACTTGAGGAATTTTCACTTCATCCCTCAAAATCCTATGGAAAATCTGCTTCTTAAGTAAGAATATCCTCTTCTCTTTGTTGTGCTTATTTGTACAATTTTCTTTTTTCCTTTTAGCAGTTTTAAGGTACTATTTTATCTTTTCATGTAAATGAGCTCTGTCTTAGTAAATAGGCAAGACTGACTCCCTTTCCCTGGAATTTTCCTTTCTGGGTTAGCTTTATAGTAACAGTAAATTGAAGCTTCCTTCTTTCCTCCTCTGGAATTCTTGAAAAACTTCGTAAACAAGACATTAGGAAAAATAGGTGTTCTGACCTCTTCCATATTTCTACCACATTGGGCTATCATTGGTAACCGTACCAGTTTGAGGAAGACAAATACGGAAGTGAAATGTTTTAATGAACACAACTATCCCCATACTGAAAGACCTTTGTGGTTACCTATTTGTGACCTTCTAGTGTTACATAATGTCTGCTGAAAGAGTTTTGGCGCATCCGTCCTGGATGTACCTGGGACTTGAGGCTTGCAGAGGATTGCAGAGTCAGGATCCCTGACATCTGTTAGATTCAGTCACTGAGCCACCAGCATGGCTGTGTGCACATAAACAACTGCTCTGTAACCCACAGGCACTTCTGCTCTATATTTACGAGGCTGTTGGACGGCAGAATAGCTGGACAAATTCTTACCTAATGCCACAAGTGTAAATCCTGAAAATTTCTGGTTATTTCAGTTGGTATTTTATTCCAAACATGCACCAGGAGAACTGAGAGAATTCAGTTACTCTTAAAGGATTTTTACATGTGTGTGTGCAGCTGTGGGTGCGAAGAGGCGGAGAGTGGCATTTCATCTCTTGAGGAAGTGGTGTTTATGATACACTCCTTTGGCTTCAGGCCTTTCTATTAATATGTTTTGGAGATCACAAGGATATGAGCTTCAAAAGCATCTTGTAAATCAGTGACTGGAGGAATGAGAATTAAACTAATCATCCCTTGGAGAAGGCAATTACGATTTAATTGCTTATGCATTCTGCCCACTTGGCACAGCTGGCATGTACTGGCTGCCCAGCTGACACATGGAAGTCTTACCAGTCAGGCAGGTAGAGGGTATATGTAGGAGTTAGGACACAGATCTCTTGACAGAATTACCTGATTTAGTAGATAGAATAGAGGAGACTGAAGAAGGGTATGTGGGAAGCTGGATATTTTAATTCAGCTGCTTATGACATCCCTAACTTTTTAAAGAAGAATCACAGAATATACTGAGTTCGAAGGGACCCACAAGGATCATCAAGTTGAACTCTTAAGTGAATGGTCCATATGGGATTTGAACCCATGACATTGGTGTTATCAGCACCATGCTCTGACCAACTGAGCTCATCCTGCAGCTCAAAGCTGCAATAATTCAGTAATAGCAATGGCACACTTTCTGCTCTTCCAAGAGCTACTGTTTGCACTCCCCGAATTTGCACAGTGAGATTAGCCTGTTGGATTTTGATTGCATCAGTTTGCTTTCAGACCCTTTACTTAAAAGGATGTTTTAAAAAATTTGAAAATAATGTTGTTCCTCTCTTGTTATGAAAGTGATGGACAGTTAAAAGTCTTATTTTAATAGTCTCATTGATCATAGCAGCCTGTCTGTGTAGTCAGGCATAGTGGTTCATAGTACAATAGTGTAAATCAATGTTTGTTTGAAACGGTTATTCCCTAATAATACAAATGTTTCCAGACTGTATAGTATGGCTTTCTAGAGAGATAGTTGTTCTAAATGACATTTGTAAATTTGATTGCTATTAAAAATCAAGGTTTGATTACTATGGCATTTTATATAAGTAATAGCATGAGAATAATATGTGTTTAGCATATTCAGATTTTCGTTGCTGTTGATGATGATCTGAGGGGTGAGCAAGTTCTTATGTTTTTGTGAAAATGATGATTCAACTGCCAATTGATTTTTATCCTCTTTCCTTGCCCCCATTTTTCTCTTACAGTTCTGGTGTCACTCAGCAGCTTTCTTTAGCTGTTAATGGTTTTCTAAGTTCCGCTTACAGTTGTGTTTTGTGTCCCATACCAATTCTAAAGTGGCTTTTCCAGGTAAGTCTGTGCTATTCATGCAGTTATAATAACTCTGTGTGTGTATAATATTTTTCGTGGAAGCCAGTTGAAGAAGTTTGTGAATCTGTTCCATTAAGTTAACAACTTTTAAATCAAATATTATTTTTTTCCCAGGTTCTGATTTGCTGTCCAGTCTGAAATACTTTGATTATCGCTAGGGGTAAAACAAAGAGACTGGATTCACTCAGAGTGTGGAGAAAAGGCTTAGCTACATGTCCTTGTCCATATTCATATATGCTACTGCATTGAAAAAGGACACAGTAGGTGAGGAGAGATGCTGTGGGCCAGATCATGCGCAAATGCTAATCTTATTTCCTTCCACCCTCACAAAAACAATACATGCTGCAGTATGCAAAGGTGCAAAAGTACCATTTTCTACATATATCATCTTCTAAATAATCAGTGATAACAGCATTATCAGATAATTTTTCATTTGGAAAAGGTACCTTATGGTTCAGAAAGAAGCCCGGAGTCATTCTCAAAGGAAGTGTGGTGACTGTCTCCTTTCAAGATGTCTGTGTCAGTGTCTGAATCCCCAGGAATTTACACAGTGCTGTTACAAAAATGCCCCTCTCCAGTCTCCATTCCATTGTTGTTTTTCAGGTTTTAACTGCACCTGAAACAAAAAAGAGGTCTGGACCACCTGGTAAATTGCAGCTTCAGTCGATTGACTGGCTTTCTACATTTGTGAAAAGCAAAACATTTTGCTCTTCCATGTCCTTCCCTCCAGCCACTAAAAAATTGCCTTCCCCCTTTCTGTGAGCTCTTGTGTTCCTCTAATAAGGAAGAAGTGTGAGCCAATTCAGATCAGTTACAGAGCAGGAAACTGTCTAGCACTTGGGGGAGAAAAGGAAGTTTTTGTTGGGCCAGTGAAGTGCTCCAAGAAACCTGAATTGTATTTCATACTCATGTTTTTGTAGTTAATGTAGTTAATAGTTAACTCTTTTCACGTAAGAGTTATGTGAAAAATTAAGAATTCATTGTTTGGGTTTAGTATTGCATATGTCCAACAGTTTCTGTGACTAGAAAAGGGTGTAGTTAACTCTGTTGCCTCCAGTCTCGCACAGGGGGCTCAATTTGATCAGAGATGCAAAAGGGTTCCAAAGGGGTACATGATACTCTCTATTCTCTTAACCCTCAGAACTTTTTTACAAACCAACATGGGGTTACAGCATTCTGATACTGTAAATAATTAATTTTAAAGTATTCCTATCATCTTTGCACTGTGTGAAATAATCAATATTCACAGTATTCCAGTCTCATTGGTGTATCTTGCGTTAAAGGGTTTGGAGTTAGGTTTTTTGTTTGTTTGTTTTTTGATCTGTTACTCATTCTACTCTGCTGAGAAGTTTGGTGTTGTTTTTGTTCTGGTTTGATGTGGGGGTTTTTTTCTAATTAAAAGAAAACTGATGCTGTCATGCAGCTTAGTTTTTGATGTGCAGCTTTTTCTCTCTTCACAGATGATGTCTATTCATCCTGACTATTGTGTTTCCACCCAGATCTTAGACAGATTGATGGAGATAACACTAAAAAACTGTAAGTATTTGAAGGATGGAAAACTGATTACCTGAATGAAAGCACTTCTCTCTTCAGTTTAGAAAAGTATTAGTGAGGAAGTAAAAGGCACTAGTTCTGTTTGGTGATTTTGACCTGAATTTAATCTCTTTTCTTACTCCTATAATGCAGAAATGCTGGGAGTTGGTCTTCACTGAATGTGTGCAACCTGAACCCACAGTGTGTAGTCCTGGCAGATACCTACAAAGCAATGCATCCAGTACAGAGCCTTTTAAACTCACTTCTGGTATTTCACAGATAGAATTCACCTGAAGAGAAGCCCAGAAAGTTTGCCCTCCTTTCCATCTTTTCCTTTGGATGATGCAGACTTTTGTAGCTTAGAGACTACAAGATGTTTTTCACATTGTCATACCCAGTATTTGGCACTTTATGATTTATTTTCCAGATAAATGACAAAAGTGAGGTGAATCATACACCTGCACAGAAACACTTTGAAGGATCTGCTTCAGCCCACAGTGCTGCTAATGTCTTGTGTGTTTTGTCTTCTTCCTTTGTCTGTACTCTCAAATATTTCTCCACTACAAGTTCTTTTGTATGTTCCCCATGACTTCATTTAGATCTATCAAAAGTGACATTCATTTAAGGCTACCAGTTAACACTGTTAAAGTGATGTGGTTCTTTTGAAGTATTTGCTCAGGCTTGTCCAAATTGTACCCCATATTTTAATTCTTGTTTGAAATCAGACTGTGAGCTGATATGAGAGAGAATGTAGCCTCCTTTATTTTGTGCCTTGCTGGCATTAGGCTTGATTCTGAATTAACAGTTCAAGATAATGAATGAGTATTCAAACAATTAAGGCTTGGAGTTCCTTGTTTACCACTTCTGTTCCAGAAACCTTGCCTGGTCTCAAATCTTACTTAGCTTCACTCAGTCCCACTATGATAACGCCCTCTTAGCTTACGTATACAGGCAGTAATTTATGTGTTCTCTAAGATGAAAATATTGCCTTGTTGCTTGCTCTGCTGTTTATGATGAATGAGAGATGCGATGAAAAACAGGTGGAACTTGAAAGTAATCGACCATGTATGCAAGATGTTTCCCTAGCGTAAAATACTGTGTTAGACTTTTTTTCCTCCCTTCTTGTTCTGAAAGTAAGTTTTTTATTCAATGTACTGACTCCTCTGAGATGAGAGCTGGTAGAATTGATGCAATCTGCTGAGTTTATTTATTTCCCTTAAAAGGAACTAATGCTAAGAACTGAACTTAAACTAATCCATTCCATGTCTTTAATTTGCAGCTTCCATCAGTGATGAACCATTTAAACCATGGATTCCTTCAATAGCTGATATATCAGCTGTTTTTGTCAATATGGGTATTGGGTTCAGATCTCTCTTTCCATTGCAACATCTTCAACCCACCTTCAATGAGCAGGATATTTTGTAAGTGTTTTCCTTTTGATATTTATTGCCTAGATCCTGTGAAAGCAAGTCTTGTACTTAGAATGTAGAATCAGAAGGTTCTTCTTTATTTCCCTTCCCACACTCTTTAAGTTCTTCGCTCTGGTCTTAGTAAGAATAAATAACTCTGGAATTCAAACAATACCTTCTAGGTAAGGATTCAGCAAACCAGAGCATTGTCCTTTGTCCTCCATCTTCCTAATAAAGGTTTGCAGGAATATTGGCTAAATAGATGGGCAAAGTAATTGGCTACAAGTTGAGTCAGATGTGTGTGTTAGATACTCTTTAGCTGAGGATTATTTTGTTTTGAAGTCATTTTGAAACACACAGGATTTTTTTTCTTTAGTTTGATGTTAATAAGCCTTTGTGGGCTTTTAAATTGTTTACTTTTTGCTTAGATTGTGTTTCTTCCATTAGAAGTCAGGTTCAAGAAACAGTGAGTCAACAACAGCCAAGAGGAGATGCAGCCTCTGCCAGTCCGGCTTTCCCCAGTCTACTTGAAAACAACTTAATTAATGTGATTAAGGTGAGAACTCCAAAGTTTTTGTGGTTGAGTTTCTTTTTGTGTGTGTGTTTTCTTTTGAGAGGGAGGATAGGGCTTGCAATCTAGTCCTGAGCACGTGTTTGAGTAGATGCGATCCTGAGACTTCAGCTTCACATTCAGGAGTTTATTGCAGGCATTTTACAAACTTCAGTTTCTTGACTTCCATTGGCTTCACTCACAACTGCAGAATTTTGCTGCCTTTCTCTGCCAGCTGTGGCACTTTATAGAACATCTTGGCTCCCTCACATAGAAGAAACTATCAATTGATTTAAGTTTTCAGTATTATTGGAGTATTTAGAAAATCTTTTGGCCTCTTCTTCTGTTAAGGGAGGATTATCTGTGTAGTAGAGAAGGATCTTTCCTGCTTCCTATAGTGTCTGGGGAATATTGCTCAAAAATGACTGTCCAGCAGTATTAAAAAAAGGGATGCTGTTACTGAGAAATGGGGACATGTTAGTACACAAGTGTTGCCAAAACAGCACATCATTTGAGGTACATTTTAATGTGAGTGTGGAAAACTTAAGTTCTCATCATGCTTCAAAATAAGCTAAAACGATTCCAGATTATAATGCTTTGTATTTCTTTTAAAGTTTCTAGGTTTCTGTACATCAGTAATTCAAGATGGATATACTGATAGAGAAATATGGCTGCTGCTTATATTGCTATTTAAAATAAGCTTGGAGAAACAGTTAAAACAAGTTCCTCTGATAGATTTTCAGTGCCTTTTTGTGAAACTTCTGATGAATGTGAAAGACTGGGATACAAAGGTAACTTCATAAATTTATTGTACTAGATTTTTGAGGCTGCAACTTCTGTTTTAAAGTTTTCTTTTTTTCTTTTTTGACATATCAGAAAAGTACTGGCTGAAAATGTAATACAGAGTTTTCAATAATAGTGCATATAATAATATGAAAAATTCAAAGCTTTGTATTTGTGTGAGACTTAGGAAGTGGGTGGGTATACTGAGAGGATTTTTGTTGCATGACATTGAGCTTGCCTGTCCTCTTCTACAAGTATTTGTTTATCTTAAGATTATGTATGCTGAAACAGCTGTATGTTTAAAATGGCAGTCTGAAAGAATGAAGAAATTATTGCTCTGTGCTGGTAAGATGTCATTAAAAACATTCTGATCTCAACTACCCTACTTTAAATAGTATTTAGCAGACTCACCTTCAGGTGCAGTGCAGAAATTTTTTTGTGTACACCATCTCTTGTTAGATCAGTTCCTTTTATCACTTATGCTGCCTGTGCTTCTAGGGAGTAGATGTGTGCTCCTTTTGCAATTAAAGCAAACATCCATTCTCCAGTTTCAGGATGTTTTGTTGTTCTTTTACAGATGCCTGAGCTGTGCCTGGCAGTGAGTGAACTCTCCAGTAATCACCATAACCTCCTATGGCTTGTTCAGCTTGTGCCCAGCTGGATCGAGCGTGGACGGTAATGACACTGCAGTGTCAGAAATATGTGGGATCATTAACAGCTGGTTCATTTGTATAAGCTCAAAGCCTGAAAAATGCAGTATTTGTTACATGGCACTTAAAAAAAGCATTTGTGTTTTCTCATACATTACAGATGTATGTGCAATTCTTGGTGTGCATGTATAGCTTCCTGATCACCTCTGCTGTGAAAAAGGGTTGTTAAATCTTTCATGTAGTTTCTGGGATGTGGATGCTTGGTACCCTGTAGCAAAGAAAGGCTTAGCTTCAGGTTCTGACCTCTATCACTCTAATTCTTGTCTGAATGACCAAAATTTAGATTTTCTTTAGGTGATTCATGTCTGCTTCTAAGTGTCATTCTGAGTTCTGTATCTTTGGAATTAATAAATTATAATGTAACTGAGCCAGGAGAGTTAGTTGGATCATTAACTTCAGGCTTGGAGACAAGTATCTAGCATTGTTTACTTGTGCAGAAGCCAAGCTGCAGTGAGATTAAGGGTACTTCTGTTTTACCAGCCTACTTACTGGTTTATATAGCACCTATACTCAGAAAATCCAGTTTAATAGTTGCAAGCAAGTTTATGTCTAGGGAAGCCATGCATAGCCTCACATACTTTGTAAAAACTGTGGTTTCGAGAAATTCTGTGGGAAATAATTTTTTAAAATGCTTTTTCAGGGAAGTAAGAAGACGTCTTAGCCTAGTGATAATTGCAAAACTTCTTCATGAAAAGCCTGTAGAAATACCTGGTGACAGTGACAAGCAGGTACTGCTTACATGTGTTGGCTTTGTATAATTTGGAAATTTAGAAAATATGTATATTGTATGTTTGTGTTTTATGTTTTAATACTGTAAGCTTGTTTTCAAGAACCTTGCAAAATGACCAATTAATAATTTTCTGTTTAGATTAGTATTAGAAGTATATTTGCATGTGTGTAATCTGCATGTTCTGCAGCTTGTGTTTATGTGCCTAAACATTAATTTTAGACATTAGAAAGAGGTCTACACTTCTTTGAGTATTCCTTTTGTGTTCATGTGGAGACACTCTTTTCATGGGTTTGATCTTCTATTGAGGCAATGTACAAACATTGAAGTCTGTGAATAGTCAAAAATTACTCAAAGCATGAAAACTTCCTTTTCAATTAAAAATCCTTTCTCTGTTCTTGTCTTAATGGAGAACTAATATTGCAGTGGCACTCAGTTTCCAATTTTCTGTCATCAGTAAATCCGTCCAATTGGTTAATGCTTATGTCTGTAGATGGTTCTTCTGCGTGATTTTTTGGTGCGTATGAAACCTTCTTGTCTACTGAAGATGATGAGAGAGATGAGAGAAGGACTCAGGGAGCAGAAAGGTGATGAAAACCACCCCCATGCAGAACTAGAACATGAGGTATATAGCCAGTAGTGCTTTTTTGCTTTTTTAATGCATATTTTATGTATTTTATACATAGTATTACATATTTATATATTGTATACAATTTGAGAATGTTTCTTGTTCTTTTTAACTCTGGACAGTTCTGTATGTGGAACCATAAATACACTGTTTTGTTACTGTTTATCTTTGAAATATTATTAGTCTTGGTTATAGTCATGGAGGAAGGAAAGAAGCAGCATGTGGTGGAGCAACCTGGACTGGACTGTTTTACAGACATCGAAATGGTCAGATTTTCTGAGTCACGGGGATGTCTTGAGTCTCTACTTCTGTAATCAGAGGACTGCTCTCCCTCCCTTCTGATGTAATCAGTGAAAGCTGTTTGGTGCTGAGCCAAACCTTCACCTGCTGGCTTCAGAAAAAGATTCATAAATCTTTTATTAATCTCTTCTCATAAACAAGTGTTAGAAAGATTTAGTATTTCCATCCATCCAGAAATTGAATATTGGTTTGGTTATTTGAGTGGTTATCATGGAATCTCTCAGCAAGTGTTTTGATCTGGAGGTAGATGATAGGAAAATAAAGCCAACTGCTGAATTTAATGATCAGTTATTAAAACCACAGAATTGTTTATGGTTACTTAGGTGATGTAAAACTGTGTCATACTGATTTAAAATGTTTCTATTATGTGAATACACTGTTTCAAAGTCCAGAAAGTGGAGATGGTGTTGTTTATAGATGTCAAGAGTTACAAAAGTGCTTTGTCTGCTAAAGGTCTTGTGATTTCTCTCCAGGTATACTACCTACTCTACGTCCTCCTCCATCTAGTCAGTGAAGCCAGTTTCCTTGATGTTGTAAATGCTAATCAAAGAGTAAGTAGTGGCTAGACCTTTTTTATTTTAAAATATTGTTTATTGTGCACACTTAGTCTGTTTTCGTAAGAGCTATCACGTGATAGAGTTTCACCAGTGCATAATAGCACTGGGGCAAACTGTTTTCTGGGCAAGGTAAATGCAGAGGAACTTCCCTGTGTTTATTACAGAGAAAGGAAACCTCTCTTCTGTATTTCTGTGAACGGAGCTACCTCCAAACATAATGCTGTGGATGAGAAGACATTTGTTGCGTTAATCTTTCTCAGAAAGTATCTGGAGATAAACTCAACACAGAAATTCTAAGCCAAATGATTCTATCAGCTTTGAAAGTAGGATTGAAATTTTTCAATCTAGGAGAAAACCACTTTAGAAATATCCAGTAAAATATTTTCAAGCACGCTTTAGTTTCCTGTGCTGGAATGCAGCAAGTGAAAGTGAGGACTGTAACTCTTCCCTGTAGTGGTAGTTCCTTTGTGCCATGTGATGTGAACATTCTGCTTAGCCTTTCAGTATTCCTATTTAGATTCCTGTGATCATTTGCTGGGAGTTCCTGCAAGGTGTTTGTGTAAACTTTCTGCCCTGTGGAATCACTCATGGCTTTTAAGAAATCTGTCATATGAATTGTTTTGAGAGAAAAAAAGCAGTTATGTTTGGTTACATTTGGAGGCTTAAGTGTCTCAGTTTATGACTTAGATTTGTGGAGAACTTGATTTTTTTTTTAATGTCTCAATTTCTTAATGAAGAAAGATTCTATTTTTCACTGACCTGTTAGCCATCAAGGGGCAAGAGGGGTGTGACTGAATATTGTACAGGCTAGACTTGTGTAAAAACAATCTTAACTCTTTCATTTGTGGCCCTCTTCCAGTTAGAGGGGATAAATTGTGGTGGCCTTGAGACATCAGCAAATGTTTATAAACAGAATTTCAGCATGTCTCACCAGTTCTGCAGAGAGGAGCCTCTTGACAGCTGTTCAGTGAGAGACTGAAAACAGGAATTTTATGAAGAAATTAACACAATGTGAAAGACCTTGGGAGTCATTATCAGGAGATTATGAAGTGCAAAATTGCTTTATTAAAGTAATCAGAAATCTAGAGAGAAATAAAAGATCAGCACATAAACCTTGGATAGGTTTTACCTGCTCAGCCAATTCCTACAAAAGAAATTACCTGAGTCATCAATACTCAAGAGGTTATTTTTAGCTATTGTAGCTTCAGAACTTTTTTTGCTGATAAAAAATGTGAATGGCACTGTACTGTGTTTGCTGCTTTGGGGACAGAAAGGATTTGCAAATTAGTAGGAACTTTAGAGTTTGTGTTATATAGCTCTGCTATACTTTGAAGCTGCTTTTAAAAACTCTTAGATCTGGTTTACCAGAAGCATGCCAGCAAGAGATAGAAGATCTTGTGATGTGATCTTGTTGTCTTTCTTTTCCCTTTCTTTACTGTGTAGTTCTGAGAAAAATTCAAACTGAGGCATGTAATTTTTAAATTAATATAATATTTGAATAAAGCTTGTAGTTTTGACACGGAGGATTTAATAGCTGTACACTTTTGTCTTTCTTTAGCAACAGTTACTGAAGCTTAGTCGTGCCTTAGATAGGCATGTAAAAGGTGATATAAGGGGAGATAAAAGGCTGTTATATCGGGCTAAGGTAAGATGCAAAACTTGATTTTTCTGTTCTGTTTTGGTTTTGGGGTGGTTTTTAGTGTTTGTGATGCATGTTGTTCCCTTATCCCAGCCCTGGAAATTCTAGGAGTTCCTTGTGGGCTTGGGGGTTTTTTCCTGTTTTTTCTGTCTGCATCATGTCTTTGCATGTGGATAAATATATGCCCATTTTAATTCACTGAAAATACTCCTTTTGCTAACAATGGGACTCTTAGCAGCTGTAAAATATGACTGGTCTTCCCTTTAGCCAGGCCTCTCCACTTTTAGGCCCACAGAGTTGCTCTCTTTCTCTTTGTGGCAGTAGCTGACTCCAATTGTAAGAGCAGGGCCTAGATGCAGGACAGGACACAGAGGACTAAAAAAGTTTCCTGTCTGGCACAAGTCTCCATTTATTTTTCAAATGAATGAGTTAATTAAAAATGTTTTGGATTTAAACCAACAGTGTATGTGACGTAGCATCAAACTTGGACAATTGCCTTTTGTTTGATTTGTGCTGTGGGCCTTACTACTGGTAGTCCTAATTTTGTGATCTTCATGCTTTGCATGCTGTTGGAACAAACTAAATCAGCTCAGTGATAAAGTGACCAGCCCCAACTTTGAAAACCCTTGGCTTCTTCAGCTTTAAATCAGACATTTGCAATTGTGTGCTTCCTTACCTCTTGAAAACATCCTTCTCTTCTTACTCAGCCAAATTAGTGGAGCACGGATCCTTTTAACAAGTTAATTACTCTTGCCTTGGATTGTTGTGTGTCTGGTCACTTTCACTTCTGTTTATTTGCCTTTGCACTGAGAGGGGAAAATCTTATGCTGGTTTTCTCCATTGCTTCATTTGTGTCATACATCAGTAGCTTCTAGAGGATGCCACTGTGCTGGGTTTTAGCACAGCATATGAAGCAAATCTCAGTGTGAATGGCTTGGATTAAACACCTGCATGTGATTGGTTATGAAAAAGCACAGTTTTATGTACAAGGAATTTCTTTCAGAAGCAGCCAGTGCTGTGTGGTTGGCTTTTGTGGCCCCAGTTGCACCTGTTCTAGGTACAATCAGACTTGTGTGACAAACCTCATTACCCAGAGATGAGGTGGTGTTTGGAGGCCAGAGGCTTGCATGGTGATTCCAAACATTTAACCTGCAGAGTCATGTGCCTCTAAGGTGTTTGTGGAGGGCATGACTTGAAATTTAGAGTCACGAGTTACAGCGCTCTGAAGTTGAGGTGATGATACTTTGGACAGTAAAATTGTTCCTTTCCAGTAAACTTTGTATATGGGGTTATCTGGGGTTTTATGAGTTTGAAGCCGTGAGGGGGAACACAGAGTATGATTTTGTCTTTTTTAACATAAATAGCTAAAGTAATCAGTGTGAATTTGCAGGTGAGAGGCTTGGCTGATAGGATATGTGGCAAATGGGGCGACGTGATACAAACCACTCGGCTTACTCAGGTACTGTAATGAAACCATTTTCTTTCTTCCCACATTGCGGGGTACATTTAACTCATTTTTTAACACTTGAAAATAGCGTATTCTTTTCAAGATATTTTCTTCATAAATGGCATGGCTGTGGAACGCACTTGGCTGTATTAGAATGGATTTTAATTAAAATTCTCCCTTTGCTGGCTTCAATAAAACCAAGATCTCCTCTCCATTGCTAAAAGTGCTGTTTTTGTAAAGGTGTGTGTAATACACTGAAATCCCAGTCCTGAGTCGAGTCACTGGGCCTGTCTCTGATTACAGCTATTAGCAGATGCTTCCAAAAGGACATTGGGGCAGGAATGCAGTGAGGCACTTCCTGCTGTGGTCTGGCACCGTGTGCCTTTGAGTCTTCTTGAGTGCAGGGCTTTATTCCCACATATGTTTAAGGGCTCTCGACAGCTCCTGCCCTTTGAATGTGTCAAATTTCATGCCGTGATTAGGCAAAGCCTCTCATGTTTGTAAAAGTACACAGTAGTAAATAATGCCATGATAAGTCTCAAAAATATTTGCCTTTGTGACACCTAGCTGGCCTTGGTGGAATAGGTGGATGATTTCTGCTGATACCCAGAGTTCAGAGCTGTTTCTTCCAGCCTTGCCTTGTAAGGTTTCTGTTGTAATGTGATCAGACCAACTGTTTGAGTCCTGTCTTGGAACATAAAGCTCTCTGTCTTGGAAAAGCTTAGCTTACCAGTAATGCAGAGTATCATTTACATAATATCATTTACATAACATTTAAATTATACATACATGCCTAGTATTGATTGCAGTTAAAAACTGTGTAGTTAACCATTTGTAAAGATTATTGATCGCTCCCAACAATATGAAAAAGAAAAAGTTGTGTGTAGTGTGTGTGATATTTCATGTCTAGAGCGGGGAGCAACACATGTAACACATGGCTGCAGAATCTGCTTAGCAAATTAATGAAAGTTGATAATGATGTAGCTCTTTCAGAGTTGTTTTTTCAGAGATGTTTGGGGTTGATTCACATATGGGAAACTGCCAAGTGTTTCAGAGTAAAATTCCAGGGACTTTTCCAGCACGTTGGGGTGCTCCCAAACGAAGCACTTCCCTACTCTACTCATTTCTTCTGACACTGGATTTCTGACTTGTATACTAATTTGTTTTTACTCTTTAGGGAAAACTGCATGACTTCTGGGAGCCGGATTAATGAAATCTTGCGTAGTTAAGGGAGAATAACGGAGAAACTGAAATCAAGGAAGATGTAGAATGAATGGAGCTCCACCTTGTTTGGAACAGAAGAAGTCAGTCACCTGAGTTAGAACTTGAACTTGATTCAGACAAGTACTAGACACATGAGTAGCTGATTTGACTAACATTGTTTTTTACTACAAATGCGCTGCTTCTGAAAAATTGAAGTGGATAAACTGAAAAAAACCCCAGCCGTTCCTGTAGTCCTGTCAGAACTGGCTAGAAATATTTTGCCATATTGAAAGCTGAGGGAAATTTTCTTGTTTTCCTTATTAATCACAAGACATATTTGAAAACAGTATGTATTCATTTTCTTGCCAGCACATACCTGCAAGCATTGTTTTCGATTGGCTGGGGAAGAACTGCCCTGTGACATAAATGTGAGTTCAGAAGCAGTGTTAGACCTCCCCTGTTGTGAGCAGGTGAGGAAGTGGTTCAGATCGGGGCTGAATCATGGTAATCTGCAAAGCAGAATTTGTATGAATGTCCAGTGTCTCTTAAAAATACAAAATACACCAGTTGCACTTTCTTTAAATGGAGAAAATACTAATTCTAAAATATCATCTCAGTGGGGATTTGAGAAAAGCCTTTGGCTCACCTGTGTAAAGACTGTGAAACCCATCTGAAGACTGAATTCCTTGGTGTGAAGTCCTGCTGCACACACAATATGTGCTCAAAGCTCCAGAAGCTGTTTATGAAATAATCGGAGGAAGGTGTGATCTCCTTTTGTGCTCTCTGTGCAAATGCTATCACTTAAATTGTACACTGTGGTTTGTCTGTAGGATGGGTGTATACAAGAAGACAAAGTTAAGGTATTGGGTAGCAGCACCAATGGGGATTCCTGTAATAGGTGAGATTTTTAATAATATCAACATGTGTTTTATAATACTGTTTCCTTTTAATTCTTGTCAATTAATCTGTCTTGTATGATAAATTCTCTATGATAAGAATGTAAAATAAAGCTTAAACCTGCCAACCACAAAACCTTCAAATTTAATTATTTATATTACATATAAAGGAACTGCTATAGAATGGACAAATCTTAGATAAAATCTATTAGATTTGCAAGTTTATACAAAATAGTTATTTCTATTTAAGTGTTATGTCATGTCAATGCCATCTTTTGCTGTCTTTGATAGCGTACCTGCCTTCCCTCTTGTAACAGTTGCTTACTCTGTTGAATATATGTAATTTTATTAATGTTTATATTTTTTTCACTAATATTGTATAAAGGTAAAAAAAACGCAGAATGTTTACTGTATTTAATGTGTATATATTTTCTTACCATGTAAAATTGACATTGCTGGCCTGTATATTTTGAAGTAGATGAGGGGATGGGTTTAGGTGAACAGCTTTTGTACTGCAGTTCAAAGCATGTTGAAACTGCTGAGGTTTGGGGTTTTTCCACACAAAATAACCACTTTGGTATTTATTTTTTATTTAACAGAACAATGAAAAAATAAAACCAGACACGCCTTTCTAGTTAAATGTCCCTGGACAAAATGGGCTCTGTTTCACAAAAAGAAATGGCTGCAGGTCCTATTATGTTCTTATGGCACATGTTACAGTTCTTGGGTTCACAGCTAATTAGCTCACTATAGATGGAGACAGTCTTGAAATCATTCTCAGCTCAGCCAGTGCTCTGTTTTCATTCTTAATGCCCATGTATACATTCTAGCACTTTCCCCCTCTCCCCCACACCTGCTTTGTCTGGGCTTCTCTTCCATCTGTTTTGTAGCTGAGGAGTAATTCCCCAAGTGCTGAAGTCTAGATGTGAGTTGAATTGGTGCGCACCAGAATCCTGACAGGGATGATCCCCAAGCATCACTCTGGGGTCTTTACAAGGAGCTCCTGGCAGTGAAATAGCAAACCTGCTGCCCTTGTGTTTTGCCAGCTCACTTGCTATCCCTCAGCCAGGACTCACATGCATTGGAAAAGGTTGTTTGCACACTAAAGGTCTTAACTGCTGTGGATGTCTTCAGAGAAGCTTTTTGCACTGAGGTCTGTCTTTTGATACAATGTTGGCTATATTAAGGGCCAGATTATCACATTTCACATGGAAGTAGGTGCACTTTATTGCAGTAATAACAGAAAATATTAAAATCTGATTATAAAATATATGTTTGGTGCTCCTCGCTTTTTTTTTTTTTTTAACTTTTTATTTTCTGACAAGCCTCTCTAAGACTTAAAATAACCCAAACACTTCTGGGTTTTAAAGTTGAAGAAACCTGCCAGCGAAACTATTAGTGCATCTCATATTCTCACTGTTCCTGTTGTAGAACTTGGTAATGGATGGGGATTTCAGAAGTGATTAATGACTCGCAGGTAGGTCAGGCTGAAGGTCAGTAGGACACTTCATTGATGCAGTGGCTGCAGGAACTCTCTGAAGTCCCCACAGCTGATGATTTAATTGAGGATGTCTTTGGGAAAAGCAGGTGACTCGAACACTGGAGGTGTCTGGTTGTTATTGGTGGAGCATCTGGTTAGATTGTTGCAAAGGCATTTTAGAGGTAACATTTCAGTGTGGAAAAAGACTTCTAACACTTCAGGGGTGGATGCTGTAGTTTCAGTTTCTGAGCACAGAAAGCCAAGTCTGTCTCCATTAGGGGGGCCTGTGCTCAGCACTGCCCAGCGCCAGTCCTGGATGCCTGGGGGCCAACACTTGGGCACCGGGGCTGCAGCAGAGACAGGGCTGCTGTGGAGATTCAAGCAAATACTTCCAGGTAATTGGGTTCCTCTGCTGATCCTGTCAGTAGCAGGAATACTGGAGCTACAGTACAAACACTGGTCTTGTATGTTTGTTTGCTTTCCCAGGAGCACTGTATGTATAGCACAGTATCCCTGGCTTCGGGTTTGTGTTTTGGTTTTTTGTCTTCCGCTGGTTTGTGGTGGTTGTGTGACTTTTTCTTTTACTGAAAAGGGCAAATCAGAAAGGTTTCTGCTGGAGATGACCCTCCTACTTTTCCTGGGGTCTCGTTCCTTGGGTTTGTGAGCTTTTGGAAAACTACTTCTTGCCCAAAGTTCCCCAGTGGGAAACACTGCCCTCTGCCAGAGGGGCAGCTTTTACCACTGGCATATTACTGCTTGTTTCTGCTTCCAGAAAAGAGAGAAAAGGCTCTTGGGACTGGCTGACTCTGAGCAGAGAAGAGGTTTGATGAGCTTGTAGGAGCCTCAGCAGCTGCTGAGGAGCTCCAAAGGAGCTGCCCAGAGAGGTCAGACAATCATTAGTGGATTTAGCTTATTCCTTGTGGTTTAACTTATCAGAATTTCTTTAATTGCCATTTTCCCATATTCCCCTCAGGCCGTGAAATACCTTCATGTTTTGCCTTGTGGATATTTTGCCAGCTTTACTGGCAGGGCCCCTTCTTATCATGTGTTGAAAAGAGCTTTCAGCACTGGGGAACAGCGTGGGCTGGTGGTGGGGAGGATCCTAGAGAAAGCAAATTCCTCGAAGGGCTTCTCTTTGCAGAGAGGCTTTTAGTTTTGCCTGACTGATGCTTTTTTCAGCAAGCGCTTCCTTGCCTTCGCAGTCAGGAATTTGAAAGGGAGTATTTTATCTGGTATCAAAAGCAAGGCTGGGTGGCGAGAGAAGAAAAACATTCACGTCTTCCCATCTTGATATTTTGGTCTGGGTGGTGAAAGCCAGTCCTATACTTTCAGGCTGCTTTTAAGTGGCGTTCGGACGCATTGTACTTTTTTGAATGGCTCCCGTGTCTCTGCGTGGTGAGCTGCTGCTGCTGTTTCGCCTCCTTCAGCTTTCCTGCCACCTCCCAGTTCCCTGTAGGGAGGTCACAGGGGAGGGGATGGAAACTCCACTGGAATTGTTCCCTTCCTTGTCATCAAAGTGCCTTTGCCATCAGCCTGGGGGGAAACCTACAGCTTTTCAAGGCAGGTTTGGCCTGTATGCTGTGTAGGGGTGGATAAAGGGGCGATTTTCACACACCCTTGTCCCAGTGCTTCGCTTTGGCTTTGCATTTATGGCTGAAGCTGCCTGAAGCCGGGCGAGGGATGCTCCTTCCTGCTCGCAGAGAGCAGCAGAGAGGGTAAATGGATTTGTGCTGCTCTTGTGCTATGGGGCGAGTTCTTCACCCGAGCAGTGAGCACTGTGAGCTGGGGTTTGGCACGCAGGCTCCGGGGCTTTGCCTCTGCTTTTCAGGCTCTCTTCTGCCGAGGCTTGATGAAACTCCTGGCTCTCGGAGCAGATGAAGGAGCAGAGGGTCCCCTTCCTCTCCGGACTGACCGCCAAGCTGCAGCTGGAATAAAAACAATAGCTTCAAGCTGCCAGGCGCAGTGGTGGGGAGAGGGGGGCAAGGCATTCCGTTTCATGCTTTATTCACACTGCAGGCTTTTATAAAGGCAGCGTAAGTCATGCAGGGCAGCCGTGGGCTCCACAGACAGCATCGTTCAGGCTCTCAGACACATTGATCTGCGTGCTGGAAACTCAGCCTGTCCCCTTTGCCCTAACCAGGCTGTGGGGAGAGGCCTGCCAGGTGAGGATGCTGAGGTGCTGCATTGCACATCAGCTCTCCTCCACCTTTGTGGAGCAGAGCCCGCCTCCCCTGTGTACTAACCCATTTTTTTTCCCCCAGGATTTTGCGCTCCAGCATTTGTTATGGTAAGGTTTGCACAACACGACGTGTTTTTCCCTCCAGTTGATTTTCTCTGATTAGCCCATTTTTCCTCTTGCCCTCATTCTGTTTTTTCCCGCAGTATGCGAACGCCGTTTGCTGAGAAACTGTGTCAGCCTTCCTCTAATTAAGAGTCTGGCAGGAGCCAGCGCAACAGTAATTTTGGAGATGACGCTTCCAGTTTGGAGCTGACAGTAAGCTGAGGTGCTGCGGCAGGGGCTCGAGCTGGGGATGCAGGAATGTTCTCCGGCTGAGCAGGACAGGGGGATCCGCGAGGAGCCTGGTGCAGGAGCAGTGAGTACCTCGGGTGCATCTCAGCCTGGGTGTTTAAACCGTGTCCTCCTGAAAAGCAGCTGCAGGCATGGTTAAACCCGTGGTTATGTCACAGGTTTAGCCCTTTGTGAGGGGGTCTGTGCGTGTGTGTAAAGGACAGGAATAAATTGCAGTGCGTCAGCTGCGTCTCTCTGAAATAGTGGTAATGTTGGAAGGTAAGAGGGAGAGCTCAACAATCGAACGGCCTGAAAAAGGGCAAATGAGGAGAAGCCATTTAATGGTGCTCTGTAACATGGCTTCAGACTCCATAGTTCTTTTATTAGCAGGAAGGCTCAAAGCAGACAAAAGGAGACAGGAGCTGGGGATCTGCTTGCCTCAGGATGTTGTGGATGCTGAAAGCTTAGAGGTTCAAAGAGTATTTTGCGGCAGAAAAATGCAGTGGGGGTTTATGAAATGAAAGCAGCTCTTCCTGGTTGAGAAAGCTTCAGGCTGCTGATCCCTGGAGAGTGGAGCATGTGCTGGGGAGATATCCCAGATGTCTGTCCTGTTCCTTCACCCCCTGCGAGATGCTAGGATTTGGTCCAGTGTGGTGTTACTGCCTGTATGTTTTACGTGAACAGCTGAGGGATGTCATGTCATCTCACAGTTTCCAAACTGACCATCGTGTCTACCATTGTGTCTCTCCATCCACAACTGAGACAGAAGTTGCTGTTGAAGGTGGTGCCAGCCCTTGCTATGAAGGAGCCTGGAGATGTGTATGGGATCAAATGTTTCATTTGGCTGAAGAAAACTCAGTGACATTTTTTGATCTTTCTAATGACCCTGTGAGTGAGACTAGGAAAACGAGTTGTGTGGTTCAGGAGCTCCAGCAGAACACAGCCAACCACATGCCAGAGCTGACCTCCTTCCTCTTCCCTCCCACCCCATCCACAGATGTTTGCAGCTAGGGAGAAGTACAAATAAGAGCAGACTAGGAGACTTTTTTAAAAAAAAATCCTTCCTATGTGGTACCTCTAGAGCACAATTCAGCATTTTTCCCCTCCACTTGATGTGTCAGATTTGCCTCTTGGGGGCAACCTCACCCCGCTCCGGCTGAGACCAAAGGGAGTTCAAGTGCTTGGGGGGTGATGACTCACTGCGCATCTCTCTCCGCCTTTGCGTTATCTGATCATTTTTAGCAATCGAGGTCATTATTTGCTGAAAGAATTTCAGGATTTAAGCCGTCGAGGCTGACTGTTGGTGGCTTTTCAGAAATGATGTGATTGGCTCTTGAAGGTCCCTTTGCAGGCTTGGAGTCCTTCAAAGTTTTTTCCTGCCTTGGTGTCCTTCAGAGAGAGGAGGGTAGCATGGAAGGACATGTGTTTTGTGGTTTTGGTTTAATGGGCAGAGCATAAATCTCTGCGAGGAAGATTTACAGCATTCTCCTGGCTCTTTCGCCTGGGTTGGCTTGGACTGTCACTAAGCCTATCAGATAGTGCTGCAGACACTCTGACTTGTCATAGGGGAGAGAGCAAAATTACTGCTTCAGCTCCATTTCAGCCCCAAGTGCCTGAGCAGGCGTCTTGTACAAACCTCGTCCGCAAAAAACCATTTGCATTTATTTAAAGGGCGTTGAGGTATATGATGGAATAAAGGAAGTATTATTCACGCTTCGTGCTGTGGTTCCTAATGGTACTTTACACGCTGATATGACCTACAAAGCTTGTTGTTTTGTGCCTGCAGTGCTCTGATGTTCTTCCTACCCTGAGGGTCAGAAATGACAAGAATAAATGATCGTGACAAGTGCCTTGCATATCCCTGCTCCCTCTCCTTTGAAGCGTCCTTGCCAGGGCACAGCTCGGTGACCTTGCTGGCACAGGCAGCGGTGGGCCAGTGTCCTTGTCCAGCCCACAGGAGTGAACAGAGTGGCGCTCCTGTGAGAAGTGAGGGCAAATCCATTTATCCATATTTGTGTTTCACCCTCTCCCCAAAGTGCAGGGATGCAGCTGGGCAGGGGTCTTGTCCCAAGCTGAACACGCAGGGCCCTCCTCTGGAAAATACCAGGGAATGGCCTGGAGCAAGTGAGATTAACCATGGACCCCAAAGCACAGGGACTACTCCACAGAGGGGTGCAGGACCCTGCAGCCTGTGTCTGCCCAGTGAAGGACTGAGTCAGCCCTGCTGGGGCAGCAGCTCCTGGCTCCAGCCAGCCTGGGCACTTGGACAGCAACAACCACGCAGCTCATTAACCCAGCCCTCCAGCACTCGCCCTGCTGGCCTTCACACTGTCCTTCTTAATAGCTCCTCTTCTTTCCCTTTTTTTTTTTTCCTTTGGTCTTCTTTTAATAAAGGTAAATTAGCTATATGGATATGCAGGAACATGGATCAAAGGAATTGAGCTGACTCTTGAACAAACTGTTCCTACAGAGATGTGCTAAAGCACCAGGATGTGATGGATGCAACCCGCTCAGAAAACACCTAAGGACAAAAACTGCTTGTAAGGCATCTCACTGCAGCCTCCAAAAATCTGATTATGTAGGGGGAGGGAAAAAAATCAGGTTTTGGAATACATTAACTCAGTTGAACAGCACAGAGAGAAGGTACCAGCAAGAAGCAAATCAATTCCTGAAGGCTGCTGGGAAATTTCACTGACTTGGAGCTTCAGAGTAAGGCTGGCTGCACTTAGAAGAGTTATGTTTCACCTGAAATATTTAACACTGGGCATTTGAAATGCTCTGTGTGTCCATAGAGCCCACCAAAAATATGCTTACAGGGAGATTTTAGAGGAACCCTGGGCTCATGCCATGCTGTTGATGGATGAACCCAGATATTCGGGTTGTTTGGTTTTGCTGGGTTTTTGCTGGGTTTTTTTAAGAAAAGCATGGGAAAGATAAGTCTCTGGTGTCCATCACAGTGAAGCAAAAATTACTGTGTATGAATGCTGGTCTGCTTTTGGGACACGTGCTGACAGATCTGTTGTTAGGAGGGAGATGTTTCCATAGCAAAACCATCATCCTAAATGGCACTGTAATGCAGCAGAGATGCTGTGGTGGCCCCAGGGACCATCTTCCCAGACCATCTGAGCATCCTTCCAGGGAATACGGGAGAGCGATGGCAGCAGGAATCAGAGCAGCTCATGGTGATGCTCCCCACAGCGCTGCCACAGCACCAGGGCTCTGCTGGCAAGGCTGTCAGTTCAGCGTTTTTCAGTCCTTTCTGACTTTCAAAGAAAGCTACAACAAAAGGCAAGCTTGAAATAGCTCATTTTAGCTCAGCAGACAAACAACTTGTTTTGAGCATCATTGTCACTCAGGCTAAATTACTTTTAGATGTTTTTAATGACTGGGTAACGTTTTTCAGCTGTTCATTCTGCAGCACCCTGCTGAGGGACAGTCCATCTGTAAAGACCAAGGACTCCAATATTGTGGTTGTTCTTCCTGACATTCATTTGGCTTTATTATTTGATACGTGATTCCCTGTGGCAGAGATGTTCTCAGCTAAATTACAGCTACAAGCTCTTTTCTTTGCATAAAGGGGATCTGTTTCCAAAAGGGTTAGAAGACTGGCTGTGCATGTACCAGTGAGAGGTCAGGGATGTAGAGGAGAAACTCTGGGAGATTGAAGGTGACAGTCCAAACCCTGTCTGCACTGAGGGTGACATTACCGTTGGACTGGAGGGATTTTAACCCACCATTTGTTACCTCTACCTTTCACTTCACTTGTAATGCACGGCACGGAGAGCTGTGATTTGCAAAATGATCCCACCGGGGACATGGTTTGTGACATCAGCCATGCAGGTCTCTCGAATCCCTCTTTCCAAGGCAGGCACAGCTTTTGCATTCATTTCTAAAGGCAACGTCTAAGCCACTCGCCTTCACCATCTCTGGGTTTTGCAGCACTTCTGGGAGGTTGTATTTTTAAATCCTAGCTCATAAATTTTGGAAGCTACTTTCCTTCCCCACCCCCTCGCCCCTATCAAAGTGTCAGAGCTGAAGAAAAAACTGCGAGAGTGATGGACGTGCCTGGCTCTGCTTGCCAGTGCTCTGCTGTGTGTGTGGGGGGCTTATTTACTGTGCTGCTCGGGTTGTTTCTTCTTTGGTGGCAGAGACAGCAGTGATGGGGCTCAGTGCCTGGGAAGGAGGGGTAGGATGCCCACGGGTCATCCAAGCATTGGGCTGGAGGAGGCAGGGCTTGGACAGAAGTCGCTTGGGCACGGGGACACAGAGAGAAAAAAGGTGAAGCCACAGGGACACAGATCCTGTGTGGTGGCTTGGCCCAGTGGGTGGATGCTGGGGGCCACAACACTTTCCTGGCTTTAGCTCTGGGGGTGCAGGTTGGCTCACCCAAAAGGGCAGCTTTTAAAAGCCACCAGTCTTATCCCAGCCCTCATGCATCCGCATGTATTTGTGTTGCTGCTCTAGGCAGTGTGTGGCAGGGACCTGACCTGCAAGGAAGGGGAAAACACAGAGGGCTGTGCCCCACTGCAGAAATAGAGAGACATCCCTGTGCTTCCTGGCCAGGCTGCAGCCTGCCTGCTTTTACTGGGAGCAGCTGGGATGATGCGCAGAGGAGTTGCCAATGTCCAGCCCACTTCTCCTGGAGCTATGCCTCTGCCTCTTCCCTGACTGCAGCCACCTTAGTCCTGCTCCTGCCCCAGAGCTGGGACAAGAACCCACACTGAGCCCCAAAACTCCATTCTCATACGGAATTCCCAGTGGCTGCTGGCGTTTCCCCCCCATGCAGCAGGAGCATCCCAAAGCAGCTCTGCCTGGTTGAGAGGCAGGTCAGGACCCTGCCCTCCCGCAGTCTCACCAGCCCTTCCCTGAGGGCACGCTGCCGACAGATCCCGAGCCAGGGAGATGCTTTCCGCTGGCTTAGAGAGGTTTGCAGACAAGCAAACCAAACCCTGTCAGCTCCCTGTGTGAGCGCCTGTCCTCCGTGAACTCCCGTGCGTCTCTTGCAGCCGGGCTTGTGGGAACGGATCGGAGCTGCTGTGACTCAGCTGCTTCTCCCTTGAGAAAATCTGCCCTGGCACGGTGCTTGGCTCTGCGGCTGGGGCTGCCGGCACCTGGCAGCCTTCATCAACAAATGGCCTCGGGCAAAACATCCCAATTTCCACTGCCAAACATTTATGGGAGGAGAAATGCAGCAACTGATCTTGCAGGAAGTCGAGGCAGCAACCCTGTGCTATCCTGAGCTGGGGGGAAAAGTCCCATCCCTCCCTGAAGCTGAGCCTTGGGCTGGAGGGGCTGCAGCACAGGCTGGCTCTTCTGGTCTGCCCCTGCCTTTTTCCATCTCCATATAACTTTCTCAGACAAATTCTTCTGCAATTGTAATTTCCCCCCCTGGCTCTCAGCCTGAAGAAACAGTGGTTTGGAAAGTTTGCTCAATGACTTGAAGGGAAGAGGCTCCCAAGCCTTTCATGCTCTGTGCCCACTGGAATACTTTTTTTTCCCGGGGCTAATCTGTAGAGCATCACGCTTGGCTTGACGAGTCCCTGACGCTCTCAAGAAACAAAGCCAAGCCTGGTGAGTGTGTATTCAGCCGCTGGGGAGCCCCAAGTGCTGCTGTCAGAGTCCAGGCAATACCATTGGATCTTTTCTGTCCCTCTGTTTCACACAGCTCTGCCAGCCTGGAATCTGGGCAGGCTGCTCCTACGGTGGGAAAAGGAGACTGATGAGGTAGTGGGTGCTGAAGCAGTGACACTCACCCTGTGGTGTGGGGCTGCTGTACTCCCCACTGGGCTTTTTTTCCATGCAGGCAGGTAAAGCAGCAATGCAGGTCTCACAGTGCATTTGAAGGATGCAGGGGCCTAGAAAAAGGCTGGTTTGCTTGTTGCTTTCTCATGTCAAAAGGGGAAAGTACCCATTTTTCCGCTGGTGGTTTTGACTTTATAACATGCCTCTCGCCAGGTTGCGGGCTGGCACGGCCTTAGCCTGAGTTTCACAACTCTTTTGTGGGTTTCATAAATCCCCAGCTGCTGGAGCACCATGATTTTGTAATTCCCAGCTGGCTTTTAAACCAGTCTGGAGAGGAGCTTGAAACGGTTGGATGACTGTTGCCTCTTGGACCACAGACGCTGGCAAACCAAATCCCAGATCTGGAGTTTTATCTCACTTTTCTTACTTGAGGCAAGGGAAAGGCAGGCTGCAGGTACTGCTGAGCAGAAGCCCGGCCTGCCCTAGAAAGCAGTTTCCTACCAAAGGCAGGGATCCTGGTCAGCCTGATGGGCAGTGCTGCCCTGTTAGTGCTGCAATCCCAAAACAGAGCCCTTTGTGACATGCTGCTCCCATGGTGTGCACACTGCCAGGGTATTTCTAATTTAATCCTGGTTGCTATTTGAGCCTGCTAAATTGTTTGTATTTACACCTCTGTGATCCACAGTGCAATCCTCTGTCTGACCAAACCGGATTCCAAAGGTGGGAGAAGGGACACACAGCAGTGGAGAGTGTGGGGGTCTCCTGACAGTCACCCTGGACACCCCTGTGTGTGGGACATCCACTAACGTCTTGGCTGTGCAGGATAAACCTGAGAGGGGCAAGAGGGTGGAGCCTGGGGGCTGGCACGTTTTGCGACTGCAGGCAGGGTGAGGGTCCCTCGGGGTCCAGGGTGACGACAATTGATGCTGAGCTACAACCAAGCCAGACAATGCTTCATCCCCAGCAGACCTTGAGGCACTTAAGGCAGAACACTGCCAGGCATGAAGCACCTTAAATCATGTCCTAGTGTGCTCTGACGGGGTCCCCGTGTCCCTCCAGGAAGGCTGCAGGCTGGCGGTGGCTGGAGAAGTGTCTCTGGCAGGGAGCCCCCGGCAGCGCTGCCGCCGCGGGCGCTGAGCTGCAACCTGAGTGCGCGCAGGTCGCCGTCTCCCAGGCTCGGGGCGAGCGCAGCATGTGTGCTGGAAGAGCTGATCCGCGCTAATCCCATCAATATTTCACGGTGTCGTGGCCCTGTTATAATTCCTCGCAACATTTGGGATGCCGGCTGGGATGGGGGTGTGGTGCCAAGTGAAACATGAGAGCTGCCGTGGCTTTATCCTGGCTCCCTGGGCATCTGAAGGGTGAAAGGGGCTGTCTGTGAGCTTTTCTACTCACTGCCATGGGTAGAGGTGTGTGAAAGAAATAGGTGAACCCAGAAATGCCGGCTGAGTGTCGGCATCTGCCTGGTTTTGCCGTGTGCTGGAGTGGTGGGGCTGTGCTGTGCTGTTCTGGGCAGCTGGCCCATGGATGGATGGGGCTGTGACATGGGAGAGCCTGCTCCACCCGGTCCTCCCTCTGTGGGACACAGTGTTTAAGTGACAACAAGAAGAAATTAAACAGTAACCAGTCTCTGGGCTGGTGATGAGGGCATGAAAGCATTTCCTTTTCCTAAAGGCTGTCTGGAGTAACAGGGAGAGAGCATTACAGATAAAACCTTGCATGGCTTTGGGGAGGGGGTTTCCCAAGGCACCATGTCATGACTCAAAGGGTCACCTGCTCTGGGCTGGCCCATGGGCTGGGATAGGGGTTGTAGGACTGTAAGTCCTACGAGGAGCAGATGATGGAGCCGGGGTTGTTTAACCTGGAGAAAGGGAGGTTCTGGGGAGACCTTATCACTCTCTAAACTGCCTGAAAGGAGGTTGTAGCAAGGTGAGGGTCAGCCTCTTCTCCAAAGTAACAAGTGATAGGACAAGAGGAAATGGCCTCAAGCTGCACCAGGGGAGGTTCAATTTGGACATCAGGAAGAATTTATTCTCTGTAAGTGTGGTTAAGTATTGGAAGGGTCACCATCCCTGGAGGTGTTCAAGAAACGACTGGACATGGCACTTAGAGCTGTGGTTTTGTTGACCAGGTGTTGTTTGGTTAAAGGTTGGACTCAATGATCTTGGAGATCACTTCCCACCTTAATGATTCTATGGTTCTAGAGCTGCCCCAATAGGAAATTCCACTTCCAGCACTTTCCTGGCTCTGGGCTAGGGTTGAAGTGGGAGCCAGACCTCCCTGCTTGGCAGAACTGATCTGCGGATAAGAGGGATGCAAGTTCAGGAGAGGGTTGGGTCTGTTTGAGCTCCTGCTGCCTGGAACCCGCTCTGACTCTTGGGAAAGCCATGCAAAGAGGAAGGCCCTGGCCTTCAACCTCGTGGAGCCCTAAATTCCTTCAGTTAATCTCCTGGGGGCAGCAGAGCAGGCAAAGCTCTGAAAATAGATCTGTTTCCAGCTGCCAATGACTCGTGTTAATTAATTAAAGCCTCACAAGCTCGGGCCTGTACAAGCACAGTGCTGGTCGCGCCAGGCTCGGCTTGCTCTGCGCTCACGCACTAATTATCTTACTGCAAGGCCAGCAACTAATGAAGCTCCAATTTGTGCTGGGTTCGGCTTCCAGCCATGTGGGAGGCAGGGAGTGCTGGATGGGATGGGCACAGTGTCCTGGATAAGGGGGAGCTTTGGGCAGCCCTCTCTCAGCCCTGGCACCCCCTTCCCCAGTGCTCACGGACCAGTTCTCCCGATAACTGGCCCCACAGCCTCCAGCTGTGCCTCTGCTAAGGTAGAGAACGGGGTTTGGAGAGGATATGGAGGACCAGCTGCCTTGCAGCACCTGAAGCTCCCACACCTGGGTAAGACAGGCTGGCCAAGAACATCCCTGCCTGGCTCCCAGTGTGTGGGCATTCCACTTCCATGGGGTGGGCAGAGGGGCAAGGCAAAGTGAGGTGTGGAGGAGATACTGGGGACAGGAGGAAATGGTAATTAGCCTCTGGAGCACACAGGAGGTGAGGGTGGGCAGACAGGGAGTGCTCGAGGAGGTGGGTAGTGTCTCTGCTCTGAGAGCTGGGACAAGGAACAGGTCTTGGGATATCACGCTGGGAGAGAGGGTGGTGGCTTCTTGGCGAGTGTGTGCAAGGGTGACAGAGCTGCCTGTCATTACGAGCACTCAGGTGGGTCCCTCGTCAGCTGAGACCCATCGATGTGCGAGGACTGGGGGGATTCAAACCTCCCACCCACAGTGTTTGTAGGAGGCAAGATCCTGGCAGTCAGAGGCCTTGAGAATGGCATATTAGTCAGGCTCCCCATGGGAACACCCTGGCTGTGCCACCTTTACTGACACTACAGGTTCAGAAGGTGGTGGAATCTCAACTGGGACTCATCAACTACAGCACAACCTGCTCAACCCATTGCCCTGCTGTGGGTCTGGCTCCAGGCCTGCAGGGTGTGGGGTTGGGGTGGCCTTTGTCCCCTTGCCGGAGACCTCACCCCTCAGAGGGATCAATGTGGAGTGGAGGGGATGAGCTGGCATCCAGAGGTGATGGTGCTGGGACTGGGCACTGCACAGCTTTGTAACTGTGGGCTGGCAGCACCCGGCCACCCCGCCAGCTCTGAGAGAGCTGTAATCCAGTGTTTGCAGGTACAGCATTTCCCCACCTCCTGCTCCAGCTGATTTCCAACTGCCCTAGATCCAACCTGCTGATTACACACAGTATTGGCTCAGAGTTTTGCTTTCAGGAGGCCTGCTGCTGCTGAGGGGGGTGAGGAGGGAGGGTTGGCCAGGTGCTGGGAGCTTATGAAAGGAAAGCAAACACAGGCCTGGACCTGGCAGCTCCTGCACATGGGGAGGAGCTGCAGAAGCCACCCAGGATAAAAAGGCTCCACACAGGGCCCCAGAAAAAACATTACCTGCCTGTGTTTCCGAACAACCTTCTGCCATGCGTGAAATGAAAGGCGAGACTTGTGCTGAGAGCAGAGAGAAGATGGGGCATGGTGCCTGACTCAGGCACGCAGTGCAGGGTGCTGGGGTGACTTTGAGGAGCAGGAAACCGTAGTGAGCACCATGGCACGGGCTGGGAGCTGTGCTGTGCTCACACTGGTGGCTCTGACCGGCGGCTGTGGTGTGATGGTACCGGTAGCATGAGCTTGCTGTGTTGGCACAGTGGGATGACACTCATCCATGTTCAGTCACACTTCTTCATAGCCACGAGCCCCGACACCAGCCCTTTGCCTCCCTGACTTTGCAAAGGGCGTCCACACGGGCCTTTTGGGGGCGGCATCACCCAAACCTCCTGTGGTGAGCGAGACCCCCGCCCGCCCTGCGGCAGCATCCCGTCCGTGCCTGCCGCGACTCTGCCGAGGACATGCTGCCACCTGCTTCCATGCAGCGCAGGCACGGGCGGCCNNNCGATGCGGCGCAGGCACGGCCGTCCCTCCTCCTCCTCCTCCTCCTCCTCCTCTCCTCCTCCTGCTGCTGCTGCTGCTGCTGCTGCTGCTGGCGGCCCCACGCCGCGGCCCTGGCTGCGGGCCGGGCTGGGCGCACGGCGCTGGCGGCAGGGGGCGGTGCGGGGAGCGGCTCGGTCCGGCACGGGGCCGCGCTCAGCCGGGCTACGCTGCCGCGCCGAGCCCTGCGAGCCCAGCCGAGCCGCCGCACCGAGCCGTGCCCTGCCCCAGCCCGCCGTGCCCCCGCACCTGCTGCGCCACCGCTCCGCGCCAGGCGAGTACCGAGGGGACGCGAGCAGCGCCAGCCGAGCCGCCGCACCCAGCGGGTACCGGGTCCGCAGAGTGCGCAGGCCACGGGGGTGCTGGGTTTGGGCGCCGCGTCGGGAGGCAGGGTCCGGGCAGCTGGATCGTGCGGCTGGGGGTGGGTGTTCAGCCCACGGGCAGCATTTGGAGTGCGGCGTGCGGGTGTTGGATCGCTTGGTAGGGCTTGGGGTGCTGGCTCAGGGTCGGGGCTGGGTCTGCAGGCAGGATTTGGGGTGCTGGATCCCAGGTGCTGAGTGCTGAGGCAGGATTAGGGGTGCTGGGCCGGGTGCTGAATCCACAGGCAGGGTTGGGGGTGTTGGGTCTGGAGTGCCGGGTCTTGGTCTGGTTCCACAAGCAGGATTGGGAATGCTGGTTGTGTGTGCTCGGGTGCTGGATCCGGGTGCTGAGACCACAGGCAGGATCCGGGGTGCTGGGTGTGGGTGCTGGCGCTCACAGGAAGGGTCCAGAGAAAGAGGAGCAGGGCTCAGACCTGCTGTGGCTGAAGTCCAGGGAATAATGTGTTGGGGGAAATAAGAGGGGAGAGCCTTGGAAACAGAATGGAGAGGGGTTCAGGGTAGGTCTGATGCAGGGGAGGACTTGGGGATGACGAGCAGGAGGGGAAGTGGGATATGCTGGATCTGGTGGCAGTGCAGGAGCTTTCTTTGGGGACAGGTTTGGCCTGTGGGGTGGAGGTGGGGCTGGGGGACCTGTGTAGGAGTGACAGGGGAACATGCTGGCGGTGTGAGAGAAGACGATGGTAGGAGTTGCAGACAGACAGGGCACCAGCTCTGGGCAGGGAGGGCTGGATACAGTCCTTTCCTTCCCCAGCAGGCTGGGGGATTTGGGGATGTGTAGGGATGAGAACTGCTGGGGGAGTTTGGGATTACCTGGAGTCAGCTGGAATCAGGTACTAAACCGATGCAGGTGGTGCAGTGCAATCCCTGCCCCCCTCTCCTTCCCTTTGGAAATGAGGGGGTGGTCATGGAATGTGTGTTGTCTGAGCCTTGACTCGTCGAGATTCATCTCCTTGGGATGCATTGCTGTGGGGGCTGCAGATGCCCCCCAGGCAAAGCAGACCAACCTGTGCTGGGGGCTTCTCTGCTTCTTCGTGCCAATCCAAAGGTAGACAGTACCTGCAGCACCAGAATTTGGGGCTCTCTTTGCTCTCTCCATCAGTGCCCAGGTGGACCACTGACTTGTGCCTGGCCTTTAAAACCAAGAGCGTGAAGTGGGAGGGGGAACCACGAAAAGGCTCTTCGGGTGCCAAGAAAAGCAGTCTCCAAAGACAAAGAGGCTTCCCAAAATGGATGGGGATTGCAGTTCTGCTCAGATGCAGGGAAATTATTAATAACAACAGTGGCATTTTTGGTGCTAGTTGGCCTGCCACTGCGGGCTCCGGCTGCTTTGCCTCCCTCTGCGTCAGGCGCAGGTTCGGGGTTCAGTTGCGCACCTGAACCCCAAACCAGGGCGGGATGACCCTGGCAGCCACAGCTGCTGCGTGTGTGCCCTGCAGGACAGGTCTGTGCTTCATCTCGGTTTGGCCAGGCTTGCTCTGCCCAGAGGGACATGGGGCAGGGAGCTACCCCCCAGCAGGAGAGATCCCTATCAGGACTTTGTTTTTGTGTTGCAACCTGAGGGGAAAAAAAAAACCACCAAATCCCAGCCGCCCTTTCAGTTCCTGCAGATGAAGCTTTGTTCTCCCCCCCTGCCTTTTCCAACATCTATTTGAACCTTTCACCACTTTACCCACCAGGAATGCAGCGGGTTTGCTGGAGCTGGGAGGTATATTCAGCAAATCTGGCAGGTCATGTGCCGGGAAAAAGCATCCAGGTGTGCTTAGCAAGGCTGGTGAGCGGGGCTCTGCCGGCACCCCGTGCAGGAGGGCAGCGGTGGGTGCAGTGCAGACGTGGTGCCAGCCTCGCCTGGCCGCGTGTGGGGAATTTCCCTGCACTTGCCCGACGGCTCTGCTTGGCATCTTGACGAGACTTGTTGGGAAGCAGCTCATGTGATGGGTGGTTTTGGGAGAGGGGGCCTGTCCTGGGGACCTGCTGCCTCCTGGAGGGGAGGGGTGATGCCCCAGACCTTTTTGTGTACCCCCCCCAACAGTGGTGCTGAGTGGGTGCCTGTTCCTGTTCAAAGATGAAGGCTCCCTACCTGGCTGGTGCTTCAGGAGGAAACGCTGCCATCTCCATCCCTGCCTGGCTGGCTGTGCCACCAGCTCCTCATGATTTACAAGCATGAGGGCTCTGCCATGGCAAGGTCATCACCAAACCCACCCCCTGCATCCTTCTGGGGCCTGAACTCTGCTTTTCAGAGATGAAGAAGGCTGAGGGTTTCAGGCACCAGGTGACCGACCCGTGTGGGGGCCGGGGTGCAGCTTCGTGATTCAGGGCGTGCTCTGGGTTTTGCTTTTCTTGTTGCTTAAAAGCTCCCTCCAGGTACAATCCCACCTCCGTTACCTGATGGAGGGTGACTGTTTGCCTGTTGCAAAGCCCAGCCCATGTAAATAATGTGGGGATCTGATTTTGGGGCAGCAAAGCTGGTGGTATGCAAACGACTGTGGGAAAGGCCAGATGCTTTGTGCTGTGCAGTTTTGAATGCAAAGTTGAATGTCAAAATCGGGTTTGACCCCAAATTAAAGCTTTGTTGAAGGGAAAGCAAAGGAAGCAAAAAGATGTTGTTGAAGCTGGAAGCCCTAAAACTGCTCCCGTCATCTGTTTTTGCTGGACTTTGGAAAAGAAAACAGTTTATCTTTGGAATAAATAAAAGGGAGAGGAACAGGCTTGCAGCAGAAAGCCCCATGTTCACTCCAGACAAGTTGGGATGTGCTCCACCTCTTGCCCCTGCTTCCAAGGGGACCCCAGGTTGTGTGTGATTTCTGAGCCTCTGTTCCCCTTGGGAAAGCCCCACACTGTGCCGACGGTGGGAACCCCAGGCATTGCCAAGAAACATCTTTGAAACTCAAACCTGGCTTTGGAAAAAAAACCTGGAAGACAAACCGGCTCTAAACAAACACCCGAGTTAATTCCGTGTCTTGCATTGTATGAGCCCAGTGAAATGAAACGCAGTGCAGCCACAGGGATGGGCAAATGGATTCAGATGCTCTAAAAAGCCCTGAAATCTGCTGGCTTTGAGATGTCCTTTTACATTTAGGGTTGGGATTTTTTTCTCATTTTTTTTCTAATTGTTCTTGGGAATTTAATTCTACAATTATTTTGCTGCTTCTGCCGAGGAGACAAAGTGCTTCAGCCACAAAGCCTTTGAAGGCTGAATTGCAGATCACATCCAGTGCTGAGCCACTTGGATGCAGACGCCCCCTTGCTGGGAGAATTTGCTGTGATGTGGAGGGCTGTCTGTCTGTTCGTTTGTCCAGGCTGCCGAGGGGCTGCCGGCCAGCGGTGAAGCTTGTCATGCTGCAAATGAAGAAAGCATGGAACATATTGGGGTTTGGAGGTGATGTTGCTAGCACCGAGCCTGCCTGTTCCTCATGATGGAGGAGGTGGGAGCCCCAGGGATCTGCAGCCCATGTCCCAGGGCTCAATGGCTGCATGGACAAGGGCTCTGCCTCCCCCATGTCCTGGGTCAGAGGCATGTGGGTGAAGTCAGAGCGAGGCCACCGAGTCTCGGCACCATCCGGTTTCACTTCCCGATTGTTGCACGACTCCCTGCTGCACTCTCAGGTGCTCCCAGGCTGTGGGGTCAACCCAGGGCTGCTGCTGTGGTGTTTCTAAAGGGGAAATATGTGCTGCATGAGAGGGAAGAGCCATAGGGGCTGTCTCCTCACTGCTGTCATGCAAGAGCAAATGACCTCCAGCACGTGAGGAATTGTTCCTGTGAGGGGAGTTCTGCTTCTCTGTCCAGGGGTTCTGGGTCTGGGCTGGCTGTGGCATCCCTTGGTGCTCTTGGTCTAACCACTGAGCTCCAAGGGTTTGCCCTTCAGCCTCCCCTCCTTGCACACTTCCAGGCCATCTCTGGCAAGGCCTATGGATCCAGGCAAGGAACTGTTTCAACTAACAAATGGTGTTGGTGGGTTTTCCATTAGGGTGGGCAGTGGAGGAGTGATCTGTTCTGCTGTCCTGGGCACTGTGCTCTTGCTGTCTGCTTGTGTCGTGTCAGGAGCAGCTGCAGCAGAGCTGTCCCTGTGCCTGGCAGCCATAGCACAGGGCAGAGCAGCTTTCCTTATTTTCTCAGTCGGACTTTTTGGGGAGGGTTTGGATGGGAATGGCTGGAGAGCTCTCATGGGGACTTGGCACTGAGCTCTGTTGCTGCCTGGCAGCCCCTTTGAACCTCCACATCAGACTCAACCTGATGGAGGAGAGGAACGAGTTCTTGTGAGATTAGTGAGAACAGGGAGCCTGGGAGAAGCTAACACACCTTGATCCCTGCAGGGGGGACACCATGTATCCCTGCCCCTTGTGGGGTGGGCAACATTCCCCAGAAGAGTGCAGCAGGAGGATGGCAATAAAGGCATGGTGCTGGGGGGGCGAATCTGTCAGAAATTGGGCTGTGGTTAGTTTTATTGCTGACTGCTCAGTTTGTCTTTTCAGTCGTGTTTGACTCCCTCCAGCACTGGTGCCCCTTAAACTGGCCCACATCCCCGACTGTCCCCGCTCGCTCTCCCATCCATCACTTTGCCACTTCACATGTCTCCTCCCCACCATGACATTTCTGGGATCAAAGCTGGGTGCTCTCCTCTGCTGGATATGCTCGGCTCTGCTGGTGGCTGGTGGGGACTGTGCTGTGGGAATTCGGAGCCTGTTCCCATGGCCTGCAGGAGCCTGCCACCCGCCTCCCCGGCTCCACGATGGCTGTGCTCTGCGTGGGGGCTTTGCACTGGGAGCAGGGTAGGATAC
Source organism: Orthonyx spaldingii (assembly GCA_013397795.1). Lineage (NCBI taxonomy): Eukaryota > Metazoa > Chordata > Aves > Passeriformes > Orthonychidae > Orthonyx > Orthonyx spaldingii. The sequence continues at coordinate 2,421,222 of VZTJ01002933.1, read as the reverse complement.
TCTGTGAGAGGAGCTGATGTTGCAGCTCTTCCTCCCCTTCTCTGTGCCCAAATCCCAAATTTGGGTAAAGGAGAAGTACATCTGCTTCCTGAACAGCGGAAGCTCTGGTGTGCGTCTACTGAAGCACCTCAGGGTCAAGCATGGTTTTGTTTAAAGAAAGCAACTAAAATAAACCCAGGGAGGGGCTCCCACGAGGTCACTGTTCTCCTTCTCTTCCCAACCCAGCACGAGTCCCCTCTTCCTGGAGGGCATTTGGCAAGTTTGCATTTTTTTCTCGTGCTGTTGACAAAAATCCTGTATGGTTGAGAAATGTCTGTGCAGCAGCGCCAGCCCAGTCCCACGGGTCAAATCCTGGCCCTGCAAATCTGTGCTGGGAACAGTGGCTTGTTTTGGGCTGGCTTTTGGGGATGCTGCCGGGGGGACCCATGTCCTTGCAGGGCAACCCAGGCACGAGGCCAGGTGCAAACTCCTTGAACAAATGGATGGACAGATGGACACAATGGGCTTGGGGTGGATCTGATATTTTATCATTTGCCAGTTGGGTTCTGCAGCAGAAGCGAAGTGCTGGAAGTTTGTCAAGGGCTGAATTAAAGTTGCCTGGCAACCTCCATCCTGGCTCCACTTCCCACATCTCGCAGGATTTCCCACCCAAGGTCTGCCGCCTCCAGGGAAGGGGGGCCCAAAATGCACTGTGCTCGCATCAGGCTGGGGCTAGGCTTGTCTCCCATCCCTGGATGGCTCCTTTCCCATAACTTATTGTTCCCACACCTGGGAGCCGGGAGCTCTCCCCACCTCATCCCCTGGGGCAGGTGCCTTGTCCCCTACCCGTGCCGGGAATGGGTCAGGCTGTTTCAGCTGGACCTGAGGGCAGCTTGAGCAGGTTTCCTGGAGGGTGGAACAGCTCAGTGACAGTGGGAATGCAAGTGGCTGGCAGGGGAGCCAAGGGGCTGTAGGCTTGGCCCCAGTGGGTGGAGTGGGAGTGGGTGCATGGGGTTTGGAGTGCCCGAGCTGAGCTGCCATGAAAAAGCAAAGTGCAGATGATGTCTTCTGGTGCAGTCCCTGATGTGGGTTTTGTTAAGGCTGTTTTGCAACTCCATAACCTAGAGAAAACCCACTGGAAATCCCTGGCTCCCAGTGGGAAACCAGCAGTGCTTGCTTGTAGTAGTCTGTGATGCCAAGGGGAGCAGCCCATGAGAGACGAGAAATGTCCAGCAGCCATTCCAGGAGTCTGTTTGGACTTTACTACATCTTGGTGGAACAACCACAAGCTGTCTTGGGAGGGGTGGGATGGAGAAGTGCCTTATCACACTCTGCAAATGTGTCCTGCCATCCAGAATGGATGCTGAGGGTAAGCTGGAGAAGTGCTGCTCCCACCCACCACTTCCATTCTTTCTCCTGAGTTCCTTTGAAATAAAGAAGCTGGAATAATTTTTAGCTGTGCTGATGAGGAAACATCCATGGGGGGCCCATAAGACCCCATCTGTGGTCTCTCCATGTTTGCCAGCCCCACAGAGAGCGCAGCTTCCCTGCACTGCAGTTTGCAAACAGCTTTTGCTCCCAGGTTTTGCTGCCTTGTGACTTTGAGAACCATGGGGCAATGGGAAGGGGCCCCTATGCCCACAGAATGTCCTGCTGCAGTGGCTGTTGAGGTGTGTGGCAGCTTTGGCTGGTTTCTTTGACCAGATCCAGGTTGGTGAGACTGTGAAGTTCACTCATCAAAAGCTTTTTGCTCTTCCAGAGATGCTGGTCATGGGGATTTTAAGGAGGTGCCGACTGGGCCAGCCCGTTTGGGTGTGCTGTGCCGGCTGGCTGCCGGTGGGAGGCTGAGGCCGGCACAGTCATGCTCACACAGCTTCTGTCGTGACCCAGTAAACCCAGTCAGACCTGACCAGGGCTCGCTCGCTCCCCTGCGCGCTCACCCACGCCTGCACGCCTCTGCCGCCCCTCTGCTTTCCTGGCACTCCCCAGGGGCCAGCAAACACATCCCACTGGTGAGAGACAGGTCTGGCTCCATGCTGGGAGCTGTGGCTGAAGCCCGTAGCAGCACTGATAGCCAGTGGTAGGTAGGCGGGTGGGCTTTTACCTCTGTGGATGTTACACGTTGTGAGTAGGGCAGCTGGTTCCTGGCTTCGTCCCTCTCGGGGTGTCCATCAGCCCTGTGGCTGGGTCCTGCCTCCACCATCCTGCTTCTTCATCGTCGCTGGCCGGCATGGGAGCTGGGGCTGGATTATCGGGCCCTATGTTGGCCCCCCCCTGTGCTGGGAAGTAGGTGAGGTGCCAAGGGACTTGGGACCTCACTCCTGGGGCTGGGGGTGGGCTTTTCTGGGCAGTTTTTCACTTAAACTTCTAGCTTTATTGGAGCTGCTGCTGCTTGTCACTCTTCCTCTCCCCTTTTTGTTTCCCTCCCCCAGAGAAAACTCCGTGGCATTTCCGTTCCCAGCTTTTTTCCATTTCTCATTGAAGTGCTGGACTTGTGTAATCCATCTGCCCCCAGCCCTAGTGGTGGGTCCCACAGATCAAGACCTCCTCTGCTTCCTGCCTGAGCCCTTGGCTTCACCCTGAGCCTAGAACTTGCTTCCTAACAAGGGGGAAGTTATGGGCTTGGGAGTGTTTGGTGTGACTGCAGACCAGGGTATTGATCTGAGGGGAGCTAAGGATGGTTTCAGTTCCTTGTTGCTTTTTATTCCCCACCCTAAGTATAAAAAATAAAAACTAGAAAATCAAATAAATAGGGAAGCTTGAAACAGCCCTTCTCTTATAGTAAAATATTAACTGGCTCTTACAGGATAACTGATTAAATGTTCTTTAGGACAAAGTTACATCTGATCTCGGGCAAAGGAGCCTTTGGAAATGGGTGTAGCTGCTTCCCTAGAAAAAGCAGAAGAGCCCAGCCCTGACAACATGGGAGGCTGCTCCCCCCTGCCCGGCCAGGAACCCTGCACAACCCCCCCAGCTTAATTCATTGCTTTTGTTTTCCCCCCTGTAGTGGCTCGGTGCTACAACAGTTGAATGTTAGCCGGGGCTGGCTCGCAACACCATCCCTGCCGCCCTGCCCGGCCACACTCCCGGCTCCAGCCCCCGGCACGTCGGGAGCCAAGCAGCAGGCAAAGTTCAGGGCTTGTTTGTGCATGGCAGATAAGGTGAGGACGCCCAGCAGCTTAAGGGGCTGTTACTCATTTATTAGCGATCATTGTTTGCCTTGTCATAAAGAGGTTTCTCCTCTGCTCTGCTTTCCCATCCCAGGTACAGCAGCCCTTGTGGCTCATGCATGATTCCAGACTCATGTCCCCACGTGGAGGCTTGGGGAAGGGTCCCTGCAACTTCCAGAGTGGCCCTGCTCCTGCTGGAGGGATGGACAGCTGTCAGCGTAGGGCTGGCCAGGGTGCTTTGGTGCTCCAGGTGTGACCCCACTGCTTGCTTTGTCCAAAGCTTGGTGGATTTGGCTGGTGCTAGACATGGTGCCACCAAAGCAAATTCTTTCTTCTTGACCTCCATGTGCACTCACCTGCCTTGCATTGCTGTGCCATCATTCATGGGCCGACCCTTGCTCTGTACAGGGCTCGTCCTGAAAACAGGAGTAACATGGAGGGAGCCTGCCCTGGGATCTGCTCTCCAAGGAGCTCAGCCCTGCATGCAGCACCCTGCCTGCACCCAGGGTTGGATGCTCTTTGGGTGCCCTGTGCTGGTCTGGAGCCTGGGGGACAGTGAGGCGCTAGGGAGAAACATCTCCCATCTGCCCCATTCCTGGAATGCTCTGGGGCAGCAGCCAGTGCAGGTGTGAGGTTTGTGTCTGAAACCCCTTGAAGGAAGCAGCACTTTGATGCAAGCTCCAGAACTCTGGCTGAATCCACATCCAGCCCCTCACTTCTCCTTTTCAACCCCAAAGCCCTTTTCACTTTGGTTTTACCTCCCCTCTTCTTGTGAACTAGCAAAGTATTTGCTTCAGGGAAATTGTTTGCAGTGAGCGTGTTTGAGCAGCATCTCTACAGGGTCAGGTATTTGGTTTTATATATATATATATATACCTCTAAGCAAATATATAGGTGCTGTTTACTTATGGGGAGCTCTCCGGCTCAGAGAAATGCAGTCATCATTTTCCTCCTTAACGCCTGCAAGATGAACTAGTGGCTTTGCTCAGTGCAGCTGGGAGAGGTGGGGAGTTATTTGTGAGGGATTGAATGCATGAAAGGTAGGACCAAAGCAGATGCGGAGCTTCAAGGCAGCTTGGGATGAAAGAGAAACTGAAATCTCATGGAAAAACACTGGGGGGAAAAATTGTTTGTGCTTGAAAAGACTTGAAGAAGATGTCAAGCAGTTCCTGCATGGATTTTCCTTCACCTTATGTAGCTGCATGCTTGAAGCATCCTTCCCAATGCTTCAGTCCTCAGGAATCTCATCATTTCAGGAGGGGCAAAACTGGAGACAAGTGTCTTGCACGGCAGGACATGACCAGCTGGGCTTTTGGGAAGGAGAGGAGACCTTGTGCTCCCCAGGACCCCCAGTACTGCCATTCCTGCTGTGGCTGTTCTGGGGAGTGGGTCTTGGGGTACCCCAGTGTGCCAAGAGACCCACAGAGGGCCTTGGTCCTGAGCCCCGTTCTCTGCATTTGAGGGACAAATGTGCCTGCTTTTTGGATGTGAAATGCAACGAGGGATCAGCTGGCTCTGCTGAAACGTATCCTTCAGTAAGGGGGATCTGCAGGAGCAAAAGGCTCGGAGTGAATGAGGGATGGACCCAGAGAAGACTTGGAGGAAAGTGTGCCTCCAAGCAGCTGACCCAAGCGCTCAGCAAGCAACTCCCTGCTATGACAGAATGGTTGCTGACCCAGGGGGATGCTGCAGAAGGTCACTCTGCTCACACTCCCCTCCATGCCCTGTGATGGCTGCAGGCTCCATGCCTTGTGCCATGCCTTAGCTTTCCCTTTAGCAAATGAGGGTTTGTTTTTCCCTGAAGCCATCGCTGGTCTGAGGCCGTGCTGAGTCAAGCATCCATGCGTGCATGCAGCTGGCTCCTTCCCAAGCCTGCTTGGTAGTGCTGGGACAGCGGGGCTGTCTGACCCAGTGCTCCTTGTTTCAGGAGGGTTTGGTGGCCCTGTCCCAGAGAGCTGGAGAGCCCGTGCCGAGGATTGGCTGTGCCGGCCTGGCGGCGGTGGCTGAGGCGGCTGCCCTTGCCAAGAGAGCAGGAAGATGAGCGGAGGCCCGGCACATCTCCTGACCACTCTCTTCATGGCAGCAGCAGCCGTGGGCTACTCATCACGGCGCTCTGCCAGCGACCTGGATGCCACCCCCAGGACAACAGTCAGCTTTGATGGTAAGGGGGTGTGGGTCCTGGTGGCAACAGTGAGGTTTGGGATTTTCTGACGCTGGCTTTGGTGCATTGTGACTGCATCTAGTCTTTGCAACCCCCCTGGAGCAGGGGGCTCGGCATGGGAGGGTGGCTGCCTGGGGGCCTCTGATCCCCTGGGCTCCAGAAATCAGAGCCCACATGACTGTCTGGTACTGGGTGTCCCAAAGAAGGCAGCACAGCCAAGTCATCTCCCCAAAAGCCAGAGGGGCACAAGGATGTGCAGGGAGCCAGCCCTGACCTGGCCCTGCCCAGCAGCCCTTGGAGGGTGTCTTGACCTGGGCATCACACCTGGGCTGGGATCTCATGGCCCAAATAGTAAGCAGGGAGCTTTCTTCCACTATTTTCTCTAATTGCCACTGGGCTCTTGGCCTCCAGCCTCTGTGGTGTCGGGGAGCCCAGCAGTGTCATCATCCCTTGGGTATCCACATGACCTCATTGACCCCATTAGTGAGGCTCAACTCAGCAATCGATGGTGGGAGAGTTTCATTAGCAGCTGGGGTGCCCTTTTCTCTCCAGGCAATGCCTCTTTTCTGGGAAAGAGGGGGAATAATTCCTTTTCCAGCTGTCTCAGGGGTCCCAAGCTTCATAGAATTTTCACTTCCTGCTGGTCCTTCTGGCCAGGACTGAATCCTGCCTTACACTTTTGAGCACCTCAAATTGGATTGTTTCATTGGCTTGGTGGACAGGAGCACTCAGCCTCTCTGCAGAATTGCTCCCCTTGCATGTCAGTTTTGGTTCAGGGTTTTTTATCCCTCCCTTTGGGCTGGCTGGGCTCCGTTCAGAGCCAGGGTCACTGCTGGCATGTTTCTGCTTTCTTCAACAGTTCCCCAAACACCGTGGCAGATCCATGCCCAGCATGGACATTGCAGCTCCCACCCCTGAGCTATGCTTTAATTAGCAGAGAGAAATTTCCTCTGTGAGCCTGAGCCCAATTAGTGCCTTTTGCCCTCTACCAAACCTCCTCCCTTCCTTTCCTCCTGCTGTAACTGCTGTCACCCATCACTGCCTGCCGGATAACCTCAGTGAGTGGCATCCCACCCACTTCCAGCTCCATTCTCTTGTCTTCTCCCAGTGGCTCGCACTCTGCCTGCCCTGGGGTCCCCCTCAGTCCCCTGTTGCCTTTGCAGAGCTGTCAGAAGTGCGACGCTTCAAGGCACACACCCTCAACTACAGCACCCTGCTGCTGGAGGACAACCAGGGCATCCTCTACGTGGGCGCCAGGGGAGCCATCTTCGCCCTCAACTCCAGCGACGTAGCCGACGGCTCCCACCGCACGGTGAGCCCGGCCTCTGCCCGCTGCTGGCTGCTTGTCCTTTCCTGTCCCACGCTGCCCGACCCCCATCCTAATCGTGGTCACTCTATCCCTGCTCAACCTCCCCTCACCGTCTCAGGTCTTGCCTGGAGGTGATGCCTCGAGGTCTGTCCCCAGGTCCCCTGTGGACATCTGGTCCTTCTCCCCAGCCAGGCACCATGGGGACATCAGTGGGAGACATCCCCCAGCTCAGAGCTTCAGGGACATCCCAGCAGAATGAAGGGCAGGGAGGGAATCACACTCTTTTGCTCCCCTAGGGAAGGATACTCCAAAATCCTCCAGGTTCCTGCAGTGCTCTGGGATGTCTGCCTACAGGTTGGGGTGTGGGACCACTTTCACCCCAGGCTGGTGGGATGTGTGCAGGGTGCCATCTTGTGCTCTGAGCAACCATCTCTCCCTAAATAAATAAGGATTTTATCATCTCTGATGGCTCTGATGAAAGCTGGAGCTTACAGTGATGGGGGACCACACAGCGGTGGGGGTCACACAGTAGCAGTCTCTCTCCCCCTTGCAGATCCACTGGGAAGCCTCCTCGGAGAAGCAGATGGACTGCCTGCAGAAGGGCAAAAACAACAAGGTAGAGCCGCTGGGTGAGTGCCGGGAAGGGGCTGCCCCCGCTTTTCCCGGTGTGTAATGCCTGTGCTCCCCCTCCGCAGACCGAGTGCTTCAACCACGTGCGGTTCCTGCAGCGGCTGAACAGCACCCACCTCTACGCCTGCGGGACCTACGCCTTCCACCCACTCTGCGCCGCCATCGTGAGTACAGCCCGCCCACAGCTGCCACCTGTCCCCTGCCACCGCGTAACCCCAGAGAGGTGCAGCCCCTGTCCTCTGCCACCATCTCACCCACGGCCCCACTCCCTTTCTGCCCCTGCCCCTGCCCCTCCCTGGCTTGCCGTAGGGGTGAGTGACCCCCATGCTGGGGTGAGTAAGTCTGAGGACATGGCCATGATGATGCAGATGCCAGAAGTCCCCAGCTCAGCACTGGAGTTGGACTCTGACCCCAAAGCGAGAGGGCTGGGGGTGGATCAGTGCCATGGGGGACTCATGCGGGTTCAGCAGGATGGGATGCACCAGCCCTGGAGCTGGTCTCCAGTGCCTGCTGTTGCAGAGTCCCCTCCCAGAGCAGGGGCTGCAGAATGGCTGATGGCAGGTGGTATGCATGCCCAGGGAAGGGTGACAGGGGCAGGACTGACTCAGCAGCCCCTCCCCAGGGATTTCCTGTGCCAGTCTGGGAGTCCCCACATGGCTGTGACTCATGGCAAGGTGTCCAAGAGCAGCTGTGTTTTACTGGCAGTGCTACTTTGACCCCCATTCAGTAGCTCCTTGAGTCAATGGAGACTCAGTTGCCCTTCGTCCCCCTCCCTCCCTCAGCTGGGGGGCACAGGGGCCCTGGGCCCCTGTCTGCACTGTGGCCAGGGAGTCCTGGAGAGGCTGTGCCTGTTCCCATGGCTGTGCTGCTGGTCTGGTTTGGCCATCACACACACTGGAAATTGGGCGGAGGAGCTGCCAAGCTGGAAGGGCCCCATCATTATTTGACATGCTTTGAACTGCAAAGCCCAAAGAAAGTAGCTCCTGCCATGACACGGACAGCACCTGGTGGGGGACCCAGGCTGGCTGCGCAGCGTCTGCCAGCCAGGCAGTGTCTGGGAATATGGGCTACACTGGCTGGCTCCTGCCCAGTGCCCATGCAATGCCAAACAGGAGCTCCCCTTCCCCCTGGAGCTCTCTACCCACTCTTGGCTGGGGGCTGTGGCTGGCTGCGTGGTTTCTGACCAGCTGCGGGGTGCCGGGGAGGTTTGCCTTACCTGGACACGGGCATGGCTGTGGGCATCACTTTGTCCCTGCTAGCAGCCTCTGCAGAGAGCCTGAGGCTGGCAGGCGAGGTGGGTCTGTCCCCTTCTGTCTAACGTGATTCCCTGTCCCCCTCAAGGATGCCAACACGTTCGTGTTGCCGTCCCACTTTGAGGAAGGCAAGGAGAAGTGCCCATATGACCCTGCCCGTGGCTACACTGGCCTCATTGTGGGTAAGCAGCACTTTCCAGAGCTGGTGGGGACATGCAGGATGCCACTGAACATGACCCCATCCCCAACACCCCTCTGGGGGCTGCCAGCTGGGTGGGCTCCATGTGCAGAGGCCTCAGCAAAACAGGACTTGGTCCTCCCCCCTCATTTGCCTGGGGCATGGGGACACTTGTGGCCTGTGGGGCTGTCCCCAGGCTGCAGGGCCAATGCTGATGGGCACCTGCCCTGCACAGATGGAGGCTTGTACACTGCAACACGCTACGAGTTTCGGAGCCTCCCTGACATTCGAAGGAACCTGCACCAGCGGCCACTGAGGACGGAGGAATCTCCACTGCACTGGCTGAATGGTGAGATGTCCCTGTCCCCCCCATCTTGTGGCTGGCATCATGGGCTGTGGGATACTGTGCATGGCCTTGGAGAGTGTGGAGCAGGGGTCGGGGGTGGTTCTGGAGTCCTGTGTGGTTTGCTATGAGAAGGAACTGAGGCAGGGAGGGATTCACCCGTCTGTGGTTGGTCTCCAATCACTACCTCTTGCTCCATGTCCCCAGATGCTGAGTTTGTCGCATCTGTGCTGGTCCAGGAGAGCAAGGACAGCCCTGTAGGCGACGATGACAAAATCTACTACTTCTTCACGGAGCGGGCAGGAGAGGAGACCACATCCTTCTTTGACAAGAGTCAGGTGGCCCGAGTGGCCCGGGTGGCCCGTGTCTGCAAGGTAGGCCTGTTCCCAGCCACAGGGAGCCAAGCACTGCTCCTCTTGGTGCAGGGGCAGCATGCCTCCCTCCACCTGTGGGAAAACTGAGGCACAGGCAGAGGGGAATGAACACCCATCCAGCCTGTGCAGAAATGCTCCCTGCACTCTCCCAGAGTGACGTGGGGGGGAAGAAGATTCTGCAGCGCAAGTGGACGTCCTTCATGAAGGCGCGCCTGGTCTGCTACATCCCCTACTACGAGGTGCTGCGCAGCGTCTGCAGCCTGGATGGGGGTGGTTGGGCCAGCACTGTCTTCTATGCCACCTTCACACTCTCAGCACAGTGGTGAGTGCAGTAGTGGCCAAAATGATTTGGGCTAAAAGTCTGCAGCACTGGGAGAGCCAGAGATGCTTGCAGGGATGCGCAGGCAGGTGCTGAGCGCCGGGGGGTGCGTTGGTTGGGAGCAGCCATGTATCTGCCCAGGCTTAGGTGAGGTTCTGCCCCTCAGGAGGACCATGGAGGCCTCAGCCGTGTGCCGCTACAACATCTCGGCGGTGCAGCGTGCCTTCGAGGGCCCCTACATGGAGTACCAGGACTGGGCTCGCAAGTGGGCCCGCTACGATGGTGCTGTGCCCGAGCCCCGGCCCGGCTCTGTGAGTTCCTAGGAGTGCAGAGCAGGGGGGGCACGGGGCAGCTGCCTTCCTCTCTGACCCCCGTTTCCCCTGGGCAGTGCATCACGGACCACTCCCGCAGGAAGGGCTACAACTCCTCGCAGGACCTGCCCAACAGTGTCCTGGACTTTGTCAAGCTGCACCCGCTGATGTTTGAGGAGGTGAAGCCAGCTGGCGGGGAGCCGCTCCTGGTGAAGAAGAACGTGGCGTACAGCCAGCTGGCTGTGGACAGGGTGCAGGCCCTGGATGGCCGCTCCTACGATGTGCTCTTCATGGGGACAGGTGAGTGTGGGATGAGTTTGACAGGCCTCTGCTGGGCAAAGGGCACACCTGGCATTCCCTCCTGAATCCCCTGCTCTGCTCTCCAGGGGATGGCTGGATCCACAAGGCTGTGGTGGTGAACTCTGGCATCCACATTGTGGAGGAGGTGCAGGTGTTCAGGGACCTGCAGCCTGTGGAGAGCCTGGTGGTCTCCCACATCCAGGTGAGGGGCAACAAGTAGGGAGACACCACACATGGGACATGCTTGTGCTGTGAAGCTGCCATTGGGGGACAGGGAGGGATGTGACTCCTGGGTCACCCCAGCTCGGGATATGTGCTGGAGCTCAGCAGGGTAGCCTGGGGAAATGGACCAGCCTGGCCCCCCACGTCCTTGTCAGCTGCACCCATCAGCACTGACTGGGAGCTGGGAGCCCTTCTTGTGCACACCCATGAAGGGAGAGCTGTGATGTGGGGCTGGGGGGGATCTCTGGGCACCATGGGGCAGCCCACAGCTCAACAGCACCATGCCAGAGCCATACTGAACCAGCCTTTTCTCCTCAGAGGAGTCTGTATGTGGGAGCAGCCAGCGGGATCGTGCAGGTGCCCCTGGCCTCCTGTGCCAGGTATGCCTCCTGCTATGACTGCATCCTTGCCCGGGACCCCTACTGTGCCTGGGATGGCAGGGCCTGCCGCGCCATCACCAACATGGACAGGTAGGGATGGGTTGCCTGTCCCCAGCCAGGTCCCCATGAACCTTCCACTTGCCCCATTCCATGCTGTTCCACGTCACCCTGTGGCACAGTCACCCCAGAGCTAACCTGAAAGGTCTGGCATCTGACAGTGGGTTTCCTGGTGGCTGTGACTCCTGTAAGGGTGGGCTCAGCCAAGGCTGTATGGCTGAGCCCCCCATGCCTTACAGAACAGGGCTGGTGCAGGACATTCAAAGTGGCAACAGGGGATGCCGGAGCAGATCTGGATGGGGTGAGTCTCTGCAGCCCCTCGGGACCAGGGGGATGCTGGTGTCCAGCATCCCTTAGAGTGGCTGGGAGAGGTGTAAGGCAGTGCGTGTCCCCGCAGGCTCCCTGCCGTGGAAGAACCGGACAGTGCTGCAGGGGGACGATGTGCTGCTGCCCTGCGACCAGCGCTCCAACTTGGCCCGAGCCGTGTGGCTGCTGAACGGCAGCGAAGTGCAGGGCACGGGGCAGGACCGGCTGCGCGTGGGGGTGGACGGGCTGCTGGTGATGGACACACTGCCCCAGCACAGCGGCGAGTACCGCTGCTACGGGGAGGAGCAGGGTCTCCGGACACTGCTGGCCACCTACAGCCTCACTGTGCTGTCCGAGCTGCCCCACAACCCTACAGCTGCCCCGTCGCCCCATGCTGCCAGCCAGACGACCAACGACATGAAGGTGGCTTACATCTCCGCCATTGTCACCTTGGTGGTGCTCTGCACTGTGCTCAGCATCATCCTCCTGTACATGTCCTGCCTGGAGAAGCGCAAGGGCAAGTACGTGCTAGGGGAGCCACGGCCAGCCAGCGTGGAGCTGCAGACCGTCTCGGCCAACTGCCTGCGAAAGGGCCACCGGGAGGAGGAGGAAGAGGAGGAGCTCACCTACCCCGACGGCTGCCTGCGGATCATCCCTGGCGAGGCGCCCACAGCTGCCACCTCCCCGGTCAAGGAGCTGCCGGTTACTGTGCCCCCTCTGCCACCCCCGCTGCCAGCTGAGCTCACCAATGGCGTGGGGGCTCTGCCCAGTGTCCTCCGCAAGATGAATGGCAACAGCTACATGTTGCTGCAGCAGCAGGAGGAGCCACTGACCTCCCCGCTCTATAGCGCATCCTTCACCGAGGAGCTCAGCAAAATTCTGGAGAAGCGAAAACACACGCAGCTGGTGGAAAAGCTGGATGAGAGCTCCGTGTAGGGGCTGGGGAGGGGGGTCCTGCCAGTGGGACCCTCCTCCCCTCCAGCCCTTTCTCCCACCCTTTGCCAGCAGTGTTACAAGACTCAGGCAAAACTACCTCCTGGATGGCAGAGCTGGGCCGGGCCCAGGCTCGCCATTCCTTTGGCTTTTCACTCACTTTTGAGACTTCCTGTACAGAAAAAAAGAAAAGGAAAAAGTATCTATTTAAATTTGGAGCTCTATTTATGTATAAAAACTCACTGACGGTGGCCACAAGCTGGAGACAGGAGCTGGCACCTGGCTGAAGGTGGACACCACGGAGAGGGAGAGTTTCTGTCTGTCCATCCAGGCGTGAGAGACACGCTGTTGTGGATATGTGGACTTGGCCAGCCCTGCTGGGCATCCCTTGGCACACAGGAGCTGGATAGCTGCTGAGAGGTGGGTGAAGAGCAGGGAGGGGGGTTGAGGGCTGACACACTGTACCTGTGCCTCTCACAGGGCACAGGATCCCTTCCTGGTGCAGGGCCGGCAGGCTTTCCCCAGCTGCCGGCTCTCAGGCAGGAGAGGGGCCCTGGACACATCTCACATTGTGAGGGGTGGCCTCGGTGGCTTCCAGCCTCTGCCCGCTCTCCCACATCTGCCCCCTCAGGGTTTCCTCTCTGGGAGAGGATGGTTTGGCGAGGGACACGAGATAGGGCAAGGAGCCGATGTCCTGAATACCCTGGAGCAGCTGGTGAAGGGGCACATGCCCACCGCGAAGAGGCTACAGGTGAAATACCAGGCTGGGTGCCCTGGGGAGGTGGCAGCGAAAGGGCCTCTGACCCTAACAGGGCTCTGCTCTCTTTCCCCAGGGCGCTGGATGCAGCAACAGGCAGCAAGATGCACTGGCAGCAGGACTGGCAGCCACCACTGTGCCCTACAGCGTGACAAGGGACCAGCGCAGCATCCACATGCCCCTGACGTCTGCAGTGCCCCTGTGGCCCCAAGCATAATGGGTTTCTGCCCTCCTGTGTGGTGCCGTTGGAGAACTGGGGTTCAGGCACAGCCCTGCCACCTGTGGGAAAACACGTGGACAGGGAAATGTCCTCACACAGTGAGGAAGAAGAACCTTGGACAAGGGCCTATCTCCCTCTGGAGCCTTTTCCTCTTCATGGCACTTTCCAGGAGCAGCCATGGTCCCTAAATCCCCCCAACTATTTCTGCTTCTGCCACCTCCTGAGATATGGGGGTGACAAAAGCAGCTCATGCTCCAGGGACAGTGTGGTGACACTGGAGAAGCTGGGGATGGACAGACCTGTGGGGGTTCGTGTCCTCCCCCGTGTTCCTTGCTCGTACCTCGATGATCAGGACATTGCCAAGCGCTCAGCACTGCAGGGGAAAGGGGAGAGGGGTGGCAACCCCTGGAGTTCCTCATGAGTTACAGCTCAGGCCTCGACTCCAGGAGAGTGAGGCAGGAAAAGGCAAGAGTTGCACACTCTCCCACCGTGTCCCAGCCCTTGTTTTTGCTGCAAGAAGGGGGTGTGAGCCACCCCCAGGACTACCCCCAACCCCCCAAGGAGGGGTATCACTCTGTCTAGCACTCCTCATGCACAGCTCCACATCCCCCCAGCAATAAACATGGCTCTGTCTGGTCATGGTGTGGCAGTGTCCCTCTACAGGCAGGAGAGATGGATGCAGAGACACGGGGGTGGAGAAGGCTTTATTGGGGCTGCAGGCGTGGGCCCTGGACGGTGAGGATGGAGGGTTTGTTGGTGAGGGGGTGCCACTGGCCCTGGATACTGGGGTTGTCAGTGTGGAACGGCTTGCGGATGCGGATGATGTCCAGGCCGGACTGGTTGGCCAGCTTGGTGGCCAGCTGCACGATCTCCTCACTCGTCCTGCTGGCAACGAGCTCCTCCCGCACCGTCCCGTTCACTGCGGCAGAGTGAGGGGGTCAGGTCGAGATCCCCCCGCTCAGCAACCTCCGGGGGGCAGCTGCTGATCCCCCACCCCACAGCAGCTGCCCCGGCACCGTCTGCGCCGGGCAGAGGCAGCACAGAGCCGAGGCAGGGCAGGGAGCCCCCCATCCCCTCCCCAAGCCCCCCCCGCACTCACAGTACTCGGCCCGCAGCACCGGGGCCTGGCCCGGGCCCGAGTGGGGGCTCACGTAGAGGACAACATCGGGGTGCTGCCGGGCGAAGTCCTGCGCCGCCTCCTCTACGAACTGCCTGCGGGCCAGAGAGGACCGTCAGCCCCAGTCGGGCCAGAGGAGGGGCAGAATCGCCACAGCCCCGAGAGTAGGGTCACCCCCTGCCCGGGCCGTGCCCGCGGGAGGAGTCACAGCGCAGATTTTGGGGTGATGCCCCCGGTGCCGCCTTCCAGCTCCTGCCCCGTCTCGCAGGAGGTTGGAGGTCCCACCCCGCCGCTGTCCTGTGACCCTGTCCCACGCTGACAGGACGAGGGGAAGACCCGTCCCCGCAGTCAGCGGGCTCCCCCGCCCTATCCCCGGCAGCCGGGCGGTACCTGGCGCCGCGGGCGTCGGCCGCGGTGGGGCTGAAGAGGAGCTGCAGGCGCTGGAGCTGCCGCACGTAGCGGCCCACGCCGTTGTGCAGCACTGCAGCCAGGAACCGGCTGGGCGACCCGCGGCCCGTCATGGCTCCGCGCTCACCCGGAGCCGGAACCGGCGGCAGGGGCGGGACGGGGCGGCCCCGACCCCGCCGGGAAGTGACGCGAAGAGCGGGAGCGGGAGCGGGCAATGGCGGGGTCCGTGCGGACCCACGTGGGGGCTGCGGCCTGAGCGGCTCGGCGGGGCCGGGGGCCGCGGGGCAGCCGCCCATGCGGAGCGGTCGGGATGGCGCTGGTGCCCCTGCGGCCCGGCAGAGCCGCCGGCCGCCTCCTGCCGCTGCTGTGCGGGGGGGCCCGCAGCAAGGGAGCCTCGCTGAGCCCCGGGCCGCCGGGCCGCCTCGGCCAGCGGCGCTACAAGAAGGACGTGCTGCCCTCCCCCGACGGGCCCGCGCCCTCCGTCTCCATCACCGAGATCCGGCAGTACCTGCGAGCGCAGGACATTCCCTTCCACGATGGGTACAGCTGCCTGCACACCCCCAGCCTCTTCACCGGCGGGAACCAGCCGCTGTCCGCCAATGCCCCGTACACGCTTTTCATTGACAAGACCACGGGCACCTTCCTGTGCACGGCCACCCTGGCCGAGGGCACGTGGCAGGACTTCCAGGCTAACGTGGAGCTGCGGCACCGTGGCGTTACCCCCATTCCCCCTGCCAGCTCGGAGGAGATGGAGGAGGAAATGCGACAGGCTCGCGAGGATGCCCGCTGCATCTGGGAACGAGCTCTGCCTCTCTGGGAGCTGCTGGATGAGAAGGAGACCAAGGAGACCAAGGCTTTGTTTGGTATCTCCCTGGTGACAGATGCCACCCTGAAACGCTTCGGGGTGCGTTATCTGAGGGCTGCCAGGTCTCTCGTTTTCCCCTGGTTCAGCCCTCAAGATGCGACCCTGAAGGGCCTGAAGCTCTTGAGGGTGGAGAAAAAGGGGGGCACAATAACTTACGTGGAAGAGACTTTACCCCGCTTCGATTCCTATCACAATCTTTTTGGGCTGCCCCTGACTGGCCGCCGAGACACAGAGCTGGTCTTAACTGGGTGGGAGCTGGATGCCCTGGCCCTACACCAAGCTGCGGGAGTGGCCAGCGTGGCCCTGCCACGGGGGACCAGCTGCCTGCCTCCCACCCTCCTCCCCTACCTGGAGCAGTTCAAGCGCATCACGCTGTGGCTTGGTGAGGACTTGCGCGCCTGGGAAGCTGCCAAGCTCTTTGCCCGCAAGCTGAGCCTCAAGCGCTGCTCTCTGGTGCGCCCTGGCAACCTGCAGCCCCGGCCCTTGGAGGCTCTGAACCAGGGCCTGAACGTCACCAAGATCCTGCGTTCTGCTCTGCTTGCCAGCCACAAATCCATCGTCTCCTTCCGGCAGCTGCGCGAGGAGGTGTTCGGGGAGCTGGTCAATACCGAGCAGGTGTCTGGTGTCAAGTGGGCACGTTTCCCTGAGCTCAACAAGCTCCTCAAAGGGCACCGCAGAGGGGAACTCACCATCTTCACAGGTAATGGGCATGATGACTAGTGGACAGGGGGAGCAGAGGGGTCTTTGGTGGCTTCACTCTCCCGGGGGTGGTGCTTCACGAGTCTTCCAGATCTCTTTCTGCTTGTGGCTTTGACTGAGCCTGTCTTGCTGGTGTGTGAGAGGCTGGGGTGCATTCCTCAGTGTGGTGGGACTGCCACTTGATGTGGTGAAGGGCTGCCTGCCTGGGGCAGTGTAGGAAGTGCTGGGCTGTCCCTTACGCTGCTCCCACCTGCCACCTCCTGTCTGAGCCCTTCCTGTGCTCACCGCACTGGCTGCTCAGCCCTTCACAGGGACCTGTGGGGACCCGCGGGCTGTGGGAGGCCATGCCCAAGCACCCAGGTGTGTAGTGTGGCATGAGAAGTTTATTTATGGTGTGAGTGATGCTGATGGTCTTCTGTTATCCCACTCTCTGGTGCTTCTACCTCTAAACAACTCCCCAGCACGTTCAGGATGGGTCAGATCATCTCCCTCAGCTAATTGTCCTGTTGTTGTCCTTGTACCAGGCCCAACGGGCAGTGGGAAGACCACCTTTATCAGCGAGTATGCACTAGACCTGTGCATGCAGGGAGTGTGCACGCTGTGGGGCAGCTTTGAGATCAACAACGTCCGCTTGGCCAAAATCATGCTGACACAGTTTGCAGGCCGGCGCCTGGAGGACCAGCTAGAACTGTACGATGAGTGGGCTGATCGCTTCGAGGAGCTCCCACTCTACTTCATGACCTTCCATGGCCAGCAGAACATCAAGTATGGTCGTGCACCTCCATTCCCAGTGGCGTTTACCCCTCACGGCATGTGCTGCAGGCCTTGGGGAGCTGGGGCTCTTCCCCCTGCCGTGAGTCACAGATTTGGGGCTGGCAAGAGGCACGCTGGGACTGTTCAAGTCCCAGGGTTGGTGTGTGGGGGCTGTGTGGCCAACCACCTGTGTTCCTCTTGTCACGGGGACTCTCACAGCCTCTCTCTGGGGTCGGGGTGAAGGAGGGGACTTGAGCCTGTGCTAGGTGGCTGCTCTGAAGCCAGCCCGTGCCTGTGGCAGGACATGTCCCCCCACACCCTGTTTACTTGCAGTGCTGTTGTTTCCTGAAGAGGGAGGACAGGCACTTCCAGCTCCTTTTATTCATCAGGCACTGTGGCAGCAGCATGCATCCCTATATGCCCTGAGGATCCCCATGGGCTGGGGGCATTGCAGGGCAGTGGGCAGGGACTGTGTGGGCAGCAGCTGGGTCCTCCTAGTCCCAACTACCTTTACTTGTGGGGATGGGGCTGCACACTGTTTTACAGTGGGGGAGATGCAGAGGTGGGATGTGCCCAGGTCCCATCAGGACCCAGCCTGGTACCTTCCAGCTCTTTCTCTGTCCCTTTGCCTGGCTCAGCATTCCCATTCCTACCTCCACTAATCCCTGGGGCTGATCCTGGTCTCTTCTGCTCAGGACAGTGATTGACACAATGCAGCATGCCGTCTACATGTACGACATCACTCACGTGGTTGTCGACAATCTGCAGTTCATGATGGGACACGAGCACCTCTCTGTGGACAGGTAACCCTTCTTCAGTCTGACCCTTCCTTCTTCTGCCACCCTCACTGCTGGAGCTGTCCCTGTCAAGTGTCACGGCAAGGGCTGGGGACCCACACAGGGTGTCCCCATGTACTCCTGTCTGGCCACCCTGTTTCATTAAAGGGCAAGGGAGGAAGAGGTGGGAAGGGGTGAGCAGGCTACCAGCCATCCCTGCCATGCCACATCCCTCTTCCCGGGTGGGCCTGCCTTACGGAGAGCAAGCCCACATTCCTGGGTGGTTTCTGCTGTGGGAATCAGCACCTCGCTGCCCCTGCCACCAAGCAGTGCCACCCTCTGACTCCATTCTCACTACTGTGACAGGCTCGCTGCCCAGGACTACATCATTGGTGCCTTCCGCAAGTTTGCCACGGACAACACGTGCCACATCACCCTGATCATTCATCCTCGCAAGGAAGATGATGAGAAGGAGCTGC
The DNA here is from genome assembly GCA_013397795.1 of Orthonyx spaldingii. Taxonomy (NCBI): domain Eukaryota; kingdom Metazoa; phylum Chordata; class Aves; order Passeriformes; family Orthonychidae; genus Orthonyx; species Orthonyx spaldingii. The sequence goes on along the minus strand of VZTJ01002933.1, from coordinate 2,402,923 downwards.
AGACAGCCTCCATCTTTGGCTCTGCCAAGGTGAATTATGCCAGGGTGAATTAGGCCCTTCCTGTCCCTTGGGCACAGTGGATTCCCAGAAAGGGGCTAGGGTGTGTTGGGCAGTCATCCCCAGCTCCCATCAACACCCTGGGTCATCACTGGGGGCTTGAAAGGTGTGGGTTTCTCCCAGAGTTCTGATGCAGGCAGAGAGCAAACCCATTGTCAGCTAAAGCTGCGTTGGGGCGTTAGGTGCAGTTAATTAATACTCATTGACTGTGAGTGGAATGTAGTAGGAGATAATTAAAGAGGGAGGCAGGGAGGGCGCGGGGATGGGCTCTCTGAATACTCTGGTCCCTTCTGTGATGCTGACCAACCCTGCAGTGGTGGGCAGGAGGTGCTCACTGTGCACAGCCCTCCTGTGATCCCGTTTCCCCAGGGTGTGCTGTGGCACAGAGTGTGCCTGGTGGGTCACTGGGATGTTCCAGGGGAACGCAAGAGGTTGCTGTTGGGGAAATGCTGGTGTTGCTGTGGCCTGGGGTGCCCTGTTAAAGGGTTTAAAGGAGCTGGGCAAGCATTCGTGAGCATCTCTGAGACCCATGACTCTGGCAGAATTCCCAGCACCCTCCTAGAGATGTTTTCCTCTCCCCAGGCCAGCCAGGAGGCCGACAACGTCCTCATCCTGCAGGACCGTAAGCTGACGACGGGGCCAGGGAAGCGCTACCTGCAGGTGTCCAAGAATCGCTTTGATGGGGACGTGGGTATCTTCCCTCTGGAGTTCAGCAAGGCCTCGCTCTCCTTTGCATCTTCTAAAAGCAAGGTCAGGCTGAAGAAGATGAAGGAGGAGAAGGAGACTGTAGCCAAGAAACCTGTGGAGGGAGGCTCAGGAGCCTCCAAGAAGCCATGAGCCCACCAGGTCTCTTCCTCAGTTCGTCTGGAGGGACGGGGACTTGTTCTGGCAGCACAAGGCTGGAATATGCCAACTCCTCTTCCCTGGGAGCATCTGCCGTGCACCTCTGTGGCCCTTTCTCCTGCATGAACAAACCTCTTGACCACCAGCACAGTGTCTCTGACATGGGGGACCACCATGAGAAGAGAAGTGATCTCTTACTAGTGAAGAGTGTCCGGGGAAGGTGCTTTGACAAACATGCTGCTCTGTGTTGGTGCTGAGTGCTGGGAGAATGGGGGAGTGGAGGCAGAGTAAGATGGATGATAGTGGGGATGATCTGCCAGCCCAGGACTTGGGTATCTCTGGACCTGGGGCAGGTTGTTAAATTGTGTCTAAAATGGAGCTGAAATCCTGAGCTGTCACTAAGTGGGAGGGATTGTGGGGGGCAACTGTGCAGAGGGACACGTAGTAGAAACCCCACTGTCACAAATGGGGTCTGTGGGTACAGTCCTGGCTGGGATGGAGCCAGCAAGGGAAAGATGATGAAGGAAATTGTGGGAGATTGTGGGTGACTTGTGCTCTGGGGTGGGAGCAGGTGTGACATGGAACTCTCCGGTTCTATCCATTTGGCTGGTGCCTGACCTGGCTCCCTTTGCTCAGGGTCTCGCAAGCCCCTTTCTCCAGGGGGCATCACCAGCAGTAAAACCATGTGGGGAACAGCCCTGCCTTGCTCTGCTGGGGTGGGGAGGTTGCCATCCCCCTGCCCTCAGGGCTGCGGACAGCAAATACTGTGATACTGTGACCTGACTAGTCCTTGCCATGGTAGGAAGCGTCCATGGCTGGATCTTGGTCTAATCCCTTAGATCTTCTTCTCTTTCTAGTTTTATTAAAGTATAAATATGAGTACCTTTTCTGTCTTTGTGACTGGAGTACCCTGGGTCTGGGGAGGGTACCCTAGCCAGGGAGGAGGTGGCCCCCTGAGGATGTCCCTGCTGTGCCAAGCATCCTGTCCCAGCCCTGGCACACAGGATTATTACCAACCTCCGTGCTGGGAATAGTTTTAACCTGAGCCATAATGAAGGCTCAGAGCAAGCAGGTGGTACACACCCAGCCCTGGGTTTCAAGGGTGCACCAGCTCGCCTGGAAAGCACCCTTGAATGCTGTCAGTGCAGGTGTGAGCACCCACCGGCAGGACAGGGGTGATGGCAGAGGAGGGTCCTGGGGAAGCAGAGGTAAGACAAAGGGGAGTAGAGCTGGGTCAGGGTTTGCCTAGCAGTGTGCGTGGGGGCTGTGGGTGACCCCCCTCATCCCAAGTGCCCCCTCCATCTCACTGGCTTCCATTTGACCCAGTCTAGCTCAGGTCAGGTGCTGTCGTGGGGCTCTAGAATGGAGGTGAGGCAGTGGGATAGCCCAGGACCCCCTCTCCCACCCATGGGCTGTGGAGGGGGTGACGAAGCTGAGCCTGCGGGGGGACCCCTGGTGATCCCAGACTCTGGGGGCAGGTGGTTTCATGAGGGTGTATTTTATTCTCCTTTTGCCCCCTGTTTGGGTCTCTTGGAAAGGCTGGGGGGTGGCAGTAGCTGTAGCAACTCATAGGGAGGGACGGTGTGATGTCAAGAGGGGCAGAGGCCCCCAGGCCCCTTAGCAGAGTGCTGGGCTCACCAAATACTTGCGGAGGGGACAAAACCTAGAGGGTGATTTTCACCCCAGAGGCCTGGGAATACTTTGGGGGTGCAGAGCCCTGAGACGGGGAGCTTGGCTGGGGCAGAGACGGGGATGAGCTCCGGGAATCCCCCGGAACGGACGTGACTGGGAATGTACCGGGCGGGGGTACCCGAGGCGGGCGGTGCCCCCCGTGTCCCGGCCCCTGCCCGCGGGGCGGGGCCTGGCGGGGCGGGGCCTGGCGGGGGCGGGCCCGGCTCGGG
>VZTJ01002933.1:2385452-2400073 GCA_013397795.1 Orthonyx spaldingii | reverse complement strand
GGAGCGGGAGGGCGCTTCGCGGCGAGCCGCCGGCGTTTGGGATCTTGTGGGGCCGGGCCCCCCGGAGCCGAGTTAGGGGGATGCAGGGGCTGAGGGGGCAGCGGCGGCCCTGGGGCTCCGTGCGGCGCTTTGGGGATGTTTCAGGGGCACTTCGGGACGGTCCTGCGAATGCAAAGGCTCAGGGGCTCAGTGGGGCAGTTGAGGGAGTCGCGGGGCACTTTAGGGGTGCTTCAGGGGCGAGCTGTGGGGCAGTGCAGGCCTAGGATCGCTGTGGTGCACTTTGGGGGTGTTTTGGAGCACTTTGGGGGTAGTCTAGGAGCACTTTAGGGGAGGTGTGGTGCAGCAGAGGCCCAGGAGCGCCGTGAAACATTTTAGGGGTGTCGTGGGGAACTTTGGGGGTGGTTTGGGGCACTCTGGGAGAGCTGTGGGGCAGTGGGGCCCGCGGGCGCCGTGGGGCAATTCGGGTGCTGTGGGGTTGGGATGGGTGGAAGTGCCATGGGACGGGCTGGGCGCTCTGGAGCTCCGTGGGGCTTCGGGAGGTGGGTGGGAGAGCGGGGGATGCACTGGGCGGGCAAGTGGGGCAGCACCATCGGGGGAGCCTCAGGATGCCGGGGGCTTGGAGCGGGGCACAGCCGGGCACGGACGGTGTCCATCCCACAGGTGCCGGGTGTGTGGGGAGGGACGCGGGGCTGATTTCCCCTGGCCTGGTGTGCCGTCCAGGCAAGGGGTTCCCCGGGGGCCCGGAATCCCCGCAGCAGCTCAGGGTGGGGGTCTGGCCAAGCAGGGACTGAGTGTTCCCGTGCCGTTTAGGGGTCGGAACGGTGGGATCCGGCAGTGCTCCGGCCGGAGTGGCTGGAGGTGACGCCACCCCAGTTGGTGACTGGTTTTACTGGGTGGCTGGAGGCCGGACGGGGCACTCCCTCCCTCCCCGGGCGGCGGTGGGACCCTCTCGGCGGGCCGGGGGGCTGGGGGGAGGGAGAAGATGGAATCTGTTCCCACTGCCTGCCTGGCGGGGCCCCAGCTGTGACGATGTGCCCTCCAGGCTGTGCCGGGACCCACTGTTCCCAGGGGTGTCCGTCCCCTTGACCTGCACATCCTGGGGGAGTTTTGCTGGGATGGGGTGCTGTGCCTTGGCTGACTGGGCTTGGGGGTAGCCATGAGATGTCCCTTTGGGGTTCCTGATCCCTGATTCCTATTTCTCTGGCAGCAGCAGGTCCCCATGGCGGGCTCTTGTCCCCACCACACTTCCCGGGGTGACCGCAGCCCACCCTGGGTGCCAGGAGCAGCGCACCCGGCGCCGGGCTCCCCTGCCACCCTCGGTGCCACGCTGGCATCACCTGCCCCGGCCCTGCCGGCCAGGGGACTTGCTGCAGGAGGGGGCAGCGGGGGGCACGGCGTCCCTGCTGCTGTTCAGCCCTCTGACCCCCTCCTCTTCCTCCTCCCCGCTTCAGGGGCCGGCGGAACCGTGTTCGCGGTGCAGGGGCCCGAGTGAACCGGACGGATGGGCAGCGGCTGGCGAGGTGAGCGGAGCTGTTGGGCGGGGGTCACCCACCTGCCCCCCCCGAGGGTATCGTGGGCACGGTGCGATGTCACGGTGCCCTGGGATGGCACGTGCCGGTGGGGGTGACGGTGGCGGGGGGGCTGGCTCGGCGGCATCTCTGCCCCGCTCGCCCCTCCCCGGGCGCTGGCAGGCGGATTGATTTCAGGTGACAGCTCGGCGGGCGAGACCGTGCGGGCAGCGCCGCCCCCCCGCCCGCGCCCTGTGCCAGCCGCAGCCATGTGCGAGATGCGATGAGGCAGCGGGGGATGGATCCGGCCCGTCGGCCGGCTCCCGTCACGCGGGCGTATGGCGTGGGCTGGGGCAGGGGGAGTCACAGCAGAGACCGGCAGAGCCCCCTCAGCTGGAGGGGCCAGGAACGAGCCTTCGTGTCCTGGCGCTGGGGAAGAGCCTGGTGCCCACCAGGCAGCTTCCCCCTTGGTGGCCCTCTCCGGGAACCCTGTGCCCCACTGTGGAAGGTTTGGGAAGCAGCCTCCATGGGGTCACTGCTGTGAGGCAGAGGAGGTGGCTGACCCTAGTGTGTGGGGCTGTCCCCCACTTTCCATGAGGCTGCACTGGTAGGTGCCATGGGGCAGACAGGCGGGCAGGCTGCCTGTGAGCCGGCTCTCTGCAGGCCTCTCGGGATTCGCCTCCAGTCCTGGCACGCTTCCCATGGCAGGGTCACGCCAGGGCACGGCATGAAGCAGGACTGCATCGCCAGTGCCCTTCGGTGCCACCAGCACTCCCCAGCCCCTGGCAGCCCCAGACTGCTCCACTGGGGTGCTAAGGCAAATTTGGGGATTGCTAGTACCACTCCCCACAACTAATCCTGGTTTTCTTCTGGTTCATTTGGTATCTCCCTCTGCCTGTTTTCCCTTGTGCCGACCTTCACCTGTAAGATTGGGGATGGTGACTGGGGACCTGGGGGTTCCCCTGTGCCCACCTGGGGATGCTGACAGGTGATGGGGCACTGTTGTTGACGTGGTTCTGATGCTCTGTCTCCCTTGCCTGCAGGCTGCCCGCGTGCTCCTGCCCACCGGGGGCCCCCCCGCCATGGCCATCGTGCAGACGCTGCCAGTGCCCCTCGAGGCCGTTGCTGAGGGGGCCACGCAGCTCCGCGCCACCACCTGCTCACCCTCAGCTGCCATGGGCAGCGTGGGCAGCCTCCTGCCTGTCCGGCCTCGCCAGGACTGCGCCAGCAATGGGGACCCCTCCACTGCCTCCTTCTGCAAGCAGGAGGGGCCACTCCGGGCCACTCCTGAGGAGCCCTGTGTGTCTGTGCCCGGTGTCACCCACTCCTATGCCAACGGGGGCTTCTGTGGCGACTGGCTCGATGCCTCCTCTCCTGTCAGCCCCTGTAGTGACTCAGATGATCTCCATGATGACCAAGCACCAAGTGATCACCTTCGGGGGCCACCCCCCAAGCTTGTACCTGTCTCTGGCAAGCTGGAAGAGGTGAGGAGGGCAGCAGCACAGTGGGTGGGTCTTGACTTTACACCCTGTGGTCTTGACTTGACACCCTGTGCCACACTGGGACTGTTGGCTCAAATGTGTGAAACGGGGTCATGTGGCCATATTTCTGGTGTCTCTGGGGTAGTGGCAATCCTCATGCTCTTAGTGTCCCCTCCATCATGCCAAAGGTGTTTGGGGAACTCACCTGGACACCCATGGAAAGGGGATGAAGTGGGTGGTGACTGACCCCTCTCTCCTTTGAGGTGTGAAGGCATCAGGGCTGGGGTCACAAACTGTAACGTTCCTAGGCAGCCCTTCTTGGGATTCATGGGTCCTTCCCAACCCCTCACTCTCTCCTCTTTTCCTGGCAGAATGTGGAGAAGACCCTGATCCGCCCCATGGCCTTCAAGCCAGTGGTATCCAAGCTTCGGAGTGCCCAGCCAGGCACACGCCTGGGGCTCTCAGAGAGCCAGGTGAGCCTCACCCATTTGCTGGGTGCTGAGAAGCCTGGCTCTCTGAGCTGCCGTGCCAGCACCCTCTCGGACTCGGGGCGCAACTCCCTCTCCAGTCTGCCCACCTACAGCACGGGCAGCCAGCACCCAGAGGTGGGTGCCCTGCCAACCACCCCCCATGGTCCCCTCGACCCTTTGGGGGGCTGCCGCCCCTCCAACTCGGACAGCGGGCGCTCGTCCTCCAGCAAGAGCACAGGCTCACTGAGTGGCCGGGGCCGGCCCTCCTCGGAGAGTGGCTCCTGCGGACGCTCTCCACTGCCTGGCGAGGAGGCCGTGCTGGTGCGGGAGCTGGAGGACAAGCTGCGGGAGAGGGAGGCCGAGCTGCGGCTCCTGCATGACAGCCTGGATGAAAACGAGGTGGCCATCTGCCAGGTATGTCCCTGGTGTCCACATGTCCTGTCCCTGTCTCCCTCCCTGGGGCACCTTGTGTGGACATACTCCCTGGTTGGGAGTGAGGACCCACCTTGGGGACCCGTTGTAGACCCTTGCAGGGGGATGCTTTTTCCTCTGGATCTGGGTATGGGGGGTTTTTCCCACCAGTTGGGTGGTCCTATGTAGTCCATGGGGGAGCCTTTTATGGCCCATGGGACCAGTTGTACAGACTGGGGTGCCTTATCTTGAGGTGCCCTTTTTTGAATGAGCCTGGGACCTGTGGCTTCTCACTGCTTGTGATGAAGCTGGAGGAGCCCTATAGACTCTGGGGGTGCTAGTATGGGGGGCCATCATGCAGAAGGATGGGGGAGCACAAGGAGGTGTGCACCACCACATTGCACTCTTCCTGGACCCTTCCTCCATTTGGGGGAGATGTGCTGCCTCCTCCCTGTGATTCCAATCTTGGAGATGGCAGCTGAAGTGGGAGGGTACTGTGCTGACCTCCCAGTACCTGAGCATCCCCTGGCCCAGGTGTTTGAGGAGAAGCAGCGTCGGTGTGAGCAGGAGCTGGAGGGGCTGCGGCAGCGCTGTGCAGCCCAGGCGCGGCAGGCGGCCCACGCAGCACATCGGGGGCAGCAGGTCCTGCAGCTCCAGGTGCTGCAGCTGCAGGAGGAGAAGAAGCAGCTGCAGGAGGACTTGGCCCAGCTGGTGCAGGAGCGTGAACTGCTGGAGCGTCGCTGTGCCTCCTTCCAGCGGGAGCGCACCGAGCTGGCACCCCGGCTGGAGGAGACCAAGTGGGAGGTGAGTCACCTGGCAATGCCAGGCGCATCAGGGGGTGCAGGCTGTGTCTGGGGGTCCTGGCCAGCGCCTGAACCCCATTGTCCCCACAGGTGTGCCAGAAGTCAGGGGAGATCTCTCTGCTGAAGCAGCAGCTGAAGGAAGCGCAAGCGGAGCTGGCGCAGCGGGGCGCCGAGCTGCTGGGACTGCGGGCTCAGCTGCGGGAGGCACGGGCACAGCTGCAGGCGGGCGAGCGGCGGGCGCAGGGGCTGCAGGAGGCTGCCCGCCTCAAGGCGCTGGAGCTGGAGGTCTGTGCCAATGAACTGCAGCGCCGCAAGAGCGAGGCCGACCTCTTTCGTGCCAAAGCCGGCCGGCTCGAGCAGGAGGTGGTGGGGCTGCGGGAAGCTGCTCGCGGGCGATGCCCCCCAGGCACCGGCGAAGGGTACCCCCCACCTGGTGAGGGCTGCCCCCCGGCCGGCGAGGAGCCCCGGGGCAGCATGGGGCTGCGGCGGCAGCTGGAGCGGCTGCGTGCGGAGGTGGCCCTGGAGCGGCGGCGCGGGCAGGAGCAGCGGGATGCCTTCGAGCAGGAACGCGGCACGTGGCAGGGCGAGAAGGAGCGCGTCATCCGCTACCAGAAGCAGCTGCAGTACAGCTACATCCAGATGTACCGGCGCAACCGGCGGCTCGAGCAGCGGCTCCAGCATCTCCGGCTTCAGGGCGAGGACTCACTGCCCGAGCCCTGTGACCCACCTGACCTGCCCTTTGAGGAGATCACAGCCACCGAGATCTGAGATACTGCCTGCCCTTGCCCCATGCTTGGAGGGCTGAAGGGGCCTCCAGCTCCTGTGATTTTGGGAGTTGTGGGGCTGTGGGGGGGGTCCCTGCTCTCCTTGAGCTCTGTGAACTGCTGGCACTGTGAAGGGGTAGAGGAGGCCACAGGCGCTGCCCCCTCCCCAGCACTGAGGTCTTGGGGTGAGGGTGTATCGGTGCCCACCACAGCAAGGGGTGCCCATGGGGCGATGTGGGGTCAGGTGGGTGCTGAGTCCTGGCCTTGGGGCTGCCCGGAACTGGTTTCTGCTGATCCTCTTAGCTCCTGGGGATTAGCGGTGCTGGCTTCAGCCAGGGTCACCTTGGGCAAGGGGAGGGCTGACTCATCCCCTTCCTCTCATCCCTGCTGGCACTGTCACCCAGTCACTTGGCATGTGCCCTGTCCCTGCCCATGCCAGCCTCCTTCATGCCCCTTCGTGTGTTTGTCAGGGAATTCGTTTCTGTGCCATTTTAAATAACTCTATTTTTATAGGACCTACCAAAACATATCACCCATTTCCCAGCTCACACCCCACCAGTCTGTGCCCCCTCACCCCTGCCATGGGGCAGCTTGCCCTCAGTGCCTTTCCCATGCCCTTGCCCCCGGTATTCCTCTGTTTCCCCCCCGCAAAAAAAGCCCATGCCTCTGTGATGCCCAGCCTGCCAGGGGAGAGGGGCGTGGTGCTGCATGTGCCAGCTAGGGACACCCCTGGGGATAGGCAGAGGTAGAGGGGGCTCTGCTGGGCACCTAGGGGGGTCAAACCAAAGGAAAAGTCTGGCTGTGCCCAGCTGTGGCTTGGTCGCCCCTGGCTCCAGGGGGGAATTTTTCTACTTTATTTCAGTCACGTCTCGTTCCCAGAGCCTGGCTCATCCGTGTACCACCCAGAAACAGCGATTAAAAGCAAGCCTCTGGCTGTGTTTTTTTTCAGGACTCTGTCTGAGTGTCCAGAGCAGGCTCAGGGAGCACCTGTCTTTCTTCTGTGTTGCCAGTGCTGCCCTCCCTTGGGTCCTGCAGTGGGCAGCTGCTCCACGCCATTGGGGCAGGTCTGGCTCTCACACCCTCTGGCTGCACTGAGACGAGCCACAGCTCAGTGCAGGAATGAGCCATCTGGCTCCTCTGGAACACAGCATGGCTCCTCAAACAGGGGCTGTAGCATCACTCCGGAGGTAGTCCAGGCACCCGCACCACCAGCTCCATGGGCTCCTTGGCTTTGTTGCGGTAGGCCTGGCGGATGATGTCCACAGCCCTCTGGTGCGTGACGTTCTGCAGGCTCTCCCCGTCCACTGACACCAGCTCCTGCCCGGCCTGGGGCCCAGAAGGGAAGGCCACAGTGTGAAGTGCAGCTACTTTTGGGATGCCAGGGGACTGCCAGCAACCCAGTGGCACCAAGGGATGGCAGTGTCTGGATGTCTGCCCACCCCCTGGCACGTGGTGGGACCCCCCCGTACCTTGAGGATGCCACTGAGGAAGGCGGCTCCGCCAGGGAAGATCTTCTCAATCTTCACCACTGGTTGTGCCCTGGACTCAATACCACCAGAGATGCTGATTCCTGCAAGGGAGCCACGAGACCCTCACATGTGGGTAGGCTGGGACCCCCATCCACTCCCAAGCATGGCACCACCTTTCCCTGGGCAGCTGCACCTCTGTCTTGCCCTATTCTGGTAGGTCCTACTGAGATGAGGGGCTAGGGGCAGGGACAGCTCTTCTGCGCCATTTCTCATTTTGGAGGAGTGCTCTAGGTTTTGCCCCTTGCCAGGGGGGTGCCACCCATCCCACTGATGCTGGTGCCAGGAGAAGGGTCCTCACTCCACCCCTGGGGTCCCACCCATGTGCCACCCACCCGTATGCCACCCACCCAGTGAGTGCTTCAGCTTGGAGAGGGTGACGGTGAGCAGATGATACTCTGCTTCCTCCTCTTCCTCCCTGCCAGCATCTTCGGGGCCATTGGTGGCTGCCCCAGCCATCGCCTCACCCCCTGGCCCCCCAAAGAGAGGGGCAAGAGGGGGCCGTGCCCGCTGGGGCTTCCCCAGCACTTCAGCCTCTCTGTCGGATGCTGTCCTGGAGGGCTCCTTGCGCCAGGTGGCCTGAGGGCTGCGAGAGTGCCCGTGCCCCTTCTCGGGCGGAGGCTCAGCCAGCAGCCAGTTGGGGGGCCGAGGGCCAAGGGTGGGCAGGGGGCGGCTGGCGGAGGCATAGGCATCCACTGGCACGTCAGGGAGCGGGGTGTAGGTGCGGGGGTGAGGCCGGCGGCTGGGAGAGGCTCTTGGACGGGCTGGGCTCGCCTGTTGCTCCCCAGCTTCCTCCGGCTCTGAGGTCCCTGCTGGCTTCAGCAGGAATCCACCCCGATAGTCTGCAATGAGACGGGCTCAGGGATCTCCCCAAGGACCCATAGCCCTGCTCCCTAGGACCTCTGCCACGCAGGCCTCCCATGAGTGCCCCAAAGCCCTGGGTCCTATACCACCTAGGGCCCCAGATCTTCCTCATCTCAGAATCCCTAGATACCCTAGCTCTCTGCAGGCACTCCATATCCTCCTCCCTAATAACCTCAGCACCCAAGATCCAAAGATTATGCTGCTCCCAGTCTTCCCAATGCCCAGGGATGCCAGATGCCTTCTTCCCTGGAACCCCCTGCACTCAGGTATCCCAGCTCCCTTTCTCCTCCCCCAAACTACCCCTGTACTCCCTCCGCCCTGTCCCCATTGGGTAGCCCAGTGTCCAGGCAGACCCTACAGGTGGCACTTACCAGGCACTGGTGTGATGAGGTGTCTCTTGGGGGGGGCGTCGTGGTGGGCCGGGCGGAGGGCAGGTGAGCGCACTGCAGTCAGGGAGAGCTCCCGGTCACCTCCGGAGCTGCACCCACCCCTGACCACTCCCTGCCCCCAGCCAAGGTCCCTGGGGGGCTGGGATCTACCTGAGCGGCTCTTCAGCGCATCGAAGGCTTCCAGCTCCAGGGGCATCACCATGCTGTCAAACCTGCCCAGGTCTGTGGGAGCCACCACACTCCTGCCAAGGCAAAAAGGTGGGGACAGGTTGTAGCAGCCTCTGGGGTGGAATGTGATTGGGGCTGAGGAGCATGTGTGAGGCTCCACTTCAACCACACCAGGCTGGGCAATATTGGGGTTCCCAGATGTCTCCTAGCAGCCCTCACCTCACGTCCCGCAGCAGCAGGACCTTCTCGGGCCGGTCCAGGATAGCCAGCAGCGGCCGCACCAAATCCTCCACGCTGCCCTCGTGCAGGTACTGTGGGCACAGAAGGGAGGTCAGTGGATGGATGCCCCCTCACCCATTCCTTGGTTTACCCGCCAGAGCTAAGCATGGGCACAGAGTGCTTGCTATGCCCCTAGGATGCAGGAGCTTTCCAGGGTGGCAGCATGGCCCTGCCGGTGCCCCGCCTGCGCTCTGCCTTCCGTGCGTACCCGGGAGCAGTGGCGGAGCACAGCTGTCACCTCATCAGGGCTGAGGAGACGTGCAGCAGTGTCCTGGATGTGCGGGAGCCGGGCCTCAGGGTCGCTGCCGTTGGGCTGCAGGGTAGCGATGCCCATGGGGCCCAGGATGCTGGCACGCCGGCTTTTCTCTGGGGAGGCACAACAGGGAGGGATGGCCAGCGGGGCAAGGACTGCCCCAGCCAGCCCAGAGAGTTCCCCATCACCCCCACCCAGCAGCTCACTCCACACCAGCAGGGACAGACACAAGCAGCGCAGGGCCAGGTGCATGCAGAGCCTGCCCCACATCCCCTGGGCACACAGGCACCCCCATTACCCCGCCTCAGGCTCCGGATGACAAACTTCTGCACAGCGCCTACTGCAAGGGAGATGGAGAGGGGTGAGTGCCCAGGGCAGACAGCAGCATCACCGCCCACTGTCAAAACTGCATGCTTGGGGAACTCCTCCCTACGCCCCCTCCATGCCAGGGATGCCACAACAGGCCCACAGAAGGGGAACAGTCCCAGGTCGAGTCCCTCTCTGCCCTATCACCCAGGCTGATACCTCTATCCCCGTCAGAGCGCCCTGGGGACTTGGCGCGTGCCCGGCGATCAGAGCCAGGAGCTTCCTGGCTGGGGGGCGCCCAGCTCTGGCTGGTGGCACGGCCCCCCTTGAAAAAGAGGTTGACAAGGGTCTTGGAGCGGTGTAATCCTGGGGGAGCCCCTCGTGCCCCTTGTCCCTCTGGCTTTTCCTTCTTCCGCTTCTCCTCTGTGGACAGAGAGAAGGGGATGTTAGAGTGGAGAGGCAAGGGGATGCCACCCCAAATCCTGTCTGGGAGCAGGGAACTTTGCGGGATTGGAGGGGCTACTGGGAGACACTGACTGGAAAAGAGTCCTTCTGTAGGGTGCAGTGGATTACCAAGGGCCATGCGGCTGGGCTTTGGGATGCCTGGCAAGCCCCAGGGACAGAGATGGGGCTATGCAGGGTTATAGGATACCCAGGGCTTCTAGCCAGGGGGTCATATGGGCCATACGGTGCCAGGGTAGGGACCAAGATGTTTGCTATAAGAAGCCCAGGAGCAGGGGCCAGGTATCTATGTGGGTCAGGAGCTATAGGATGCTTGAGTGGGGGACAAGCTCTCCACAGCCTGAGCTGTGGGACTCCCAGGGCTGGGCGTACAGGGTTGGAAGGGGAGTTCAGCCAGGGTTTAGCCCTATGCGTGGGGCTGAGCCCCAGTGCCTACCAGCGACAGTGAGGTCACTCTGGGAGCGTGTAATGGGTTGCCGTGGCCGGCTCAGCGCCAGCAGAAGCGCTGTCTTGGGTGAGTGGGTGAAGGTCCGGCGCGGGTGGGTGCCGGGGGTCTCACGGGTGCCCTGGCCGCGGATGGCCGTGTCCCGCAGCAGCTCAGGGGGCCGCACTGTGCGCCGCATCTCTGGCAGCCCCTCGGCGGCTGGCTCAGTCTGCATGGCCCGCTCTGCACGTTCCCGCACCCATCCCCGTCGTGGCCCATCCTCCGTGGAGATGGCCACGTCCACGGTGCGGGCTGGGAGCCCTGGGGCAGCCGTCCCCAGCCCATTCACTGCCGCTGGTGCTGGTCCCGAGGAGTAGGAGGAGATGGAGGAGCTGGTTTCTGAGGTCTGAGACAGCTGTTGCAGCTGCCCGTTGGTCACTGCAAGGGTACAGCAGGGACACACTGTGATACACTGTGGGCCACCTAGAGCTCCATGTCCCTCCTGAAGACAGCAGACATGTGGGGAACCCATAGGGCCCTGGGGACCAGTGGGCTGCTGGCCATTGCATAGGGATCATCATGTCCTCTCCAAGAAAGTGGACATGTAGGATGCTGTGGGATCACAGGGACCACAAGGCTACTGGTCATGGCAGGGGGCTCTTCATGTCTCCTCCAAGGACAGACAAGTGGGACCTTGCAAGTTCATCTGGCCTGTGGGTATGGTAACAGGGACACAGGGAGCTCCCTGCTCCCTCCAAGACCCCAGCACCCCGTGGCATGTGGACCTTCTCCCTCCCTAGAGTGGTCAGACATCACATGCACGGGAGTCCCAGCCCCACCATGCCCCAGCCCAGCATCCCTGCCAGTACCCGCACAGCACTGCCCTTACAGCGACTGAGCCAGCAGTACTCGGCCACCAACTCCTTGTAGGCAGGGAACCGGCCTGTCTCCTAGGCACAGGGGGAGAGGACAAGGGGGTCAGTGAGTGCTGGCTGCCTCGGTGAACTCGATCTGGTGCCAGCCATGAATAATGCATCCCCGCTCCCACCTGCCTGAAACCCAACCAGCCAGCAGCTGTACCAGCCCCCAGCACTGGGCTGAGCTGGGGCAGTGCCAGTGAGGGGACGTGCCAACCCCTGCCTCACACGAGGGTACCATGGGGCTGGGCGTGGGTACCTTGATGGTGAGCATGATGTGGGTCTGCCCCTTGAGCACCTCCACTGCCTTGCTATGGCTTATGTCTTCAAACTTGACTCCATTGGCTGCAAGGACTTGGTCTCCCACCCGAATGCCGTTTTGCTCTGCCAGCCCTCCAGGGTCCACCCTAGGGCAGCACGAGGGGCAGAATGGGGCCAAGCCCTTGCTGGACTCCTGGTCCTGCCCCACAACTCCCCTTGGGTGGCCCCGTGGCTCAGCACCCATGGTGGTGATGCCCACAGTCTTCTGAGAGAGTGGGGGGGGGCCTCAGCCAGAGAGGAAGGGCCAAGCCCCAGCGTGGGCACAGCAGAGATTGGGGTGCCACAACCCCTTCATGCCCCAGGGCAGCCGTACTTGGAGACGTAGATGCCGAGGCCGAACTCCCTGCCACCGCGGATGTTGAAGCCCAGGCAGTAGTCATCGGAGGTGGTGTAGAGGTGGACGATGCGCCGCAGCCCATCCTCGGAGCTGCTCTCCGACGGTGTCGAGCCACTTTTCTCTACTACCAAGCGCCTATTCACCACATCCACCCTGGAGCATGGGTACAGTGTCTCAGGGATTTGGCTCTTGTCCTCCAGCAGGATGGAACCATTGGTGGCACCCAGTGGAGGAGACTGATGGGGATGGGGGATGTTTAGGATGGGGTTTGCACCCACCCTACCTGCTCCACACCTTCCTACCCCATCCTGTACCCCATTCTGGTCTCTCCCCACGTTTGCCAGAGACTTCTGATGCCATTTCACCCTGGGAGTTCTCCAGTTCTGGCATCCTCCCTGTTGCCCAGAATCCCCCACCAGCCTCCCCCAGCATGCACTCCATGGGGTTGGGTTTTGGGATGCTGGTATGGGAGATGCCCTGCTCACCACGCCGTCTTCTCCTTGGAGAACTTGATTCCTGGCACACGGCCCATCCGCCGGACCACCATGCGGAGGCGGTTGTTGCCAGTGAGGACCTTGACAGCGCTGCTCATCGTGATGTTCTCCAGACTCACACTGTTCACCTCTGTGATCTTGTCACCAACACACAGCCCGGCCTGCTCTACAAGGGACACACGGCTCATCTGGCTACCTGACCTGGTACCGATGCCCTTGTTTGGCATCCCCTCCCTCAATGTCTCCTCAACCTGATTGGAACCCCTTAGGAACAGAGGCAGGGGTGCCTGACAATTGCACTGAGTGGCTTGTCACCATACCGCGGCTTGGGGATGGAGCTCAGAGTCCCTGGTACAGGGCTGTCTGCTCTTGTGTCCTGTCCTTCACTTTGGGCAGCCTGAAAATCTCATGCTCAAAGGCAGCAGGGAGCAAATGGTGGCTTTCCACCATGAAAGGTGGCATTGTTGCTGTGGTACCATGTCACTGGGAGCTTCTTGAGAGGGTCTTGCTGGCATGTGCCTATCTTCACTAGTGTCCCTCACCCTGACCCTCTTACCGGCAGTGCTGCCCTCCTCCACTTTGCTGACAAAGATGCCCAACCCGTGCTCGGAGCCACCACGGACGCTGAAGCCCAGTTTGCCATCCATGCTCTTCTCCACTGTGATGGCATTGATGACGTCACTCTCGTTGCTGCTGGCTGTGAGGACAGAGGAGCGGATGAGTCACCCATGCTGGGTATGAGCAATGGCAAGAGGTGTCTCTCTTGCTGGGAACATCCTCAGTCCCAGGACAGCCCTCCCTGCCCCTAGACCCAGGGAATCCAGCCATTGGGGCCCTCCTGGCCACGGGGACGGGCAGAGGGCTGGGACACCCCACACACCTTCGATAGGGGCATTGATGAGGATGACACGGCCCATGGGGGAGGTGGCGCGGCTGCTCGGGGTGGTCCCATTGAGCAGGCGGCTCTGCTTGCTGAGAAGGTAGCGGGGAGCCAGGCTGGCTTCGCTGCTGGAGCTCCGTGACCGGCTGCCTGTCGTCATCCCCGACAGCACCGCGTCCCAGTCCTGGGCCATGGTGGTGCTGGGCACTCTGGTGTCCCGGCGTCTGGCTCAGGGCTGGCTGCGTCCTCACAGGGCCAGGGCTGCCCGTCAGCCAGCGGGGGACATGGCATAGTCCAGCAGCACATTCCCGGGCTTGGGCACCGCTCTCTTTTAGCAGTGCAATGCTGGGGGCAGCTGGTCTGGGTGCTCACTGCTGGCAGGACAGGTCCCAGGTGCAGCAGCACAGCCTGGAGGGACAAGGAGCTTTGTGACCCCCTCTCCAGCCCAATCCCTTTCCGTCCTATAGTGTCCCGAGGATCAAACTGTCACATAGCTCCGGGGTACTATCACGGGGGTGTGGGCACAGGCTGCCCTGCCCTGGGGTAAGGATGCTGGGGTGCAAAAGAGCTCTGCCTGACAGTATAAATCCAGGACGGGGGATGCAAAGGGGCTTTACCTGTCAGCATAAATCCTGAAAAGCTCCAGAGAGGGGACGCGGGGACATCAGCTTTACGCTGGAGAGCAGGATCTGACACCTCTGGCCGTTCCCCATCCTCCCTGAAGCCCCTCTGAACTACCAATACCATGGGGCTGGAGATGGGTACGCCACTCCCCAAGGCAGTTCCCGCGGGGATTTTCCAGGTGTGGGTGAAACGCCATCATGGCGGCCCCCCCACTTCATTCCCCGCTTGCCCCAGCCTGACCTCAATAAATAAGTGATGGCCCCGGCTCCGGGGACACGTCGGTATCCCCGCCGCTGCCAGCCCCCCACAGCGCCCACCCATCACCCCCCGCCAGCATTAGACGCGGGTGCCCCCTCCCCGCAGGGGCGCAGGGGACCCCCTACCGCCGTCCCTCCCTTCCCCCGCCCCGTGCCCTCCTCACCTGTCCCCATGGTGCCACCTGCGAAAGAGACACCTCGCAGCAGAGCGGGGGGGAAGGCGAGGCCGGGGGGCAGCACCGCCTCCTGCCCCCCCGGCCGCGGGGATTGGCTTTCCCTGCGGGACCGGAGCGGCCATCGGGCTCGGGAGCTGTCAATCGAGAGCGGCCGGGGCTGGCCTTGCAGCTGGCGGGGGTGGGCAGTCCCGTGCGCGTCCCCCGCGAGGGGGCGAGGGGGCGCGACCCCCGGGAGGCTGCGTGTGGCAAGGGATGCGGTGCCCCCCCGACCTCCACCCTTAGCGCGGAGCATCCCGGGGGCACACGGGGGAAACTGAGGCACGGTCAGGGAAGGGGGGGTGTGGCGTCGCCCCGCTCCGCTCATTCCGGTGATGTGAGACGGTATCCCCCTGTGTCCCCCTCCCCGGGGGACATCGCCTCCAGCCCGTGCCGGCCGTGACCCCCCGGCGGGGCCCGGCGCCGCCAGCGCGAACCCGACACCGCGGCGGTTTCAGGTGATGCGCGGCG
>VZTJ01002933.1:2322079-2384798 GCA_013397795.1 Orthonyx spaldingii | reverse complement strand
GGCGCTGCCCCGGGAGCCGTGAGTGCGGGGGGTGCCCCGGGTCCCTGTGCAGGGGGGTCGCGCGTGGCGCGAGGGATGCTCGGCGCGGGAAGGAAGGAAGGGAGCAGAGCGCCGCTTCTCGCGGGGAAGGGCGGGTGGGGAAATAGAGCCGTGCTGGGTGTGTCGGTGCCTTGCCGGGAGGGACATTCCTCCTTCCAGTGCCCTTCCTCGCTCCCGGTGCTGGCAGCCGGTGGGTCCCTGTCCCTTCCTCTGTGACCGGGGTGCTTTGCTGGGGTAGGGGGTCCCTGACTTCTGGTGGCCGGTGTAAGCCAGGTCGGGGGTTTCTCGCTGGCACATTGCAGGGTGCAGTGGTGGGGTCACACCACGCATGAACTACTCTGTGTGCTGGGTGGGCTCGGGAGTCGCTGCTGAGCTCCTTTACAAGGGGGCTTCCTGTTCACCCCTTGTCCCCTCAGGCTGGGGAAGCACCTGAGCTGCCACAGCAGGTACCACATTCCACATAACCCTTTCATGCCATGCCCTGCCCTGCCAGACGATGCCACCGTCCTTGCCTACCACCATCAACATCCGGGAGCCCCGCTGGGACCAGAGCACCTTTCAGGGCCGGGCCAAGCACTTCTTCATGGTGACCGACCCCCGAAACCTGCTGCTCTCAGGGGCTACACTGGAGGAAGCCCGACGGGTGGTGGAGGACTACAGGTACCCGCTGGGAGGATGGATGGATGTACCCTCAGCACTGCTCCCAGGCAGGATATAGCCTTGGGGCCATTCCCAGGAGTGGGAATACAAGTGATGCTGACCCCCCTGGCCAAAGCCAGCCCCCAAAACTGCCTGGCTGGTCCCTAAGGCATCTCCCAGCTGCAGCAAATGGCATGGGGGACCAGTTTGGCCATGTGTGCTGGCAGAGGGACTTTCAACAGGTGTTACCCTTACCTGGCAGGGCAGGCACGGTGCACCCTGGGCTGACAGAGGACCAGCTTTGGCGGGCAAAGTACATCTATGACTCGGCTTTCCACCCTGACACGGGCGAGAAGATGATCCTTGTGGGACGCATGTCCGCTCAGGTCCCCATGAACATGACCATCACTGGCTGCATGTTGACCTTCTACAGGTACCTATCCCCTCCTCACTCCAGGACCAAGAGGATGCCTGGAGGATCCTCCTGGCTCTGGGGTGAGGAAGGGACACGTGTCCCGTACCCCACTGGTGCTTGCACTGTGGGAGCTTGGGTGGCATCCCCCAGTGTCACCAGGGCCCTCATCTCTCTGGCAGGACCACACCAGCTGTGCTGTTCTGGCAGTGGGTCAACCAGTCCTTCAATGCCATTGTCAACTACACCAACCGCAGCGGGGATGCTCCCATCACCCCCAGGCAAGCACCTCTCTGACCAGGTCCTCGAGACACCCCAAAACACCAGGGGGGTGCCTTGAATAGCTTCTTGAATAGCAGGGAACTGTGAGATGGGACAATGGGGACCTGGTGAAGGCAGAGATGGACACCATTGGGGCTGCCAGGGTTGGTGGTAGAGCTGGGAGAGGAACTCAAGTGTCCTGGTGCTCTTGAAGGGCATGTTGTCCCCTCCTTTGGAGGGACAGCTGGGATGGGGAGAGCCTGGCTTACTGGTATCACTTCCTGCTCTTTCAGCCAGCTGGGGACAGCCTATGTGAGCGCAACCACCGGGGCAGTTGTCACAGCACTGGGGCTGAAATCCCTCACCAAGGTAAGGTGACCCTTGGCCATCATGATTGGGGTACCTGGACCCTCCCCATGGGGTCTCTCTGAGCTCTGAGCTGAGCAGGGGACCCCCCTGGAGTGGAGGAGAAAATGGAGAAAAAGAGTTTGCCAAGGTCGCCCACCCAAGGCAACTGCTCTCTGCAATGATGGCTGTGGAGATGGCCTGTCCCTCCAGCCTTGCTCTGGATGTATCTCCAGGCTTCTTTCACCCCTCAGCCTCTGTCCAGGCCTGGCAGAGGATGTGGGACCCCCCAGACCCTTTGATCTGTGCAGCTTTTATCAGCTGAGAGTTGCAGGGGAGGAGGGAACGTTTTTCCCCCAGTGAGACTGGGACAACCCAGGATCTTGCAGAAAGGTGGAGGCAGCCTCGGGGTCAGCCAGCTCTGTGCCCAGGCACTGTGCATGACCTGCTGCTGCTTTTCCCCCCAGCACCTGCCAGCCATCATCGGCCGGTATGTGCCTTTCGCGGCCGTGGCAGCTGCTAACTGCATCAACATCCCACTGATGAGGCAGAGGTGAGCCCCTGGGCTGGGACGTGTTTGCCTCAGGGTTTGCAGGCACTGGTGGGGAATGCAGGGACTTCCTTGCTGGCCCTCAACATGGGGAGGGGGTTGGCTTGAGGGTACAAGCACCTGATTACAACCCAGGGGATTATTGGTCCCTGTACAGCCGTGCTGAGGACTGTTCCCAGGTGTGAGTGTGGGTCCAGCTGAGACCCCCTCTGATTTATTGCACAGACAGTGGATGGGGTACAGGAGGGTACCAACCTGACTTGGAGACATGTCCCTGTCCTGTGCCCTGATTCCCTCACTCCTGTATCCTGTGGCCTCCTCACCCCCTCTGTCCCTGCAGAGAGCTCAAGCTGGGGATCCCTGTCACGGATGAGAATGGGAACCGCCTGGGCGAATCCACAGCAGCAGCCCAGAAGGCCATTTTCCAGGTGGTGGTGTCCCGTATTGGCATGGCAGCGCCAGCCATGGGTGAGTGTGCCCTCCTCCACCTGTACTGGGAGATTGCAGCTGATCCCTGGCAGCGTGGGATGGGGTCCCACTGTTGGCAGGGGGCTGTGAGCACTGGGAACTCATCTCCTTCCTCCCTGCCTCAGCCATTCCCCCGGTGATCATGAACGTGCTGGAGAAGAGAGCTTTCCTGAAGGTACTAGTGAACCTGGGATGGGAGGGTGGGCTCCCTCTGAGCTTGTCACATTGTGGACACCCCTCAGGGCTAGCCCCCTGTTCAGGAAGAGACACCTTCCCACCCTGTCCACCGCACTGACACTTCCTCTCCCTGTCCCTGGCAGCGGTACCCGTACCTGAATGCTCCCCTGCAGGTCGGCCTGGTGGGACTCTGGTAAGTCGCCCTCCACTAATGGGCATTGCTGCCCTGGGCACAGACCAAACCCAGGTGTATGGGACAGTGCTGCTGAGAACTCTGCTTGGCAGTGGTGGAAGAGAACTGCCCCAAAGTTTCTTGGGGGAATGCCAGAGCTTGGCCAGGCTAGTGGCACCCCAGACAGATGGGACGGGATATGAGGTTCTGAGGCCAGGAGTGGTTTTGCTTCATCTTGGTGTCTCTCAAGCCTGTTATGTGCTCCTGCTCAGCATTGCTGTTCCCCCACATCATCGGGGGACAGGCTTTGCCCCACCTCAGGAGCCAAATGCAGAGTCTGGAGCTTGGAGAGGGCATCTCCGTAGCCCTTTCCTGGCTGAACACCTGGCACAGCTCTGGACTACCTCATTGCTGCCCTGGGATCAGGCCATGGGTGGGTGTGGGTGATTTATGCAGCCCAGCTTCACCTTTCCATGTCTTTCCCTTGCAGTTTGGTGTTTGCCACCCCGCTCTGCTGCGCGCTCTTCCCACAGAAAAGGTACCAACGGGCACTTTGCCTGCACGTGTGGCTCCTGTGTGGGCAGGGGGTGCATGGGCTCCTTGTGCTCTCTGACTCCCAAGAGATTCTTGTGCTTCTCCGAGCAGTCAGGGGCTCCAACTTGTGCACACACATCTCTGCACACGCAGCAGTGCAGACCCAAGGGTCTGTGCTGGGCCGTGGGGACAGCATCCCCATGGGGTGCAGCAGGTAGTTTCCAGCCTGAGGCCACCAGTGGGTGTTCCCCCTCCATCCTCTGTATCCGTGTTTCATCTGCAGCTCAATGCCTGTGAGCAGCCTGGAGCCTGAAGTCCAAGATCAGATCCGGAAGAAAGATCCATGGGTGGAAACCGTCTACTTCAACAAAGGGCTCTGAACGGAGTCCTGGGGTGGCCAAGACGCGTCCCACGGAGCTGCCGGGCCAGCGCATCGCTGAGCTTCGCCCTTCGGATCCCCTTGGGGCTGCCGCCGCTTTCCCTTGGCCGTCGCGTGTCCGTAGGTCCCAGGTGCTCAGCCCTGCTTCCCAGGGTGCCTGCAGCCATGCAGCACCACCCCAAACCCTGTCCCCACGCCTGGCTCAGCCCTGCTCTGGGGATGTCCTGGCTGGCACCCTGGTGCACTTCTCCTGTGCTTACTCTGTGTGTGCCTGTAGCTTCGTGCAGTGCACAGGGAAGTGCGGGCAGCGACACCAGGGACCTTGTGAGCTGTGGTGGACGAAAAAAAATGTGGGATGAGGAAAAAAGTTGTGCTCCTCAGCTTTAGGAGGCAGCAAAGGATCAGCAATTGAAGGTAGAACACCTCTGCAGGCACCCTGTGGTGCCCAGCGGTTCAGCAGCTGGTGCCTGGGGATGGCAGAGCAGCTTCTGGAGAGGAAAACTCCCCATTCCCAAAATAGCTGGGGGTGAGTGATCAATTGCACATAGTGGCTTGAACTCAGAGTGGGGGGCTCTCCCAGCCCAGTTGTGTGGTCCCAGCCCACCTTCTGCTCTCCAGGCTGCTCCGGGGATTTAATCTGGATTTCTGCTGCTTCCATCCCCAGAGCAAATGGCACATTTTAATCCCAGTAGAGTCTTGGTTTTTATTCTCATTTTAATGCCATCTGCGTTCAGGGCTGGGCTTCCCCTGAGGGGTTACTCTATCCCCTCCTGGAGTGCTTGCTTTCAGGTGGACCTTCTCAAATAGCTTTAAGTGCACTGTGGTTTCCTCTAGATATTTTTGATATACATATGATTTACCTATATATACCAAACAATAAAGGAAGATTGTTTATACAAAATCGACAGCTCAGTGAAGAGTGCTGCTTGCTAGTTTGTATATGGTGGAAAGGGGCTGCTGTTGGGGTGAGGGTGGGAGCAGGAGGGAGGGGCAGCTTGGTTTTTTGGGATGCCTCTGCACTTCCTGGGGCTGAGTTCTGCTCCCTGCTTTCCAGCCTGCTGCTTTACAGCAGCCCTGGCTGGCCTGGCCTGTGTTTAAGCTTATCCAGCTGTCAGGAGGGCTTTTTTTAGTACAGTCGGCTTTGGACCTCGCCACTGCACCGAGAGCTTTGCTAAGCTGCTGCCCTGGATGCTGCTGGTTTGGAGAGGCCAGAGCGTCACCCTGGCTCTGCCCCCGCTCACACCCCCTCTTGCAGCCCGCTCACAGGACAATCCCAGCCCTGCTCCTGTGCCTCCCCTGCAGGACTATTTTTATCCCACTTTCTATGCACGGCTATTGGAGGGCACAGTGGAGAGCACATCGCTGCTGTCGCAGGACCCTGGCAAGGCTGCGGGCAGCAGCTGCCTCCCCTTCAGCTTTCTGACAGGCCAGGGCAGTCAGAAGGAGCACTGGATGTCCAGCCAGGGAAAGAAGGGATGGAGGTAACCGTGCTCTGCTGAAGGATGGAGGAACAAGAGCCACCGCAAAGGCCAAGATGGGCAGATGCAGCAGTGACGAGAGAAGGGCCAGGCAGCCCAAAGCCACCCCGTGCCACAGCTTCCACAGCTGGCAGGGGCTGGCAGAGGCCAGGCTGGGGCTGCTCCCCTCGAGGGGCAGCCAGGAGAACACCTGCACCCAGCATCCAGCCAGGGTGGGGAAGTGAGTGGATTGGGACAGGCACATCAGGGATCTGTCCCCCTCCTTCTCCTGGCCCTGGAATATTGCAAATATCTCCCCTGAGCCAGCCATTGGCGGCTTATAAATAATGCAGCCCCTCGCCGTGCAATAAGGGCTTGTCAGTAGCTATTCTGCTCTCATAAATTAAAGATGAAAAGGTACAAGGCTCTTGCCAGAAAAATGAAGACAAATTTTTAATAGCTTGCCAAGACACAGGGAGATGGAGCGCTCAGGAAAAATGAATTACGTTTTTATTATGTGTTTTATTGTGGTGTAATTGAACGGGATTATCTGAGAATACAATATATTTCCAGAGCAGTGTAAAGAAAACAAAAATAATGATGACACCTGCCTCCTCCCACACACACCACCCGGCTTTGCAGGGACACCCTCCTTGTGTGTGCTGGCTGGGAGCTGGCCCTGAGCTGCTGGCGGGCACGAGAGGCAGAGAAGGAAAAGGGAGGGACACAGGACCAGAGACACAGATGCTCGGGTGGCTGGGTCCAGCTGAATGGGTCTGGCCGGGCAGAGTCTGCGCTCACCCCAAGAACCCCTCAGAGCTGTGAGGATGGGATACAGGGCAGTGTGGTGCGGCAGTACTCGGCCACACAGAGCCACACAGAGTCTTTCGCCTGTCACCTGCTTTCATTTCATCCCTGAGATCCCCTTTGGTCTGTCCCCCACCTGCACAAGTTGGCACCGCTAGGCAGAGACATGACAAACTCAGCTCTGGTGTGTTGCTGGTCTGGGGTGCTGCTGCCCTGCGAACCAGCCACGGTGTCTGTTCTCTCCTGGAGCTGGCAGCAGTGCAGTGAGCACACAGAGTCAGCCACTTCACTGCGCTAGGGAGAACCTGCCCCCGCGGATTCCCCTCATTGGGGGAGAGAAAAATCACTTGGCCAGTGAGTTTTGAGGGGTTGACAAGCCCAAAGGTGACACTGCTGCCGCAGCAGGGGAGCAAGGATGCTCAGTCCCTTCCCGAGCTGGCTCCACACAGAGGTCAAGGGCCAGTCCCAGAAAGACAGCAGCTGGATGTCCCCCGGGGTGCTGGGGGTGCTGGGCAACGCTGGACTGGGGACATCGATTGGTCCCTGGCATTTTTAATGAGCTGCCCGACCACATGCTTTAACCTTGCCCATAATGAGGGTGAGAGGCAGCAATTCCTACCGCCTCAGCCGGCTCCCCCAGCCTTAATGAGCTAATCAATACTTGTTCTCAGCTTAATTTCCAGCTAATTGCTCTTTAATGACGCCTGGAAATGGGCAGCCTCTTTCAGGGGGGAGCGGGCAGGCTCCCCCTCCCCAGTGGCAGGGGGTGCCGGGGTGCTGGCAGCGGGTCACCTTCCCTGGCTGCGTCCCAGCCCTGCTGGCGCTTCTGGAGGCTGGGGAAAGGGAGGGTGGCGTAGGTGACAGGGGGGGCAGTGCCGCTGAGCTGGCAGCACCCTCTGGAGCACCGTCTGGGGGGCGCCATGCAGCCCTGAGCACCAGGGCAGGCTGGACGGAGGATCCCCCATCACAGGAGGATGTGCCCAAGCCCCTCGGGGCACTACATTGCGGTGAGGGCTCCCGGGCTGGGCTGATAGCGGGGCTTTCAGCGCGCAGGGAGATAAGGGTGTTGGGGCTGAGGTGTCCGTGCAGGTTCTGCAGCGCACAGGTACAGGGCCAGTGTCACCACGAGGTGCCGGGGACGAGGCCAGCAGTGCCCTGGAGGTGGCGGCAGAGACCCCGCAGCCGCCTGCCCGCGCCGCCACCGCAGCCCCGCGCCGGGACAGCCCCGCGCCGGGCGGGGACACGCAGGGGCCGCAGGCTGCTCCTGTTTGCTGCGGCGGCACCCGCTCTCACCCGGCACCGCAGTGGCAAAGTTGGCACCACCGTGCCAGTGCGGGGACATCCCGGGAATGCAGTCCCCGCCGCCTTTTCGGTTCCTGCCCCCGGGTTGTTAGACTCGCGGTTGGATGGGGCTGATGGGAAAACCTCAGGACACGGCACGGTTTCTGTGGGGATGGAGATGAGCCGCTGCTCTGGCCGGGGACCCCGGGCAGACTGGGCACCGGGGCGTCCGAACTTCCCACTCGGCCATCGCGCCTCGGGGCCGGCTGGCCCTGCACACAGCTGCAACCGCTTCCCCAAGAATTTGCTGACGAGTTGGTTCTTCAGAGGAATTCGGTCTGGAAAAGACTGGAGAAACCTGAGCCTGGCTGCTTCCCAGAGCGGGTCCGGCCTGGCACACAGGCGGGCGGGGGGGACCTGCCTGCTGCCCACAGCCTTGTACCCACAGTGGAGCCCTGGAGTGTGGCTGGAACCCCACGAGAACTGTGCAGCCTTGGTGTGGGCTGGCCAGAACCGGGCTGTTCAGGCTGTCAGACGGCAGGAAAAGGAGAGTGTATTTGAAGTGAAATGAGAGAGATTTGGTTTATTATCAGGAGGAGACACCCACGGCCCCAGGCAGTGTGCTGGCAGCATTCTGTCCCAGGATCTCCGGTGACATTTGCTTCTGCTGTGACATAACCCACATTCTCAACCCCACCAGCTCAGCCCCAATGCTGCTGGCCAGCCCTGCCTGACATGACGTACATTGAATCACTTGGCCTAGGGCTTTTTTTCCAGAGTGGATTTTTCCCTTGGCCTCATCTGCTGTAACCCCCAGATCGCTGTGGGGTGGTCTGGGAGACCAGCCCAAAGCTGTGGGGGGGGTCAGTGGGGCCAGGAGCATTGTGGTACCCCTGGTCGCACATGATGTGTTTCATTCTGATGGCAGAGCTCTGCAGGGATGCCATAGATGTGGGTCTGCCAGGAGAACCCATGGGCTCCTGGCTTCATTGGGACCATCACAAGATGGGAAAACAGTGATGGGGAGCAACCCACCAGGAAGGGAGGAAGAGGCTTTGGTGTTTAAGGATCAGTCTTCAAAGCCCAGTTTCCAGGAGCTTCACTGGGATCACAAAAAGTGAGGAAAAAGGAGAGATAACTAGCCAGAACTGGTAGGGCGCCAGTGCAATTTACCCACGTGCCAGGCCATGCAGGACTGTGATCACCCTTTTCCCCACAAAGTTGTCAAGCACCATAAGCCACAAACCCCATTTCCAGCTTTGGCTGTGTTGATTGACTTCAGGTGTGATTGAGCAGAACTCCTCGTTAAGCACAGGTTCCATCTCCCACCCTTCATTCATAGCTGCTACTGTTTATTAGCACATTCAATAGTCTCATTAAGCAGGAGGTTTAATTAACTGCCACGTTTGAGCTCCATCTTGTTGAGCTGAGCTGAGCTGAGCTGCCCTTGGCTTTCCAGGGCTGGGTTGTGTTGCTCCACAACCGGAGTTGTTCCTGCTCAGATCTGTATTTGGATTTCACCTTTGGCCAGGGGTTCTCCCTTGTTAGTGGCTGATGCTCAGATGAATCCAGCCACCCAGATGCCATGATAATTCCATGAAGAGGGGTACACACCAGGTGCTTGGGCTGCGGCACATGGGAGAAGGAACCACATATGGGAAAGGACAGCAGCACTGGGGCCTGCTCCTCCTTGCTGAGAACAAGAAATGCAAATGAAATGAAACACTGATGGCCCCTGTTTCCAGCAGTGCCTGGGATTTAAGTTCTGCTGGCTCTTTCTGTGCTGGCCAGGAGCCTTGTGGGCAGAAGGTGGCAGATGGGGACAGCCTTGCTTCACTGCTTCGCCCCCTGTGTGGAGCAGGGGCAAGTGAGGGCATGTTTGGTGCAGAGATGCCTGAATATGCAGGCAGTTCTTCATCCCAAGGTGGGAAGGGTGGTGTGGCAGGGATAACCCAGGAGGTTCAACACCCCTGTCTGGGTCACCTACAGTCTGTCTCCTCTCTGCTCAGGCTATGGCCCAGCTCTGGGGCTGCATGTAGGAAAACCTCAGCCCTTCCTGACTTCTTTTGTGCTCCCAAAACAGCTGCAGCCCCAGCTGCTCAGCAGCTCATGGATACTGGACATGAAAACTTGTGGCATGTGGATTCCACACTCAACAGGCTGGACAAGGGGGGCCAGGGAAGAAGGCAGCCCTGAGCCAAGGGGCTGGGGGCCACAGACGGGGAGTGGGACGTGAGGCTGAAGGCAGAGCTGGCAGGAAACCCCACTCTGCAGCAGGGGGCTGGAGAGGGGAATTTGGCCAGCAAAGACGGATTTAAGGGGGCTGAAGACTGCCGCATTTTCCATCGTTAGACACGGCTGGGTTCACAACGTGACCGAGCAAAAGCCCTGAAACCCGGAACGAATTTGCAGGAGGGTGTTGGAAAGCAAAAGCAGATTTTTGCAGCATGGTGAGGGAAACCATATCCTTAGGGGGGTCCTGATTTGCTTGAGCTTCATGGAGGAAACAAATTCCTCGCCTGGAGAGGAGTGGGCTGTGTGATCCCCCGGCACGGCATCCGGAGCAAGATACAAATGCACGGTTTGTGTTTGTGCTGCAAAGGCATGCTGGCTCCCCCCCTCCTCAGAGCCAGGGAAACTGAGGCAGGGAGCAGCAAGGCAGCTTGCTGGGGAGGTCTGGAGCCCCAGCCCTGCTCACAGAGGTTTTGCACTGCTGTGGCATGGAGCAGCCCCACCATTGCTCCTGATAGCTCTGTTCCCGTGGTTTACACCCTAATACCCCCTTCAAACCTGGCTCCTGGTGTGGGGTGAATGCAGACATCCCCCGGGAGGACAGACATCCCCCGGCAGCTGCTCAACTTTTCAGTCCATGTTTCCCAACAAAATTACAGGTTGAGAAATGCTTTTGACCACTTCCTTAGCCATGCCCTCCTCTCCCATTCATTTGTCCCCAAGGACTCCTGCAAGGGACGGGACCTCAGTCCCCTCCTGCCCTATGGATAGGGCGGAGCATTAGCCCAGCTCCCGCACACGACTGGGGGTGATCCCAGCGTGCGGGTCTGGGGGGAGTTGCCGGTGCCGGGGAGCCGGAGCGGCAGAGCTCTGGGGCCGGGATGCAGTGTGTGGCGGGACCCCGGCAGGGAAGGGGTGCCGGCCAGCCCGTGTCCCGGTCCAGGGACGGGCCGCGGGCCCGGAGAGGGGCGGGGGGATTCACGTTTCGCTGACATCACGGCGGTGCCGGAGTGGCCGGGGGCCAGCAGCCCCGGGGGCCAGCAGCCCCGCCGCCACGGCCACTGCGCACCCGCGGCGCCCGGCACCGGCGCCTCCGGTAAGTGGCGGCTTACAGCGGGTGGCTCCCGGGGGTCCCCGGGGGACGTCGTGCTTCTTTCCGGCACTTTTCCAGCACTCCGAACGTGGGGAGCCAGAGACCAACTTTGCAGTTTCTCCGTACCCTTTCTCTGGCCCCCCACATCCATCGGGGGACGGAGCCTTGCTCCGTACAGGCTGGGGTGGGGTGGGCCGGGAGAGGGCTCCGGCACTGGGATCCTCTGCCCCTTTCCACTCCTGGGGGGCTCGGTGGTCTCTGGTAAACGGGTCAAATCCTCACGGTTTTTTATCCAGGGAATACATATGAGTAACCCACAGTCCTGGCTATCCCCACCCCAGCTCTGGGCTGTGTTAGCCCCGAGAGTGGGGGCTGTAGCTGGGGGGGGATGCAGTTTGCCCTTTGGTGCTGTTCCCAGCGGGAGGGAAGGGGACAGTTTGTCTGCCTGGGTCCCCTCTCCAGCCCGCTCGCTTATCCTGAGTCGCCCTGGGGCAGGGGACCATAATTTCACCCCATCTCAGGGAAGGCAGCCAGGGTATAAGAGGGGTCAGGGAGGGATGTTCACAAAGGGATTTGGTTCATTGTCACCCTTTCTGGGGACAGGCTCTGAGATGCCACGTTTCCCCCCCTCCAGCAGAGATGGGAAGCCTGACATAGATCAGATTCTTCTTACCCTGAATAGGTAAGGTAGGCTTGGGGTTTGAGGGCGGGGGCCCTGCTGTGCTGGTGCAGGCTGACCACACTGGGTCTGCTGTCAGTCCACTGGTGGCCCACCTGTGCACTGAGCTCCTCCGTGCTCAGCCTCGGTTGCCTATGTGATAACTGAGGGGGGTCACAAAACCTTCTGTGGAGTGGGCATTTTTTCCCCTGCTCAGGTAGGTGGTGCCTAAAAAGAGGGGTTACAGTGCAGGGAGGGAAGGAAAACAAAAGCCGGGCATGACTGGGAGCATCCTCCTGGCTCAGCTGCCTCCAGCACAGAAAGAGCACCTTGTCTGCAGGATCAGCCACTCCATTGTGCTTATACGGGTGGTGAGGGAGGAAAAAAGGGCTTGTGACTCATGCAAAGCAATGGGGAAAGGAAAGGGACTTGAGAGCAGCTTTCTGACAGGAGATCAGGAGCAGGGTATGAATGTGCTGAACCATAATGTTGTAGAACAGCCTGTCCAGTGCCCTGCCAGTCCCGTGGCTTCCCAGGCTGTTCTGGGGTCAGAGGAGGCTAGACTTTGCATGCTGGGCTGCCAAGGGAACAGCGATAAAATCTGGTGGGGCTGGGGTTATCAGCACTAACCCTCCAGAAGATGTTCAGCATCTCAGGGCGAGAGCTGGTTGCCGAGCTCCGGGGTGCAAAGGCCGTGGCTGCAGGGCTGGGGGTGAGAGGGGCTGGGACCAACTCTCCCCCATACATCATGCAGGGCTGCTGCTCAGAGCAGGCCAGGCAGGAGACAAAGGAGTGGGAGACACTTCCTGCACCAGTAACACACCTTCTCCCTCCTCACAGACCAGAATGGCTCCTCAGATCTAGACAGGGAGACCAGAGCAGTGCCAGAAAACCCCATCCAAGTGACAGTGGGATTGGGATAGAGGAGCTGCTATGAGGATGTCTGAAGCCAAGCCCCTCAGCATCTCTTGCCTTGTGCTTTCCTTGCTCTCCTTGCTCTGGGCTTTGCTCCAGCTGGGCCAGGCTTTTCCCAGCACCTCTGACTACCTCCAGCGGGGCTGGCAACGGCTGCTGGAGGAAGGGGAGGGCTGCGCTGAGTGCCAGCCAGAGGAGTGCCCGATGCCACGCGGGTGCCTAGCTGGCACTGTGCGGGATGCCTGCGACTGCTGCTGGGAATGTGCCAACCTGGAGGGGCAGATCTGCGACCTGGACAACACCAACCACTTCTATGGCAAGTGTGGGGAGCACCTGGAGTGCCAGTTGGATGCCGGAGACTTGCAGCACGGAGAGGTGCCCGAGCCCCAGTGTGCCTGCCTCTCCCACCTGGCCCTCTGCGGCTCCGACGGCAAAACCTACGCCCAGATCTGCAGGTTCCTGGAGGCTGCCCGTGCCCACCCCGAGGCCAACCTCACTGTGGCCCACGAAGGTCCCTGCGAGTCAGGTAGTGCCCTGGGAGCTGTGGGAAGAGACAAGCAAGGGGGTCTGGCTTAACTGTTTCACCTGGCAGCCAAATCATGGGGACATGACTGCACTGGGGGCTGCTCTGTGCAGCGTCAGGCTCCCACTTGTCCCCCCCACCCTGCTGCTCTAGGGGAGCCCCTTGCAGATCCAGTGCTTGCAGAAATCTGGGAGCAGCTTTGCCAAGAGGGATCGGAGTTTATGGGAAGCAACAAATCCTGCTGGAGCAGATGGGGAAGTTCCAGGGAATTGTTAGCGAATTCTTGGCGGCAGTGCTGGGTTCACACTGGCCTGTTGCTCCCGTGAAATGTGCCTGCCTCCTGCAAATAGAAACTGGGCTTGGTTTGGCTTGGCTGTGTGATTTCCATCTCCCATTTAAAACTCAGGCAGGGGCTGAGAGGGGACAGTCCAGCTGGAAGGCCATGCCCCAGCCTGCCCAGTCCAGCACAGGTCATGCAGTGCTGTCACCATTGCCTAAGGGATGTCAAGGTTGACCTTATTTTCTGTAGATCACCATGTTCTTTGAGTGTTTTCCCAGGTATATTTGGAGGTGGAATGAGCCAGATCACGGAGCAGGTGTGGGTAAGAAGGGTAGTCCTCACTCTATCCCTCCAGGGAAGGAATGTAGAACCTGGAGGTGTTGGCTCCATCCAGCAGATGGGGACCTGCTGGCTCCCTTCATTGCTAGCACAAGCCCTGTGTCAGAGCAGAGGCCTCATTTGGCTGGAAGCTCAACTACCTCATCCATCCTCACCAGCCTCAGGCTGGATGAGCGCCCCTTGGCCTTTCTCCCATAGGAGGAGTGTGCTCCGATTGCTCAGGAGAGCTTTGCTCTGTAACATTGCGGTCATTGCACTGTTCCTGCTGCGTGTGTCCCTTGGGCATCATTGCACAGGCGGGGAGACTGAGGCCAGCAGGGATGGCAACCCTTCCTGGACTGGGGGTTGGCTGGGGAGGGAGCTCCCAGTCCCAGCTGTGAGGTGGGACCATGTCCTTGGGAAAGGTGAGGGTCTGCCATGGAAGTGAGAGGAGAGAGGCATGGGAAGGGTCCCAGCATCTCTATGTGAACCAAATGCTGCTGGTCCAGAGACCAGCCCAAGAGAGCCCATGGGACCTGCCAAGGGTGGGACCTCTCCCAAGCCCACCCTGCTGACCTTTATCCCCCTCCCCAGAGCCTCAGATCACCTCTCCTCCCTATGACACATGGAACATCACTGGGCAGGATGTCATCTTCGGCTGCGAGGTCTTTGCCTACCCCATGGCATCCATAGAATGGAGAAAGGATGGCACAGAGATGCTGCTGCCTGGAGATGACCCCCACATCTCTGTCCAGGTGAGTGGTGTGCCTAGTGGATTGAAGACAACTCCAGAGTGACCCAGTGTTTCTCAGAGCTCATGGACAACCAGACCTGAAAGTGGTCATACTCTGGGAATGGCCAAGCCTGCCTGCTGGGGATAAGAAAGGGTGACTGGAGGCTGCACACCTTGAGGACTGACTGAGCCAGGGCTGGTGTCTCAGTGGTAGGAACCATCAGCCTAGCACTCTTCTGTGATTTCCTCTAGCAGTTTTTGAACTTATTCATATTTTTGGGGACCTGCAGAGGCCTGCACCAGGCACTTTCCCACCTTCCTGCCTTTAGTTTGCTGTGCGTGCTGGCTTCACTGGCAGGGCTGGAAAGAGTACCTCCCGAGTGCCTTCCAGCCTGGGTTGTCCTCTGGTCCTACCAGCACACTCAGGCAGTTCCTTCCCTTTTTTCCCATCAGCAGGCCTTCCCTCCCAGAGTGGCAGCCCATGGGTCAGCATCCTGCCTGCGGCCAACCCCAAATATAGCACCCAGCTGGGTGCACCTAGCTATTACAGGGTGTAGGTAGAGGCAAAGGGGCCATGCACCTCAGCCAGGCACCAACGGGGAAGAAACTGTGGTGGAATGGGTGGAGGGAGCCAGAGGAGCAGGTGGAACCTTGCACCATGGCCGCCTTCCATCTTTCTGTCCTTCAAGCCTCCCTGTAGCTTGTCGTGGGGTCCAACCCAGGATCTTCAACCCAAGCAGGACTACCCTGCCTGGTTGGAGGAAACTCTACTGTCCTCCACCCCCGGCCACTGCACCATAATAACAGCCTTCAAACACAGCTGCAGCCCAGCTGGGTCAAGAAAAGCGTATTTATTCCTGGGGAATAACAGAAAATAGCATGGTTGCTGCCGGAGCAATTCTGGGACCTCACTGCCTGCTGAAACAGGGGCCCCGGGGCTCTGTGGCACAGATTCCCCCTTCTGCCACAAGTGCTAACAGAAATCCCCCCTCTTGCAGTTCAGAGGCGGCCCCCAAAAATATGAAGTGACAGGCTGGCTCCAGATCCAGGGTGTGCGGGTGACGGACGAGGGCACGTACCGCTGCTTCGCCAGGAACAGGGTCGGGGAGGTGGTGGCCCTGGCCAGCCTGACCGTCTTCACACCAGGTGAGCACCGTGTCCTTGTCCCCGTGCTCTCATGGGGACACGGGACGGATGTTTGGGCACAGTGCACCAGTATGACAGGAGCTGCTGAGGCATAAGGCTGTGCTGGGAACACCCCAGAAAGATGCCATGAATGCTCTGGCTTTGGTCCTGGTGGGGAAGGGGACAGTCACTGCAGGGTGGCAATGTCACATTTTTCCCATGCTGCCATTTCAGACCAACTCAACCTGACAGACTTCGCCCTGCCGAAGCCTCGCATGACACCTG
Organism: Orthonyx spaldingii; assembly: GCA_013397795.1. Lineage (NCBI taxonomy): Eukaryota > Metazoa > Chordata > Aves > Passeriformes > Orthonychidae > Orthonyx > Orthonyx spaldingii. The sequence continues at coordinate 2,369,115 of VZTJ01002933.1, read as the reverse complement.
AGGACTACGGGGAGAGTGAGGAGGACTACTACTAGCCCAGAGATGGCAAGTCTGGCTGCAGAGATCACCTTGCCCACAGTGACCCTTCCCTGGGGGTTGGGGACATCTCTGGAGCAAGAACCCTCCGGCCCAAAACTCCTTCTCTGAACAGTTCTGGCACACCAGCCTGGTTTTTGGGGTGGGGGACGGGGTGACACATCCTTTTGGGATGCTGGGGGATGGGATACTGGCTGGTTGGTGCAAGGGCTGGGATCAGGGGCAGCTCTGCCTGGAGCAGGGTGGATCTGTCCTCTGGCACTGAGTGCAGACACAATGGCAGGTAGGACACTGTGGGGACAGCTGTGGTGTGTGTGACGAGGACTTGGTGCTGGGAGTGGAGACAGCCCCCTTTGGGAGAGTGAGGCCAAGGCCAGGGCATCACTGTCCTGTATGAATAATTTTAGGGGAAGCTGGAGCAGAGAGCTGGGACCTGGCTGTGATAAGCAGTGTGTCACCCCCATGTCCGCTCTGTATCCCCTAAACACAGAGACATCCTGGCTTCTCCCCAGAACCTGAGGAACCTGCTGCCAAAACATCCTTCTCTTCTGTTTTGTTTTTAACCAGAAAAGTAGTGATTTGATGAAACCAGACTTGTGGCTTTCAGTGCTGTCTTTTCTCCAGCCGAACCGCCCTTGTGGTCAGAAACAATTTGACCTTTTTTTGACTGACTTCATGTTTTCCCTTCCATGCCTTTGACTGACTTCATGCTTTCCTTTGTCATTTCAGTTGATGTTATTTAAAATATACATGCAGGTCAAAGCCAAGGCAACCGACTGTCCTGCCCCCACAAGGATGATTGTGGGGGTGAGGAAGGGTGCAAACGCTGTGAATGCTACCTCGTCCATTGTGGGGTGCTTGAGTTGAGGAGCCCTCCTGCTCATCCCAATGATCACAGCTGGTCCTGGTGTGGGTCCTGTCCTTCTCACCCCACGTGGGTATGGGGGTGTCCAGCAGACCATTTCCTGTGCAGTGGGGATGGGTCAACCCAAATCCCTCTACGCCCTTGTGTTTGGATCCCATCCCACTACTGCCCATTTTCGTCTTGGTGTCCTATGTTCTGTGACATTGGGGTGTCCACCCAGGTGACCACAGCCCTGTCAGGTGCGGAGTGGCTCTGTGCCTAGTTGGTGAAAGACAGGGATGCTCCAGTTTCCACTGGAAGCATGATATTTTTTTAAAAAAGCCCACTTACCTCCCAGAGCTGGTGATTTAGAGCAAACTTTCATTTGGGGGGAACACAGGAAGGAAGCTCAGAGCTGCACTGTGCTGCTCACTGCCCAGAGAGGGCTGTCAGGGCATTCTGGGGCTGAGCTCACATTCAAGGGGTGCTTTACCCCCCAGAGCAGCAGCATTTACAGGACTTCTGGTGCTCAAAACCTCCACATGGACCAAACCACTCCCAGTTAGTCAGTCCCAGCTCCAGGGAGGTCCAGAGCTGTGGCAGGGAGCCAGACCCCATGAGGAAGGAAATGGCCAGACCCCAGGCAGGAGCAGGCAGGATGCAATAAGGCTGGCGGCTCGGGTGCCATGCTGCTCTCCTTCACGTGGTTTTTCTTTTCTTTTCTTTCTTTTTCTCTTGAGAGCTGGCTCAGATGACACAATTACGGCACTGAAACCTGAACAAGCAAATAAAAGGGATTTGTCTGGAATTGGCAGCAGAGCAAAATTCCTGCAGATGGTGAGGCTGAGCCAGTCCTGGCCCCCTGCACCACACTCTGATGGGGCACTGCTGCCCTGCCTGCTGGAGTGCCTGCCTTCTCTGGCAGCAAACCCCTTGTCAGCCAGAGAAATGCAAAAGCCACCAGTGCCTCAGCTTCTCCTTCCATTTAACAACATATTAGAATCCTCCTGGGCTGTTCTGTCGGAGTTGGAGGGTGTTCAAGAGGGACCAGGGACAGAAGAGTGCCATTGGCTTTTATTTTGCTTTTTTTGGGTGTAAAATATGCTTTTAGAGAAGCTGGGCCTTTTTTTATCCACCCTGATCCCCTTCCTGTTTTGCACACAAATGAGCTGGTGGAACTGGGCCACGCTCAGGCTGAGGGTGCCACGGGGAAATCTGAGAGCATCCTGGAGCTTCAGCAGTCAAGAGCTGCTTGCTGGGCTCCCTGCCGGTGCCCGGGGCTGGCCCCCGGCCAGGGCTGCCATGCCAACCTTCCTCAGGGCCAGGCTCACCCTGCCTGCGTTGGAATGAATCCAGGTCGTGCTGGGTGTGGATGCAGTTTTGGTCTGGCTGGAGAGTGTCGGATGGGTCACACACTCCATCCCTGGCTCTCCGTGTGCTCCGCAGAACAATGCCCTGCCTGGGCAACTGCATTTTGGTCTCAGTGCTTGCCCCCCTCTTCTTCACACCCAGTGCCTTCATACCCCGTAGGGAGCTGGCAGTGGATGCTGGTGGTTCCTGCCTGGCAGGAAGAGCGGTGGGGATGTGGTGACTGAGAGAGGGGGGAACTTGAGCAAGAGCTCTTGGCCAAAATTAACCAAACCAAGGGCTGTGCCTACCACACTCCTCTGATCCCACTATGGGATAGGACTGTCTGACTGGCAGGCTGGAGCTCAGCCAGTAGTGGAGCTCCACTCCCCCCAAGGTGAAGGGCAGCAGAGTGGCTCCGGGAGCACAGAGAGGGCTGGTGTCTCCTCATCCCAGCTCCCAGTCTCGCCATTTCCAGTCACTTAAAAATTAAAAAGCCAATATTGCTGCACGGCTGGAATCGGTCACTGCCACAGAGCTTAATTGAGGTTATTTGTTGGCTCTAAAAACGTTTGGTCACCTCTGCTGCTGGTTGCTCAGAGGTTTCCTGCAGCTCCTGCCCCAAAGAGGGGGTCACCGTGGGCTCTGCAGATCCTGTTCTCAGCTCCAGGCACCTAGAGAGTCCCAGGGACCTGGCCAAAGCTGGTGTCTGTGTGGGTTCAGAGGGTGTGCCCCAATAGCAAGCAGCACCAAATTCCTTTGCCGAACGATTTTTGGCGGGCAGAGGGAGCTCAGCAGCTCCTGCCAGCCCAGCCGACTGCACTCAGAGCACCTGAGCAGCCCAGAGGTCAGGCTGATGGCAGGGACAGGGAGAGCTGGACTAGAAAGTGTTAAGGTGGCCGCTGTCCCAGGCACAGCACTGACACCTCCTGGGATGAGCAGGGTGCGGGTACCTCCCGGGGCACCAGAGGTCACTGCAAGCCTGGGGACAAAGAAAGGGGCTTGTCCTGCCAGCACCTGCAAGACCCTGGAGATGCACCCACTGACCAGGGGCCAAGCCACAGGGTTTTGTGGTCTGCAGGGAACACCCATCAAGTCTGGCAAGTGAATACACTCCTGTGACAAAACCATGCTGTCCCTGCCCTTGGGGGTGCTGGGACCTGCCCCTGTCTGGGCCTGGGCAGGAGGCACATGGAATCATAGAATAGTTTGGATTGGAAGGGACCTTAGAGGTAATTTAATTCCAATGACCCTGCCATGGGTAGGGACATCTTCCACTAGACCATGTTGCTCAGGGCCCCATCCAGACTGGTCTTGAACACTTCCAGGGCTGGGGAGTCCACAACTTCTCTGGGAAACCTATGCCGGTTCCTCACCACCCTCACAAAAAAGAATTTCATTCTAATATCTCATCTAAACTCTCTTTCAGTTTAAAGCCATTCACCCTTTTTCTATCACTACGTGCCCTTGTCAAAAGTCCTTCTCCAGCTCTCCTTTAGGTTCTGGAAGGTGCTTTAAGGTCTTCCCAGAGCCTTCTCTTCTTCAGCCTACTCTTCTTCAGGCCCAACTCTCAGCCTGTCTCCAGCCCTCTGAGCATCTTCATGGCTCTCCTCAGGATTCGCTCCAACAGGTCCACGTTCTCCTTATGCTGGAAGCCCCAGAGCTGGAAACAGCACTCAGGTGAGGTCTCACAAAATCAGAGCAGAGGGACAGAATCACCTCGCTCGACCTGCTGGCCACGTTTCTTGTGGTGCATCCGGGGCTCCGTCCCCGAGTCCAGGTTTGGGCCACGGCCGTGATTAGCCGTCAAACAGTGCCATCTCCTGGCAAAGCCACCGGCCACACCGGACCCTGACACTGCTGGGCAGCCCGTGAAGGCACCCCTGGAGCACCCTGACCCTCAAATCCATCCATGCCTGCTCCATGCCCTCTCCTTGCCCCTGGCAGAACCTCTGCCTTGCTGCAAGGAGCGATGCCATGACTATGAACGTGAGTATGAACTATGTCTCGGGATGATCACCTGAGCGAGGGCATGCTCTTGATGCTGGCTTTGGATGGCTGCTGCAGGGGGAGCTGGGGTGAGGCACAGCCTGGAGATGTTCAGCTGCAATTCTTGGGTGTCTGTGTTGAACTAGGGTTGCAAAAGGGTTAACACCCCTCATGGCCACCCTGACAGTCCCCCCATGCCAAGGACATCTCCCATGGGAGATCGATGGCTTCTGGCAGAGGCTCGTTGAGCCTGAGCTGATCACTGGTCATGCCTGGATGGAAGCAGCACTGTAGCCTCACTCTGCAAATGGGTAAACTGAGGCACAAAGCAACTGCATGTAGAGAACCCAACCAGAGCCAGAGAGACCTGCAGGGCAGAGTGATCAGCTGCCCCCAGGACCTCTGTCCCCATCCCTGTTGGGAGGTGGCATTTTTCCTCCTGTCCTCTGCACGGCACCTCTTCACTCTGCTGTAGTGGCTCAGAGAGAAAATAAAATAGCAAGACAGCTTCCCTGCCTCCACTCAGCACTTATGCTGCCTGATAAACAAAATGGAAATAAATCCTCCTGCGTTTGCAGCAAATAGGTCTCCATGGGGGGTTGCTTTCAATAATTCAAATGCCGTTGCAGAGCAGAGCCCACGCCAATGGGTTTTAATAAACACAGCCATAATGTGACATGCAATTTATTATTAAGCTTAAAACAGGAAGCAAAGAGTTTAATAAAAGCACCAGGTTCCCTGTATCAGTCACAGCAAGTGGCGGGGTGCTAGCTGTGGGGGGAGGCTGGGCGAGCTGGCTGCAGGGACACGCAGAGCTGGGTTTGCTTTGCCACGTGCCCCTCTGACTGGGACTGCAGGAATCCTGGGCAGTGCATGGAGATGTGAGCCAGACCAGGGGGAAATGGGGATTATTGTAAGGTGTGAAATGTTGCTCCCTGTTCGGCTGCCCAGCCATCCAGGGAAGAGCTCTGCCCTGGCATCACAGCTGGCTTGCAAGGGCAGATCAAAGCCTTGGATTTAATCCCTCTCTTCAGAACTTCCTCACCCACATCCCTTCCGAACTCAGCTCCACCTGGGCAGCCCTTTTCTGCTCCACCCTTACCACCCCCGGGCTGGTTTTAAAGGCAGGCAGAGGGGAAAGCTGACCCTCCTGGAGACAGAGAGGCTGTGCAAGGTGAGGTGCTGTGAGGCATGGGGAACAGCTGGTGCCTGGTGCTGCAGCAAGTGTGTGTGCTGTCCACTGGGCTGCAGGGCTGGCCCTTCCAGACATGGATTTGCTCAAGTGCTGGGGAAAAGCAAAAGCTTGTCAGGGAGGTGGCTCAGCTGAGGTGGCTCGACTGGTCCAGCTGTGTCTGGAGGCACCTCTGTGTACAGGTGAGGGATGAAGGATGTTGTGCCATCCCATGTTCATCACCTAGCAGGACCCCGATGCTGCTTGCTCTATGTCCCTGTCATAGGCCTACTTGAATGCCAGCACTTGCCCCAGGGATGTGGCTTTTTTGTGTCCTCTCCTTTGTCTTGCATCCTAGCTGTGCCCTTTCTGTTTGGGAAAAATCCTGCCAAACCCCAGCACCCGCTCCTGCAGAGACCAGCACAGCAGGTGGAAGAGATGTAAAAAGTGGTGCAGGGACTGCCCACACTGCTTCCCAGTGAAAATGCGGTTTGTATGACTGCCCTGTGCTCTGATTTGAGGAATGGCCTCAAGGAGAAGGAGTTCCCTGGATGCAGGCTTTGCTTGTGTTACATTAAACCACAGATAATCCCTTTTCTGCCAAGGCTGTGGGAGAAGGGGAACTTTGTTCCATTCCACCAAATGACAGTCTGGGGCTGAGCCAGGGGCTCCAGGAACCTGCAGCTGCTTCCAGCAGAGCAAGGAGCCTCCTATCTTAAGGAGAGCTTTCCAGCCAGATAAAGCCATGCAAGTGGCCTCTGTCCTCCAGCTTGGCTGAAGTGCTGGCAGGGCTGTGCGTGGGGCAGCTTTTGTGGGCTCTTTAGCTGGTGTTGACAGCAGAGGGTTTATACTGGGATTGATGCAGGGTAATACCCTCTAGTTCTGCCAGCACCGGTGCCTACTGGAGCCTGTAAAAGGTTTTAACTTGAGACTGCTTTTTTTTCTCAGCTGTGTCTGTTGAAAGCTCCACTTCCTCTGGCTTGAAAAGCCCAAGAGCTGCTGATGTGACCATTACTGAGGCTGTGAGTGGGATGTTGAATCTGGATCCAGTGAGGGGACATAGTATCTTGCCTGTCCCCTTGAGGTTATGATTCCTGTGCAGATTCATCAAAAGCAGCATCAGCCCAGGGAGGGCTGGAGGGCCCTCACACTCTCTTTGTATTGCAGGTGCCTTTTTGACCTTCACGTGTGGTCAGATGGGGAAAGACCCATCCTTAGTGGTGTGTGGGGATGGTCCTGGTTGTATCTCTGCTTGTGTGCTCATCTGATGTCCTGGGTCTGCTCCCTATGGTCTGGGTTTTCCCCTCTTGATGGGCCTGGAATCTGGGGAGGTGGGTGAGCTGGAGTGGGCAATAATCCATGTGAGGGCACAACCTGCAGAGAACACAGGTATCCTTCAGAGAGTACTGAGGTGTGTTATCTCAAATGCAAGGAGGTGCTCAGCTGGGACCTGCCTTATCAGAGAGCTGGTTGCTGTCTCTCCTCGCAGCCATTTCTGCCCTGGGACTGCTCTCTGTCACTTCTCTGCTCTGTAACAGCCGGAGGCAGGCGGAAATGGGAGCCCCTGTGCCTGGTCCCTGCCAGAGCACACTGCTTCGGAAGTGGGGGGGGGTATCTGGTTTGCAATTACTGTGCCTTTGGCTTGGCAGGCCTGAAAGTGTGAGTGATGGGGTCTCTGCAGAGCAGCCCTTGAGCCCTGGCGGGTTGGGAAGTGCTCATACCCATCAGCAGCTTCCCCAGCTGCCTGTGCTCTGCCGGTTTGAGAATGTGGGAGGGGAGCATGGGACAGCAACTTTGGGCTACTTGTGAGAACCCCAAATATTCACCTGGCTGCTTGTCCACATTCAAAGCACAGCCTGAACCCTCCCCTTTAATAACCTCCCTCTCCCAGCTATGGCTGTGAGGAGAGGCAGGAGCTGCAACTTGCAACTCCCATTCCCCTTTCCCACCTTGCAGCCACATGTTGTTGTATGTGGTGAAGGGCTGGGGTGGCAGTTCAGCATCTCTCCAGGACACCTGCTGCAGCCAGTCCTTCCCTCACAGAAAAGTTCAAGTAGGAAGAATAAAACAGAAAATTTTGCTTTTACATCTTAGCTGGTGTCAGTAGGACCAAGAAGGTCCAGGGAACCCTGCTCTGACATGTCCTGCAAGTACAGCTGCAGAGAGTGGATTGAAGCCCTGCATGCCTGTTGATTAACAAACCATCAGCCACCAGGCTGCTGTGTTGCAGGATGAGAGTGGCAGCTCCCCTGCATGCATTTTGGGAGGGAGGATGCTGCCTTCCCCGCCCAAGGATGGAGGAGACAGAAATGAGTGATGCCAGCTCAATAGGGCTCACTTTAAACATGGAGAAGATCCAAAAGCACTGAGCCCATTAGGATGGTGTTCTCAGGAGTTGTTCAAAGCTCCAGCTCTCTCTCACTGCCAGCTTGTTCTGGCTCTGGGGAAGGAAGGGTTAAGCTGTAGGGCTCAGCAAAACAAGTGTTCTCTGAAAAGTCAGGCAAGCTACCCAAATGCCGGTGTCCCCTCTGCCCCCACCCTTATCCATCTCTCTTATCTGCCCTGGGCAAGAGCAGGGCATTTCCCCTCCTCCGCTGACGAGGACCAGAGCTGGGGCAGGCGGAAGCTGGTGCTAACAGCACAGGGCTCAAGGGAGGCCATGGCCGTGGTGTCCCAGCTGTGGGGTGGCCCCTGTGGCTGCAGGTTGGAGGTTTGGAGGGGTGGTATCCATGAGGCTGGATCCACTGAGGGATTCCCTATCCCTGGCTGCTTCACACCCTGGGCACTCCAGCAGCACCTGATTTCTGCAGCACGCACACAGTGAGTGCTGGGTCTCAGCCGCCCTGGAGAGCCCAGCTCTGCAAGGGCTAAGTACCCTCTGGGCACTGATACCTGAGGGCACAGCAGCCCGGTTTGGGGAGGCTCATGCAGTCCAGGCAAGCTGGGACACAGTTCTGTCTGTGCTGGGAGTGGAGGTGGAAGGAGGCAGGGGTGTCTCACGCAGGGAGGGCTGCAGTGGGAGCAAGGTGCCAGGGCATCTCTGTCAGCGTGTGAGCTCTGCCGACACAAGGCAGGCTTGGATGGGCTGTTTAATTAAATGTGAAGGGCTCTCGCACTTCACAAGCTGCAGCCCTCACTGCAGCCTGAGCGATTCTGGGAAAGAGTCCTTTTATTAAAAGAGAGAGAGGCTCTGGCTCTGCCAGGCAGCCATCAAATGGCACATTTAATTGTCTCGGCTCGTTTAGATGTCGCAGAGGGAGGGATGTGCTCTGAGCTCTTCAGCCTTCAGTATACAACCTCCCCGGCAGGCACACGTGCTGCCTGCATCCTGGGTGCTCCTGCTGCCCTCCAGGAGGACTGGCAAGGAGCATATGGGAGATGAGCCTTCAGCCAAGGACAGCACTGGGGGCTGGCTTGGTGCTCCGATGGCCCAGCCTACTCAGGGATGAGCACTGCGATTCAGAAGGGCTTGGGAAAGCATCTGGAGACATGGGGTTCTTCTGGGGCTGTGGGAGCTGCCTGGAAGACACAGGGTAACTAAATGACAGCTTGAAAGTGTCTTCTCATTTATTCCCATGGCAGAACACTTCTGGGTCTGAAGGGGGCATCCTACCCTGGTTTCAATGTGACTGCCTCAGTGTGTAAGTCATGGGACAGGCTGGCAGTGGGTTAGGATAATTGTGCTGCACCTTTCCTCCAGGAACTTGGAAATATCTTTGGGCTCTGCACCATCCCAGCAGCAGGGAACTGGCCTGCTCAGGGTGCACATGGAGGGAGAAAGGACCTCTGGGGGGTTTTGCTTTAAATCTGCTGGGTGATAGGGAAAGGCTGAACTTGGGTTCAGCTGCTGGTACAGAGCCCATCATCCTGGAGGAGAGACAGTTTGGCTGAGTGATGGAAGATGCCTCTGGAGGGGGAGTCTCAGCCTTTCCCGTGGCTGTGCGGGAGCAGCCGTGCCAAAACTCACCATTTGGAGAGGAGAGGGGGAAGAAAAAAAGATCAAGAGGGGGAGGAAATACAGGCTTTTATCAAAACCTCCTACTTCAAAGCTGTCCAGCTGAAGTGCTCCCCTTTGGTTTAATTTGAAGTGATGTTTCCTTCAGCAACTGCAGCTAAATGGTATCAAGCCAGGCTGAAATGGCTGGAAAGCCTGGAAAGGAAAGGCAGTGTTCGGGAACGGCTCGAGGCAGACCTTCCCATTAGGGTCAGCCTTGGAGGACTTTCCATAGGGATGAAAACTGCCGCTGCTGGCATTTCTCATCCCTCAGCTCCTAGCATGGGGTAAAATCCAAACCCTTTTGGGAATAGGAACAGGGCAATTTCTCATCCTGGGTGTCACGGGTGGCTCTATCCCTCTGAACTGGCTGCAGTGTCTGTGCCCTTGAGCAAGGGCAAGGCAGGAGACGGAGGCGTGGGTGCTGCTCTGGCCTGAGGAACCCGTGCATCTCCCAGGCTTGTGGTTTCCAGCCTGCAGGCTCCCTGAAGAGGCTTTGGCAGCCCCTGCACACAGGTGAGAGCTAAACCAGATTGCAGGGGGTAGCAGGGGAAGGGGCATGAATCCATCTTCCTGATGAATACCTTCAAACCCTGTTGGAGTGGAAGAGGAAGGACACTGCTCCCATTGCCTGCGGAATTTCTGTGTGGGGGCAGTGGGGAGAAACAGCAACAGAGGGGCACGTGCTGTCCTGTCACAGCATCCCTTAACTACTAAAATAACTTCCTGGGAGGCAAAGCAGCTGGCTTTTCCTGGGAAAGACCAATGTTCTCCTGTCTGCTGCACAGGAACTGATTTTCCCCAGCTGGCTGGAAAGAAGCTGCTTTGAAGGCAGTTGTGTCCTGTCTCTGCTGGGGCAGCAGGGCTGGGTATCCCCTGGGCAGCGGGTCTGGTCACTGGGAGGACAGGGGTGATCAAAACAGGCCAGCTGCTCTGTAGAGAGGGAGAGGGACATGTCCTGGGAAGCAGAAAGGTCATGGTCATCTCTTTAACCTCCAGAAGCCAAAACAAGGTTTTAATGTCAATGACTATGCTAGCACTAAAGCCACTGGCCAGGAAGGAAAGTGGAAGACAAGTCACCTCTCTCTGCACACAAAGAAGGGATGCTCAGAGATGTCTGTCTGCTGGGGTCTTCTCATAACAGCATCTACAAAGTTCCTCCCACCCAAAAGAATTGGGTGTTGTTCCAGCCAGAGGCTGCTTTAGGGAACAGGACTTCAGAGAGCAGTGATTATAGCAGAGCTGGGACCTTGATCCCAGATTTTCTTAAATCTCAAGGGGAAGATGCTCAATATGTTTGTGCTTGCAGTGATGGGAGCTCTGTGGAGCAGAAGACAGCTGACCGTGTGCTCTTTCTCATGCTTTCCTTGGTATTTGGGATAAGACCTCTGCTAATCTCGAGTGAAGTTTTGAAGCTGCATGAAGAGACGAGGAGGAAAAAGAAAATCCTTCTTCCACAAGAGCGGGGTGAAAGGAGGTGTAATTTCTCTTCTTCCAGTCCAACAACCCTACGTCCCCCACATCAGATCCATTCCAGCACTGATATGGTTGCTGCTTTCTCAACTCTCCCTCCTCCTCGCCCCCACCTCTCCCTCCCCCCCAGCTCCACTCCACGTGCTCCCAGCTGCTCTAGGATGATACAGGCAGGCGCAGAGTTCATGGGAGCCGTACCTGTGCTTTGTCTTCATCTGTCACCCCTCCTGACAGTCAGATCCATCTTAAACTGGGAGCGAGAGGGAAAGAGAGGGAAGCAATAATTAACCTCTGTGCAGGCCGCTCCCGAAATGCTGCAGCCTGGTGATGCACGAGGAGACATCCCTGACACTTTTATTGCTACTCCAGCGCCGTTCTGCATCTGTAGGAGGTGATTTGGCCGGGCTGGGATATCCGAGACTTTCATTATGGTTGAAGAGCTGCTGGCACCCGCAGCCTTTCTATGCTGGGTGTTAGTGAGGGCTCCCCACCACTCCTGCTGGTGAAGCTGGAGGGCAAAATTCTTTTGGGGTGTTTGCAGGCTGAGCAGGGGCTTGCATGGCTCAGTCCTTGGGGTGGGTGCAAGGTGTGTGTTAGATTTAGGAGTTGAAGTTTTTTTCTTTGTGGGTGCAACACATGTGTGCAGAAGCAGAGCTGGTGTGTCATTGCAGCCCCAGGGTGAGCTGCCAGGATGTGCCTGATATCTAGGGCAGAACCCCAGGTGTTATGGAGCCTGTGGCAGATCATTGGTGGCAACCTTGTCCCACATCTGAAAGTTTCCTTGATGGGGATATGAAGTGGGGAGAGCGGTTGGGGGTTTTTGGGCCCCCTTGTGATGCTGTGCTGGACCATAATCCATCCTGGCAAGGAATAGTGCTAAACATCCCCCTGGTCCCTGCAGGCCCCTGCCCTGGGTGCTTGTGCCTGCCCTGGCACTCTTGGGGTCAAGTGGCCTCACAGCCACCTCCCAGCAATGCTGGGACAGCAGTGACACTGCACAGCTGACAAATGTCAGCCACTCACCTGCCAGATTAGGGCCTGGTAGCAAAGGAACACTACAATTAAAGCAGAATCAGTGGCCAAGCTCCATGAGATGCAAAGACAACAGTTGTTCTTGTAAACCCAATGGAGCCCATGGACAAACACAGCCTGACCCTGCATGGAAATCAGGAAAAGCCATGCAGGGATTGGTGTCTGGCTTGGTTCTTCTGCAGGATTGCTGAGCTGTCAATCAGAGCAATAACTGTTTTTCATTACATGCTGATGCCCGTTCAGCAGATGTTGCAACTTCACCTCATATGAGAGCAAGGAAAAAGTTAGTGCCAAAAGCACTTGGCAGTCAGACCCTGAGTTGTGCTGATCCAAAGTGGCTCACAGTCAGGCTGGTGATGTATCAAACTCCTGGTCCTTCACGTGGATGTGCAGAGGTAGGGGAAGGATAGGACAGCACTGACCAGAGTCGGGAGTTGGATGTAGGTCCAGATCCTGGTGTGGGATGTGCTGTTGTGCAGTGTCTTGCTGTGTCCTGGACATGGAAGGTCCTCTGTGTGGGGAGGGGAGCTGAAAATACTCCTTGAGATGTGTCTTTGGGGTAGCACTGGCATGTCCTCTTTGCCTGTGAGATGGGTTGCAGCCGCTGTTTCTCCCCAAAAACTGTCCAAGCAACCAGGACTGTGAGCAGTGGGAACCTGATATCAGGTCCCACTGCTGTTCCCAGGGTCTGCAGAAAGGGGCATCCACCCAAGGGCTGTGAGCCTGCTGGATTGGAGGGTCAATGGGTCCATTCAAACTAAGAGAAAAATGCTTAAAAATAAGACCCATTTTGTTTTTTGGTTGTTTTAGCAGTGAGAGGCACTGAAAAATAAGTCTTTCCACTAAGATTAGATAGAGGTGGCTTAGCCAGACAGATCTTGGGATCTGCAGAGCAAATTGGGATCCTTTGCCATGTGTTTTTGTCATAGGGATTCTTTATGCAAACCCAAGTTAGAGTTGTCAGTGTTTGTAGGCAGGTTGATAAGATCTGTTCTGAGCATTTCTGAGGCAACTACGGAGGATCCTGGCATCCCTTCTAGCCTTGAATTTTCTAGTTGCAGCCTTGGTCCTGGCAGATTGCCTGCTCCGAGTCCTGGCATCCATGTCTTGGAAACTGTCAGCCCCATCAGTGTCCCCAGACTGTTTCTAAGGAGTCTATGCAAGGCCATCAAGAAAGACAGATGTGACTTCTGCCATTTGGGGCAAATTCCTAGTGGAAGACTCTGTTCTAAAGAAAACACGGTATTTGCATGTAAGAAGGTGTTGTTTGTGTCAGTTGGAAATGGGGAAACTGAGGCAAGGAGGATGAGACTGACTTTTCCAGCTGAGGGAAGGACCTGGTAGCAAGTCCAGACACAACTCAAAAGTCTTGTAAATCTTCCATCTTCCCTCTTCCTGCTGTAAAAGCACCCATTGGAAACAGGTCAACACACGGAAGAAAGCCAGTCCCAAACTTTCCAGCTCAGCCTTTAGGGGGGCGTTTGCCAGGGGTAGAGGGTGAAAATGCTTCTGAGCACCTGAAATATCCAAACAGGCTGCAGATGAGGCCGTGCACAAGTGCTGCCAGCTCCCTGGCTTTCAAGAAGCAGGAAGGCTCGGTCTTTCCCTGCACAGATGGGGGTTTAATCAGACGCAGTTCAAGCACATGGGTGTTCAGCACTAATCCAATTTCCCTCCATTCATTAGGGTGGTTATTCATCACTTGGGAATGATGAAAGGCTGCGAGCCCATGTGGATGCTGGAGAGTGGCAGCGCTGCTCGATGCGGGTGTGCGACCATGGATCCTTCCTTGCTGCTGAGCCTGACTGTGGCTGGGGATGGCAAGTGAGCTGCTGGGGGATCTCAATCCCTTCACAACACCAAACTGCAAGCCAGTCTTGCTACACCAAGCTCTGGGGACTAAGTCATCTCAGGTTTGTCCAGCAGTCATATGGGAAACTGGTTGAAACACAGGTTAATACAGGCAGACAAGGAGCTGCTGAGTTGGGAGAGGATCTGAAGTGATGGAAGCTTGTGGTCTTGCTGTGCTCCTGGTGGTAAATTGAACAGTAAGCTCACAGTGTAAAGCCCATCTCCCAGTGCCAAGTGATCCCACAAAACGAAAGGTTTAACAAGCTGGTCCAGGCCCAAGCTGGAGAAAGGCCATGGTCTGTGAGAGCAGAGTTGTGGGGAGTGGGTAAAGGAATGGCCATCCCTGCAGGCTGGTCAGAGCTCAGGTACAGCACCAGCTGGAACATGAGGCTGCACAGGGAAGGCTCCTGCCCTGGGTGCATGTTTGCCTCTTCTAAGGGTCTGGCAGATGCACTTTTACCTCTGCCTGTGGTGCCTGGGGAGACTGGTCAGGAGGCTGCCAGAGCATGTCATGACTGTGCTCTGGGACCCTGGCATCCAAGAAGAAGATAAGACATGTGTTTTCCTCTGTTCCTTTCCCCCATATGTGAAGCTCAACACCTTTGATTTCCAGACAAACAGCAAAATTTGCACAAATGTCTAAGATGTTCCCCTTCAAGTCCCAACCCTGGTCATCAGTGTGAATATTCTGACCGTTAAAGGCAAAAAAAGTAACTTATCCTCCATGGTTGGTGTAAATTTTGGTGTGGTGTGAATGAAAGGGACTGAAAACACAGAGGAATCAAAGGCTGTTGAGTGGATGCAAGTGTGAGTGTTTCCTTGCTGCATTTATTCTCCAGTGCAAGTAAATGTCCTTGTAGCGTGGCTCGCAGGGATCAGAGTTACTGCCCTGCCTCAGGGAGCTAAAGGGTAACTACCAATTAGTGACTGGGGAGATATTGGATAATTCTGATTATCATGAGGTGTCTGGGGACCTCTGGGTCATCGCCATGGGGCACCTGGACTGTGAGCAGGTATCTAACCATGGTCTGGAGTGAACCAAACTGTCTCTCACATCCTGGACAGGGCCTGGTCCTGCAGACCCACTTGAGGGTCTCAGCACAGAGCACTAGAGGGGCAAGGGGTAAAAGCTGCTTACCATCCATGGAGCTGAGCTCCCAAGCCTCTGGCCAGTCTGTCTGTCCATCCTGTCCCCTCTTTGTCTGGGAGCTGGGTATTAATGCTTCTGAGATGCTGTACTCCTCTCAACCTAGAAAGTGAACCAACTTTTGGTGACCTGAAGTCACCCCCAGGCTACTTGTTGGCATGGAGGCTTCTTGGCCTCTTCACTTGGCCCTTTCCTTTCCTCTGTGGGATTTCTTCTCCCAAGCACTGACCCCTCAGTCCCACCACCTGAACCCCTCATTCATTCAGTCTCCAGCTCACAGCATCTTCCAAAACCTCCCTGGCATCTCTGCAGCCCCCTGCCCTCCCTGAGGCCACCGCCCTTCCTTATGCAGCACCCCACTTCCCAAATCCTAACTGAGCAGCAAGGCACTGACACCGGCACCCCTCTGCCTTCCGAAAGGAGCTGGTGCTTGTGTTTGATGGGAGTAATCCATCTCCATCATTGTAATGACCGTTCCCATTAATCGGCCATAAACTAATAAAGTAAGCACTTTCCCCTCCACACCCCACCCCCCAACTTCATTAAGTCTTTAGTACATTAATATGTCTTACTTAGTGTCTGCTTTGGCCTCTGGTTTTGTGGTTGGGTTTGCGTTTTTTCATTTGTTTTGGGAGGTTGGGTTTTTGTTTTATTTTTAAAATTTTTTTTCCTATGGGTATCATGGGTTTACTTGCTGATGTTTTTCCCTGCAGCCCCGAGGAAGCTTTGACAGCCCAGGTCATCCTTACATCAGCAGGAACATGATGTGTGCTGATGAGCCGAAAAGAAAGGGACAGGGACAGGGATTGGGGCAGGGGAAGGAGGGAGGGAGGGAGGAATAAAAGATCCCGTACACCTCCAAATTAAATTTGTGATGCCTGGCATCAGATGGGCCCGCAGCCAGAGATTAATTCGACTGATCAAGTTATAAAGAGCGCTGAGGCAGGTAATCAATCTTGGAGCTGTCAGACGAATAGGCAGCAGTATTAACCTGGCAGGACTCACACACACATACACACACACACGCGCGCGGAAGCCTTTTTAATTCCTTTCACATTGACTATTATTTCCCAGGCCTGTTTATTTTGGAAGGGTTGGGGGGTGGGGGTAGTAATGCTTTGCTCTCTTCTCCTCCATCCCTGGCAGCAATAGCCCCATTCAAGCACAGCATCGTTCTCCCCCTCGTGCACCCACCACCTCTACGTGCAAAGGGGAGGCCCTTGGACATGAAGTGAGAAGGCTTTAGAATCAGTTTTCCAACTGGATTTTCTGCTGTATATTGAGAAGACTCAGGCTGGGTTTCCTTCTCTTTCCAAACGTGGTGGTGGCATTACTCTTCCCCACCAGCCCTCTGGCTGTGACTGATCCCAGGCTTGTGGTGCTCTGCCCAGGACACCCCCCAGTCACTCAGAGTTTCCATGTGTCCCTGGAGGTTCACAGAATCACTGTTCCACTGTGGCTCAGCTGCAGACTGGAGCTTCTTGGAGCTGAGTCTGCAGAACCCATAGTGGGTGAAGGCCAGGAGCTCTCTTTGGAGGACTTCCCTAGGAATAGTGTGCAAGCAGATTAGCAGTGGTGGGAGCTGGGCAGCTCCCTGCTTGGTCTGAGGCTTGGGAGTAACAACCCTGCTGGCAGAGAGGAGAGTTCTGTCTGTATGGGCTGGAGACCGCTGTGCTGGCCAGGCGCTGGGCAGAGACTTGATCTGGTCCAGCCTCAGAGGTGGATGGAGCAGGTCCTACAGACTCAGCCTTGGGAGTCTAAAGACCCTTGGATGAGCTCCAGGGAGAGGACACTTGCAGGCAAGAGCGGGGACAAGGCCAGCCAGGCACCCAGGAATGGGTTGTTTCAGGAGAGAGCTAAACATGGGGCAATTAAAAAGATTACAGAAGAAGGAGTTTGGGGTGCTCAGCCAGCAGCCAGAACTGTAATGTGTCTATGAGACATGTGCCCCCATGGGAATTGTTGGCCATAAATATGGGCTCAGTTGCTGGCTGTTCATAACAAACCACCCATGACTTTAGGAGGCAGTGGGACCTCCATCCATGAGGATGCAAACCCCTGCTAACCCCTCTCTGACTGGGGACTTCTTCTCAGGTGATGCAGTCAAGGAGCAATGTCTCCATGCAGAAGTCAACTGCTGACAGACACCAAAAGCTGTTAGTGGGTATTTTTCACCCGGTCCAACACATCATACTCCGTGTGGCTTCCTCCAGGTTCTGCGAGGAGACCTGGGCAGGTGAAACGGTTTGTATTGATGCTGAATGCTGAGCATGGCTCAAATGGATGGAGCTGGGAGCTGGCTCTGTAGGGACCTACTCCTGGTGGCTGGTGGCCCTGCGGGCCCTGTCTGAGTGTGAATACTTGGTAATTGAAAAGGCTCAGGTACAAGTTGTCCTCATACTTCAGCTCTTCCGGCTGACCCAGCTGACAAAGGTATGAGAGGCCTCGTTGAGCCCCTGGACTGGCAGCCCTTTGGCTCAGAACTGTGCCGTCCCATGTCCAAGCAGGCTGGAATTTTAGTGCTCCTACAGTACTTTCCAAGTGCCAAAGCTGCAAGCTCTCAGCATGACACAAGCAGGACACATAACTCAGGGTGCTGGGAATTCTGTGTCCTTTCCGGGATGTTCAAGTGGGTCCTTTCAGGCTGGAACAAACTGCATGGGCAGCTGAGGGGGCTGAGAAATGCTCTGTGTGGGAGCTGGTGTCTTTGCAAGAGGAGTTTCTTTCCATGCAAGGTGCCCTGGTTAAATATTTCAAAATCCTTTCACTCCCACAGTTTTCCTGTGCATCCCCTTCAGGGCCTGTCAGTCAGGCTGCAATGGCCTGGCTGAGAGTCAGGACATCCAGTACGGCTGCAGCTTGCAGCCAGCTCCTGCATCTCTGCATCCAGCACATGTGTTCATGCAAGGGCTATGCTGAGGGCTGAGGGGGGCACTCACCACCAGCATCCTTGGAGTAGGTCCCCAAGAGGGACAGAGTTTGGGGAAGGATTGCTGGATGATGTGCTCAGCACCAGCACCCGTTCTCTGTGTCCCTCCCTCTCTAAAGGGGACATGGGGATGGATGCTATGTGCCCCAGGGGTGTCCCCATCCTCCCTCATGTCCCTGATAAAGCTGAACAGGGGTGCTGGTACTGCTCTCTCTCTCTCTCTGTGCTAGGAAGCTGTCCTCTTCCCACTGTTCGGAGCAAGTAGGTGCAGACATACCCCCATCTCCTGCCCCAGTGGCCCCATTCCTGCCATCCTGTGGTGCTCTGATTGATGCCACAGCTCCTTCCACCAGATCCACCAACAAACACCTGTATCCTCTGCTGCCTGTGCCAAGCCCACCAGCTCACAGGGCTGCAGGCAAGAGGGCTTCTGTCTGGTGCCAAATGGCTCCTGCTCAGCTCATGCCAGAAGATTTTGGAGCTGTTTGGTGCCAACATCTTCTCCAATTAATCTTCCTCCTCCCTGGCTCCCCTCCTCAATGGACCACATCCTGGGGAGGATCCATCGATCTCAGAAGTGCCCAACAAAGCATCTGGAGCTCAGGCTAGGCTGTGTTCCCCAGCACCTTCTCCAGGTTGCTGGGTAGCAGTGCAGATGTTGTCTTCGTATTTGATGGTATTATTAACACGAGGGGGAGCGAGGGGGAAGTAAGCACTAATTGATCTGGTAATAAAGTTAATAGAAGCTCTTATGAGCTTGCCCATTAAGAATAATTAAGGAAGGGTGAGTGAGGGGAGGAGGTTGAAGGGAAATCCACCAAGGCTGGGATGGGCTCGCTTGGTGAGGATTTACAGCTCTTCCACCTCACACCCACTGACCTTGGCCTCCACCCCCTAAACCCTCTTCTGTTCCTGCACCCAAGGTCTCAGGCAGGTCTAATTTCTCCAGCTGGAACTGGGGCAGCTGAAAGCACAAGTTACATAAGCCTTGAGAGGTGTGAGGATGAGATCTTCCCTGTCAGTACCCAGATAAGACGCAGATCCCATGGAAATTTAGCAGGGACCACTGGAGAGAGTGGTGAACTTCTTCCAGAGATCTTCCAGCAGAAGATGAGCATCAGTTCTTGCCAGGCTTTTCAGGGATGCTGGGACTGCTCTGGCTCGGAGGCTGGCTTGGCGGGAGCAGAATCCCTGTGCCAAGCTGCAGACACTGCAGACTCTCCAAATCGGGAAGGGCCATGGGGCATCCTGAGTTGGAGACAGGATGGCTGAGCTCTGACATGGAGAAAAACTCAGCCTCTGAGCCCTTGGTAAACACAATTGCCAAAAGAATCCCAGTGGGTCAGGGGTTAATTCAGACAGGGCTGCTACTACAAATGGCAGGGAAAACAGGTGGGGTTTTGGTGGCTGATAACAGGAGGTAGCAGGGACAGGTCAGGCTGTGAGATGGCAGAGGCAGGATCAGCCTGGCTGTGGGACAAGGGGCTGCAAGGTACCTGGGGGCAATGGAGAGTAAGTCCCCTGCACCTTTGCTACTCATGGGGCTGTAGGCAGTGTGGCACAATTCCTGAACTCTTGCAAACACTATCCCCAGCTTCCCTGACCTTGTGGAGTGCATTGTGCATGCTTGGCTTGGTTGATGCTGCCAGCTACCAGCACTGAGCTGGATTCCAGGGAGCTGGGCAGCATATGCCAACTAAAAAAGGCATTCAGAGGATGAGTGCGATGCTGCAGCTCTGTCTACAGCAAATAGACAGGAACCCCAGGTTTGCTTTGCCTGTGAGCTGCCTCAAAGCAGGACAAAGTATTCCTCTAACGCAGTTCACTGTCTCAGTGTAGGGTGGATGGAGGCTTCTGCTTTTACCAGGAGTGTCTTGGTGGCTCCGGAAGACCACTCTGGCCAGTACGGCTGGGTGCTGTGCAGACAGCCCTGTCCTACCCCAGCCGGTGTTCTGGCGAGTATCCACCTCTCCCCAGCTAGATGGCTCGTGCATTATCAGGGTTAAAACAGAGGGCCCAATCGCATGGAGTTCCAGAGACACTTTATTCCGAAGGAGTCCAGAGGCGAAAAAGGNCCGGAGGGCAGGGGCACAGGGGGGGAGAGAGGGGCGGGGGGATACAGAAGGAGGGAAGTGGGGAGGGAGGGAAAAGGTCAAGGCCAATGAACATAGGAGAATTAATATATCCAGGTAAGGTAACCTGGGGAGAGACCATTCACTTTCCAAGGGGTGGTTTCAAAGAGCAGAGCTGTCCCACCAACGTATATCCGTGGTTTCGGGACCTCTCAGCTTCTTGGTAGTTACCGGAATGGGCTCAGCTATCCCAACATCCCTGGCTCCCAGCAACTGAGTCTGCTCCTGGCCTGCTCCCAGCCTATCCATCTGCAACCAGCTGGGACATGCAACCGGAGCGGGGCTGCGGGGCAGGCGGATGTGGGGCTGCTTTGAGTGGCAGGTGGATTTTGCCGCAGGCACTGCAAAGCAGACACCAGGCAGCGGGGCTGGACTGGCTCCCCCTCCACCACTGCACAGCAGCTCTCCCCGGCGCTCCCCCAGCCCGGACTCTTACACATCCCCCTGACCTTGGCTTTGCACTCGGCTCTGTCCCTTTCTGCCCATCCCTTGAGCACTCTGTGGATGCAGAGCCATGCCCAAGGGTCTCTGGGCAGCCAAACCCACACATGGCATTTATTTCTGTCCTGCCTGTATCACATAAAGGCTGGCTTCACCCTCATGCGAGCGATGTGGAAGCACTGAGACCTGCAGCCATAGGGAGAGAGGGGCTGGCTTCTCCCACCAGAGGGATGCAAGGTGGAACTGGTGTCCAGGCTGAGTGTGGGGGACATGGCAGGAGCAACCTGGAGCACCCAAGCCAGCTCAGGGCTGTCTGCAAGAAAGGCCCATGGGAGGATGAAGCCTTCCTGCCCTGGTGCCCCCCAGGCTGACACAGCAGGCGACGCTGTCTGTGTTTGTTTGCTTTGAGAAAAGAAGTGAAACCAGATCCAGCCATGCTGCTGTTTGTGGCAGGGCCCTGACTCAGAATACATGGTAAAGAGAGGCAGCATGCCAGTGCTCACTGGAGGGGCCCCCCTGTGAGTGCCTTGGCCACAGGGGGAGCATCTCCACGCCACTTCTCAGGGCATCCATCTCTGTCCGTTCTACCATCTCTTGCAGCCCTTCAATGTCCTGTCTGGAGCAGAAAATCCCATTTTTTTCATGATTTTGTAGTATTGCCATGTGATGTGTTGGGTACTAACACAGGAATGGGGACCAGGCTGGTGGTGTAACCCCGCAGAGTTCCTTGGACTCCCCTGCCACTTCAGCTTACGTGACTGGCAGAGGATCCCTCTGAGGAGATCAGTGATATCTTAAAAGCTGCTGCAACACTAGCCGGTGGCTTGCAAACACCCATATGCTCTGCCAAGCCCTGGGGAGGGCAGCCAGGGCCAGCAGGCTCCAAATATTGATCATGGGCAACATGTTCATAGAACATGTTTCAAGCCCTGCCATCGTGAAGAGCCATGGCCAGATGTCCCTGGTTTAAATACCCCATGGGTAGAAAGAAGTAGTACCTGTTCCTTGGAGCCCAAATAACTCAAAGCACCCCCCTGTGTCACCCATGGGTGACAGAGCCACCCATTGACATGACAGACCAGGCATGTCCTGTGTGACCATGAATCACCTCTGCACAGCAGTGACACCCTTCCTCCCCTGTGAATACAGCCTGACTAATGGGGCTTGGGACCCTTAGTGGTAATCCAGAGCAGTGATTTACATTTAATTAGCCAAATGAATATGAAAATAGACTCTGCCCAAGAGCCTACTAATAACTTTCAGTGTTAATGGCTTGGACTAATATAACTCCTCTCTGGAAGATCACTGTGCTGTGCAGTGAAACGAGGGCCCAGCCAGGCTGCAGAGGGAAGTGGGATTGGCCATGCCAGTGAGCAGGGAAAGGTTTTTCCTGCTAAGTAGTCTGTGACCATGGACTCTCCCTTCTGTTCAATGGGTGCCACAGGTCTGATGCTATCAAGGCTCTAAAACACGTAGTTAAAGCCTCATCACATGGACACAACACAGTGGTGGCTTCCCTGGTCCTAAATTTGGTGTCACATTGATTAGTAAATCTATATCTGAATAAAAAGACATTTTGTTATTGAAGGCCATAATACAAGAAGAAGGAGTCAGGTATAACTACAGCTGAGAGATCAAACAGCAAAAAATAGTCAGTGTGCAGAGCCAGCTCAGGACCTGGATTCAAATCCCATCGTATCTGTGATCTTGACTACAAACCCCCAGAGCTCTCCCTCTTTGCACCCTTCAGCAGATACAGAAGCATCTCTGTCAGGCTGCTGGTTGTTGGAAATAAATCAGGTGGCATCCACAGGGCACAGGGGGAGCCTGCCTGGAAACAAATGCAGTCCTGGACAGGGTGAAAAAGGGCATTTGGAGTCAGCAGTTACCAAAGAGGTAAAATAACATTCAGCTTGTTAATTAATTATTGTTAATGAATTGTTAGTTATCTAATTAATGTTAATCAAGTCAGATGTTGCACTTTTAAAAAAATTATTTCTAAAATAACTTCTGTCCATCAAGCTAGTCCTCTCCCATGGCATCAGAGGGCTGGTCTGACAAACCTGCAGACTTGTGTGATGGACGTGACCTAAGAACCAGCTTTGATGGCTTTGCAGTAAATCACAAATGCATGTGGATGACAGAGTGTGCCTGGTTTGTGTGTGTTTGGTTTCTTAGCCTGTCTGAACCCCACTAAACCTGATTAAGGCTAATATGAGGTGGATCCACTCAAAATGTCTTACAGACAAAATGGCTTGGGGTCTCCCCAGTCAGTCTTGTCTCTGATTTCTTGCTGTCCAAGAGCCCCCCAGAATATGTAACTGAATGTGAGGGCTTCTGTCCAAGGCTGCAGTGCTGCATTAATCACCTCAACCTGATAGAGCCAGGCCGATAGATCTTCCCAGCATGTGAAATAACTCATGTTAATCCTTGCTTATGACTTATCCTTTTCTCTGTCTTGTACATGAGCTATTCAGGATGAAGCTGTGGTGAACTGAGGCAAGGAAAGCCACGAGAGAGTCCCGTGGCTGGTGCAGACGGTCTCAGTCTGGCAGTTGGAAGGCAGAGTGGGATGCAGTGAGTTTCTCCCTATGGCCCTGGACACATCCAGTCTGCTGGAGGTGCTTGGCTGAGGTCTTCACTCTCACAGGGGTCGCTGGAAATTAATTGAACAGTTGACAGCCATGTGTTGAACTCTCTGGGCATCTCCACCTGGGCTTCTCAGGACAGGCTCTCCTCCCATCTGTCTTTGTGCCGGCTGCAGGGCTGTGTCCATCATTGGCGCCGCATTTGTTTTGCTGTGGGTATTTTTCTTTAGCCCCAATTACACTCAGGCTTACACCAAAACAAACAAGCCCTGGGACATGGAGGTACCTGGCTGGCTCAGACAGGCTGGTGCCATGGCTGGCCCCAGGGCTGATAAAGGACCTGCGGTGTCGCTGCACTGGAATCTGGGCTTGCAAAATGTGACATGGTTTTTCTTGACAATTAATCACCGGGGAGTGAGCAGCATCAATTAATGAGTGATTGGCCTGATTTTGGGTCAGGGTTTCCAGGCTGGACTCCTTTTGGCCCTCTCTCTATTACAAAAATGAGCATCCCCATCACGGCACCAGGATGCAAAGCCCTGAGGGGCAAAGTGAACAGAGGTGTGGATTGATCCACCAGTGGTGGCAGCCAATGGGTTATTTCCTTGAGCAAGTGGGAATATTAACAACAAACCCCAAGACGTGGAAAAGGAACACAGCTGGGATGAGGACATGACTGGCTTTGCACTCACCACTGCTGTGTGTGTCCCAGCCAGGCTGGCAGCATGGGTCCAGTCTGAGTTATGGGATGTTTTGGGACCTGGATGCTTTGAGGGGTTCAGTTCCCTGTTTGGCCCTGTGTGGGGTCAGAAGCAAAGGCTGCTGACTTTGTATTTAGGGGTGAATTGAAATGCCTCTAATGCCAGGAACCACAAATGTTTCTGGTCCACACTCGTTTTAGGAAAAACTGCAGTGAGGTGTCTGCTTGGAACACTTCTTGGGGAAACTGAGGCACCTAAGCAGCTTTCCTAAGACTGGAAATACCTGATAAAACAGGGAACTTGTAGCCACTTGTAGGCATGCGGGGCAGCTCCTGGGACATCCTCAGCCCTCTCCAGCAAAGTAGTCACCTTGGAGGATGGAGTCTGCCAGTGGTGAGAGCCCTTCACTTCAGCCAGGGACCACATCCCGCTTCAGCATGGCTGCCTGGTGTCTCTGGTGATCAGTCTGGGAGCTCTGAAACAGTTCAGTGGAGGAGTAC
Organism: Orthonyx spaldingii; assembly: GCA_013397795.1. NCBI lineage: Eukaryota > Metazoa > Chordata > Aves > Passeriformes > Orthonychidae > Orthonyx > Orthonyx spaldingii. The sequence goes on along the minus strand of VZTJ01002933.1, from coordinate 2,344,940 downwards.
GGGATGGGAGAGTAATTTGATGCTCTGAGTGTCCAGAAGAGATCCTGCTGGAAATACCCATCTGACACTGCTTGAGATAAAGCAGGGGAGGTGGGTTCACTTTAGCTTATCGGACACATTTCCTCTAGAGAGATCTCCATCAGCTCAGGGAGGAAACTACTGAATTTTTGTCTTTTGGTGACTTTTTTCCTTTTGAAATTTTTCAAGGGGAACAAAGACGGTGAGGAAAAAAATGTTTCACTTGGTCCTTACTTTGTTGGTGAGAAAGTTTCAGGTTGGAAAGTTTCTGTCTCTGTTTTGTTTTATTACCAGGAAATCAAAATATTTTTTCCACAATTAAGATGAAGTAAAAAGTACTGCCTGGAGAACGAGGTGGAAAAGAAATTTTTAAGCTGAAGAAGAGCAAGTGACACACTCGGAAAGCTGTGTTTTTCATAATTATCCAATGGAGACAAAGTAAAGCACAAACACAAGATGGGAATTTCACCCGCTACTTCAAAGCTAATTTAATGAAATTTCATTTTTCAGGGACAGAAGCAGCTAGTCAGAAAGCATTTGCAGGCATCCTCATCCTTGGGACCTGATCTGCTGCCTCCTACTCTGACTCTGCACATGCTGGGGGGATACAAAAGGACATTTTTGGTGCCCTCATCCTGTGAAGACCCACAGAGACTTTGCTTGGCCTCGCCTGCTGAGCAAACTGCTTCACTCCTTGCTGTCATCAGTCCTTGCTGAGCAGGTTTTGGGCTCTCAGGGCTGCCCTGCACCCACAGTCCCATTGCTGCAGGAGAGAAGTGGCTACCATCCTGATCCTTGTCCCCAGGGCCACATCCAGGCACTGGGGCTCTCAGCAGGGACCTCTCTTCCAGGCCATCTTCTCTGGGGAGCTGGTCACCTCATCTCCCCCACCCTCCAGCACCAGAAGAGCAGGTAACGGGGCACGTGAGCAGGATGCTGCAGTGCCAGGCAGGATTTCTGCTCACCTGGCACAAGCCCAGGGAGCTGTCGTCTCGCCACTGCCGTGCTGCTAAGCATCAGGCATCCAGCAGCACTGCCCCAAAACCCAGCAGCAGCTTCAGAGGATCCACCTGGCAAGCTGCAAGTGTGAACAAATGCGTCATGGTGCACCAATGTCTCATAAAAAATGCAAGACTGAGTACGTTAAATACCAGTTTTGGTACAGCAGGGTGTGGGGACCAGACCCTGGGGAACACAGCCTTCAGGAGCTGGAAGTGCCTTCATCCATTTGACTTTCCAGCTCCTTTTACCATGGATTTTGAAAATGTGTCACTTGCTAGTGTTTTGCAAGTGCCTATTTGTGCCTTTGCTCTGGGAAATGCAGCCCTGGGACAATGTTCTCCCCACGGATATGATGAATCACTTTAATTCATTTTCCTTCGAATTTTTTACCGATTTCCTGATCTCATTTGGTGAGGAGACACTTCTCCAGCCTTCCAGGTTTTCTGCTCTCATTCTCAGCTCTGTGTTAACCTGTCCCAATCATTGCTAAATACGAGGCTTGTGTTTGCTGGTAGTCAGGGCATTTCCCCATGGCCTTAGTACTGAGGACCATGATGACCTCAGGGGTTCCTGTGGGCAATAAGCAGAGAAAACAGGCACTGGTCAGGCAGAACAGCCTGGAGGAAGGGGTCAGCATGGCAGCCATTGCTGTGGTGTGAGTAGGCTGGGATGTGCTGGCCCAATGGTGGCCTGAGCACTTTGCCAACCTGGCAGCAACATTAGTTCCTTGGAAAGTGAAGCTTCCAGGATCTCAGTGACCAGCCGTGCTGGGTGTGTGGCCAGGGTGGGTAGTACATTAAGTGGCTGATTGGGGTGGTGATGGATGGGCAAGGTGTTTGGGGCTCATTAATTTCCCGGCAGGGATCAGCTTGTCACATCCTGTAATGCAATCAAAGTGGCAACACATCTCACTCAGGGAGCACAAGGAGCACTCAGTCCAGAGGCAGAGCACTGCCTTGCAGCATCCTCCAGCTGATAACAAATGCCACTGCTGTGGGAGTTTAGTCCTGCAAAATGCTGGGCATGGCTCAGTCTTGGATCTGTAACCTCAGCAGGGGCACTGCTCCCATTCGGCTGATTTCTCCTGGCTGCCCAGTAAAAGATGACTGTGCAGCAGATGTTAGAGCTTAGCTTAGTGCTGCTTTGAAACCCCACCATCCCTGGGTTGCTGGTGTCCTGGGAAGCCTCTGTCCTCTGGAAGTCTGGATTGGCTGAACCACAGACCACAGCACTGGCTGAGGTCATTCTTCCTTCTCCTCCTGTCACTGTACCCAGCTTTGGGGCTTGCTGGGATCCCAAGAGCAGGGTCTCAGTTGTTGGACAGGGACAATTTCCCTGGTCCAGAGGTACTCTGGTGCAACCAGGCTGGCAGGAGCATAGGACAGGTTACAGGCAACACTCCTGCAGCTAGGGAATGCTGTGAAACAGGGCTGCAGTGGGAGGTCAGGACAGATGAGCCTGTGCTCCCTCCCAGCCTGAAACTCCCCAAATCCCAAACCTCCTCTCCAAGAAGCTCCACTTCCTATCATCCAAAGTACTGGGAGAGCACGGAAACCAAAAGATTTAAAAAAAGAAAAAGGCCCCCGTGGTGACAAACATGATCAGCATGGCTGTGAGCCAAGGCACCGCTCTCCCACCCAGGGGACAAGCTCAGGGGGGCACACAACCCCTCCAGTCAGGCCTAGGGCAGGGGGAAGGTTGTTTTTCCGGCTTCAGCATTGTTCTGCAGGACCTGAATAAACACCCAGCCTGGGGCACCCAGGCTAAGGGCACACTTCCCTCCCAGCACCTGGAAGCTTCAAGGAAACCCTTTTGTCTCTGCTTTTGTCTGACCCTTGGAGAACACCTCCACTCCTTGCAGTCAGCAGGGCCTGCATCTGCCCCACAGGTCCCTTGCTTTTGGAGCCGAAGGGATCCAAGGCTGTATTCCAGCTCCTGTGCAGACATCTGGTACAGAGTCAAGATCTCTTATCTGCTTCTTCAGAGCCTAAACAGAGCACACGTGTGGGTGTGCTTGAGAAGTACTTTAATTTACCCTTTTAATATGAATAATATTCAATAGTAATGATTTGGTAAGCATTTAGTTACTCATACAGCCTGTTTGCTGCTATTGATTACTTTGGTTTGATGTTGCTTGCAGACAACAGGGAGCTGAGGTCAGGCTCAGATGCCCCACAGTGAGCTGCAGCATCCCAAATTAGGGGACAGGTGCTCAGTGGTGGCCGTCCCCAGGTGGGATAGGACTGGGAAAATGCCACTTTTTGGGCTCACGCTGGCAGACAAGGTTTGAAAGCTACTGGTTTTGTGGCCAGCTGGGGAGCTGCAGCTGACCTATTGATCTGTACCTCTCTGCTTCTGGGGAATTTTCTGTCTGAGTCCACCCTTCAGCCATTCTAGGGGGTCCAGGACATGGCTGGGATCCATCAGGCTCTCTTGTCCTGGGTATGCTCTAACAGCAGAGAGGGCACTGGCAGCTGGGAGCTGGCTGTTTGTGCTGGGCATGGAGCCTGAGCTTGGCACATTCCCCAGCTCAGCATGGGGCCCTGTCTTTGCCTGATGAAGCTCCTGCAGGTGCAGCAGCATCTGATGGGCTCAGGACAGGACCTGAGTCACTCCAAGAGGACAATGGCACCAGGATACTGCAATGTCCAGGGACAATGCTGTTCTACAGGGCAGCAAAAACCAGCTCTAGAGGCACCAGCAAGCAGGAACTGCCAGGACAAGTGTGATATCAGGGATATAATTTTCCCATTATATATCATGATCTTCAGCCTAGGCAAGTCAGTGTTTGGAAGTGTCTCTGCCCCACATTCCATCCCGTGCTGAATCAGATCTTGCCCCTGTGTAGGGAAGAGCTGCTGCCTGCCTAGCCTGCTTTGCTGTGTGGCGCTGGTATCACCCAGAGAAGGCAACAGACTTCTTCACGGCACAGGAGTTGAGGAGTGCAGGCTCATGGCCGGGGAGCAGCTTAGCAGCCCATTTTGTGCCTATTATCCAAAGCACTGAAAGGGCTGCAGATGAACTAAGTGAGGGACTAAGTAAATAAAGGATTGACCTTCCACCCCAGGGGCCAGAGGGCAGCTACAAACTAGTGCTAATGTGAAATAGAGAGCCAAACTTTGCCGACTCTGGAGGAATTTACCCTGGAAGCATCAAAGGAGGCAGAGGACTCATGTATCACCCTGTCTGCATTAACACGGGGACGATGGCCCTGCCACCCAGAGGACCAAGCTCTGGCCAGCGGTTCTGGGAGGGAACTCTGTCAGTTCAAGGGCTGAAGCAGAAAAGGTCTGCAGGGAAAGCCCTGACTTGGATGCCTGAGGCTGCTCCCACTTGCAGCGCAATGTCCTGTGGGCAGCTCAGCACAAGCATTTGCTGTGCATCCCCCGGTGTCCTGCAAAGGCACCGTGGGGCTGCCAGGTGCCGTGCAGCAGGATCCGCCTGATGGTTTTATATCAACCTGTGGGTGCTGGGGCTGGGGACCACTGAGAGAGCTTGGGCTTTGCAGTACAGAGTTTTCAAAGGACGCCCTAAGCAGGGGTCGCATGTAAATGTCTCAGGCTGAGCAGCCAGAATCCCCAGTTACTTCTGACCATCTGCAAAGGGACACACGGGGAGAGAATATGAGAATATGAGAGAAGCAGAAGACCACAAGGGATGGATGGGTCAATAGGAGTTGGCAGATGGACATGGCCACTGGAGAAAGGAAAAAACAAGTAGATAAAGGTGAGAGCTGGAGATCACCAGAGGAGACCTTTGGTGGGGATATTTTGACTGAAGTATTCCAGCTGAGGGAAGTTGAATCAAGAGGTGGTTTTTGTTGCTGCTTTTCTTGCTCTTGTCTGGTCTCAGGGAAAGAGGTGAGGCTATGCCTGTTATTAACAGCTTGAGATGCGTGGGCTGGCACAGAGCACTTCTGATAAACCTACAAATACTCCTAGTCAGGCACTAATTCATTCACAGGATCGTGGTGATGTGCACAAACCTCTCTATGCCTGTGGCATGATGAAAGTCTGTGAATGGTTTACACCCTGTTAGCAGCTAACCGGTCCATGTGTTATCTACGGAACAACCGGACCTTCCGGCTGCTTTCAGCTCCACTTGTTATTTTAATTGGTGCCCAAAATTGCTCTTGCTTCCTCGCAACCGATGCTATGGCACTGTCCTTGCCTTTCCCTTGTATAAAAAAAAAAAAAAAAAAAAAAAAAATCCCCAATCCCCCAAAGCACCCTGTTAAGAATTTCCACATCTCATTGAGCTGTTATTAATAGGGGGATTGTCTGGTGTCACAGCACAGGCATAAAATACATTATCACATAATCTTATTTAGCAAACACTTGCGTTGCTTCGCCCTTGGTAATTGCATTTGGGAGATGCAATATTTATGAAAGGGGAGAAGGAAATGTCTTGACTCATCTCCTCTGAGCAGTAAAAGTCCTGGGAAAAAGGGGAAAAATACACTAGGAGCATGAAGGGAGATGTCAAAAATGCTGTTTCCTTTGCAGCGGGTTCAGTGCCCTGTCAAAACTTCGGCCTTGCCACTGAGCTGTTCCTGGAACTGAGCGAGGCTGGGGAACGGATCCGGGTTTTGCACTAGGCTGTGTCGGACCCCGGAGCTCTGCCAGCATCTCTCTGCAAACCCTACTGCGAGCTCACTCGCTGCCTCGCGTTAGCTCTTATTTCTGGTTGGACCCGCGAGGCTCTCCGGTGAGACTGCCCTCGGGTCTCGGCTCGGAGGATGCTCCCCACTCAACGGGAAGATGGATCAGAATTTCTTCTAGGATTGAAATCCCCCCCCAGCCAGCCCCGCATTTCTGTGTCAGACCTCACAGTCGGTGAGCAGGAGCTGAGGAGAGGCATTTTGGCCGGGGTACAGCATCCCGACCCTGGGAGCTCAGATCTGTGTGGGCACCTTTTCTTCCATCTCTGAAGCCTCAGCTCCCTCCACTTGCAGATTTGGGGAAAATTTGCGGCAGAGGATGAGCTGCTGGAAGTTGTCCCTGTTTTCCAGGGCATACTTTAGGGAAAGGAAGATTATGTGATGCCTCGGATGGCTCCATTCCATGGGAGCACTGACGTGTTTGTCCCCAGAAATCACAGCTCGTTTCCCCACCTACAACCACCCACGTCCCTTCGTACCCCAGTGTCCGTGGGTGACCTTGACAGGCCAGCGATGCACTGTGGGCTCTTCTAGGGTCCCGGAAGCCCCCGCTCCGGAAAGTCGTGGAGGGAGCAGTAACACAAACCGGTGGCTTTTCGCAAACCCCCACCCTGTCGGCACTGGCAATTCACAGCCATCGGTGACGTGCACGGAACAGGGAAACTGGAAACTGGTGTCACCTACTCTCCTTCCCGACTGATGTTTACACACCGTGTTTAATGTTTGTTTTCTGTCGTGCTCTCTCTAAGCTAATTTTCGGGATTCCACCTGGGCAGTCAGAAACATCCGCAAAACCATTGGGATGGAGCCGGCTCTGGCGTCTCGCCATGGTCTCTCGGTGAATCGGGAGGCTGTAGCACTAGCTATCACAACGAATTACAGGGGGAGAATACACTTAATACGAAAGTGAAAACTGGAAATAATTGATCACATTTACAAGTGTGGAGATTGTTCTTTGCGTCAATGGCCGACGGTGTTTAAATACAGATAATCCTTTACTCTCCCTATCCTCGGGCATCGGTGCCCGGGCGGGACTCGCTGGGTGTTTTACCCGCGGGGAGCAGGTTGTGCCACGAGGGGACACTTAGGGTTTGGAAACCCCCGTGATTTCCTGTTTCTAGATCACTTTCCCGATTTTATGCCATGGCTAAGCCCTGTACTGCAAACAAGTGCTGCTGCAAGTTTCTAAGTGCCGTGGCAGAATGTGTATGTATTCTTAAATGTCAGCAATGAGTTTAGGCGCAAAAATCAGTTAAATGGTGAACAGCGTAGTCGTTTGCTAGGAAACTTTCACCTGCCAATTGTTAATTCCAAAAATTACGGTTCAAAATGCCATTAAATAAACGGCACAAACCCTCACAAATGTTAACTTCGGTTACACGCAGTATGTAGACGTCAAGGAAAAATCCTTAGGTCAAAAATTACTTTAAGTCATAATCTGCAGTGCTAGAGTTTGTCGGTACTTCTCTCACGTACAACAATATTTTCTGTTTATTTACAGACCAGATATTTCAGCCCATATACGAATCATTTGTAAAAAGACAAGTGTAAATAAGGAAAAGCTTCTGAACCCGTCGAAGTCCCTTGATTCTGGGGGCCGAAGGGACTCGCGGGCAGGGCGAGGACTCGTCCCCGCAGCCGCCCACCTGTACGGTAGCTGCCTGGGGGAAACGAGGCAGGGCCCCTGCCCAGCCCTCCTCTCCAAAGGCTAATGCAAACAGCAGCAAATTAGATTTAAGTTTACCCATTGGTTCTGCCATAATTTGTATTTGCTTTTTGCGCGCTAATTGATCTCGGGAGGGGAAAAGAGGGAGGAAATAAACAAACAAACGCGAGGATTTACCGAGGAAGATTTTGAGGTTTTTAGAGCTAAGCCTGTAACAATGTTTGCAATAATTAAGACCATTATCATCGGCTCTTCTCATTCATTAGTGAAAGCTGCTCTGTTAGCGGAGCCGGCAGGGCGGGCCGCTTCCCGCCTGCCCGGCGTTGGGAGCTGCCTGCGCCGCTGCCCCCGAGGGCGGCTTTTAAGATGGGGGGGCCGGCGAGGGGAGAGACACAAATCTGTTGGCAAAATAGGACTTTGTCTGATGGGGAAAAGGCCTAAGGCTCGGGGCGGGTGGGAGACAAAGCGGCCGCGGCGAGCGAACAAACAGGGCAGCTGCCGGCAGCCGGGGCCGGCGGCGGTAAGCAGCCCCCGTGGGTGCGGGGCAACCGCAGGATCGGGCCGTATCACGATTGCCATCCTCTATGTCGCGAAGGCCCGGCTGTCGCCGGGGTCAGAGTTTCTCGGAGCGGGGGAGACCCAGGGGGAGGCGGCGGAGGGACGTGGGTGACCAGCACGCGTCTGCTCCCTTGCTGTCACCGACACTGTAATTAAACCGCGAGTTAATAACGGGGCAGAGCCCCCGGTGTCCCCCACTGCCGTCGATGCCCTCGGGGGTGGTGGCCAGACGCCGTTCATTATGGAGGGGCTGGTGCGGGGCGGGTGGCCAAGGGGATGGGGCTAATGGGATTACACGCATTTCTGCACGGTGCAGAGAGGGGCTGGTGCCGCAGGACCAATAATTTATTGGCAGATGCTCCTCCGGCAACCGGCAACGTTGAATATTCATGGGACGCCGCCGGGCACCGCAGGCCCCATCGGCCACCACCCCATTTCCACCCCTCCCGCGGGTGCCCCTGTCTGGGGAGGGTCCGTAAGGCCGAGAGACCCCCGGCCTGTTGCCCGGAACTGGTCAGTGCCAGGGCAAGGAGAGGTGGGAGGCAGAGGGAAGGTGCGGGTCCCCTCGGGGCTCCACGGCACCCGCACCGCTTGCGTTCGCAGGTGCCATGAGTTGTGCCCGTGCTCTTCCCTCTGCCGAACGCATTTTCTGTAGGAAGACAGCGGTTCCAGGAGGGTGAAGGGGCAGTTTGCGGACTGCTCTAAATACTTATTTTTGGTAGATAACTACTGCCCCGGGAGATGTCGTTGACAGAGCGCGGAGCCGGCCCCGCCGCTCCTTCCCCGCCGTATTAACTCGTAGCCCCTCGGTCGTTTGTAACCATAAAGGGGAGAAATATCGTTGCGGGCGAAGTTCGTGCGGTGCTGCGGCTCCCGCTGCGCCGGGCACTTTATACTCATTAAGTGCAGCGGCGCTAAGTCATTACTGTAATAAGGAGTTATGCTGAATGCACGGGGCCACGTTTCCAAAGCCATAAATTACAACTGTCAGTGCATATTCGAGGGATCAACAGAGCCGGGAGTAATTATTTACAGCGTGCTTTATAGAGCAATTAAAAATTCCCCAAATAGTGTTAATTGCTTTTAACGCTCAAGAAGCGCACGCCACCCTTCCCGCGGACCCCGAGCCGGGGAAAAGCTGCCGCCGTCCGTGCGGGCTCGGGCTCGGTGGGAATTGCGGAAAACGAGATTTCCCGTTGAGAAGCCCACACCCCCGCGGGAACCCGGCTGGTTGGTGTGGGGCGCGTCCTGCTTCGCTATCGGTGTCTGTCGCGACACTTGCGGCATAATTCAGTGCGGACGGCAGCGCTGAGGGATAGAGCCCCGACGGCAGGGGAGACCGCGGTGCCCCGTGCAGGCAGAGACCGACGGGACTGTCTTGGCCCCGGAGCTCTCCCGCCAGCTCTCGTGTGCAGCCCGGGCCCTCATGGCCCCGCCTGGGCACCGGCACCTTCGCCGTAATGGATTTCACAGCGGCCGCGACGGGAGAGAAAGAGCTGCGGGAGGTGATGGACATGAGGAAGGATGGATAATTCCCGAGCTGGGGGAGGCCCCAGCGCAAGGCAGCGAGGGAGGGAAGGAGTCGGGGTGCACCCTCCTGCTGAGGGGGCGTTTGTCGCCGCGCCCCTGCCTGCGGCAGAGTCTCTCACTCTCCTTTCAGAAATATGGAGGATTTTGCAGGTTCCGGAAAACACTGCTCGAAGTGCAGTTTTCGGACCGAGTCCGACGGGCTTTGCTGGGATCTTGCCAGGGTCCCAGACACACCACTTTTGTCCCCGGCCCCCTCAGGAGGGCTTGTATTTCGCAGCGGTGTCCCGGCCAGCAGCTGCGAGGCAGAGAGGCAGCTTGCGATGCCAAACTCCCGGGAGCCCTGAGCTGCAAAGGAGCTCAGGGACCACGGGGAGCCCTGGCAGGCCAGCAAGGCAGAAGAAAAGGGGAGTGGAGGGTGGAGGTCAGGCCCTAGCTGGGCTGCTCCTCTCTGCTAGCAGGAGGCAGATGCACACGATCAATGAGAGAACCTGAGAAAGGATCCCTGGGCACTTGGTGGGGAGGGAGAACCTTATGCATCAGGAAGAGCCCTCATCTCAGTTGTTATTTCCTAGCATGGATATACTGGGCACTCAACCCTCATCTGAGGTAGGATGGAAACACTATTTTGGAAATGAGCTTGTCCCAGCAGCTGTTTGGGGTAGGTGAAGGGGAACAAAAGTTTCAAGGCTGACAGGAATATGTACAGTGGCTGTGGATACTTGAAGGAGGTGAGATGCTCTGGAGAGGTGGAGACCAAGGACACTGGGCTTCCTCAATGTATGAATTTTGTAGCAGATAAGTGCATGTGTCAACTCTTGCATTGGAGGCTCTCGTCTACCTCCACGGAGCTCTTTTCCACCTTATTGGTGTTTCCCATAAAATAGGATTTCTCTGTATAGAAGAGAAACCCTACTGCCCTAAGAAGCAGTTTGGGCAAACATCTGTGAATGTTTGTGTCCTTGGGCTCTGCCTAGATTACAATATCTGGATTGTTTTGTGCAGGACCTGATGTTCAGAACCCTAGCGAGGAGGGACAAATCCATCTCAGTCTACTGACTGGGGATCCAGGCACAGACAGCTGGGCTGGGGTGCCTCTGGACCCCACCCCAAGGATCCATATGTAGGATTACTGGATGCACCTCAAAGTGGGTGCTGATCCTTGCAAACTCTCCTGTTGGGATGTGAATCTGAAAGCACCAAGACCTACCCTGATGTGTCTTAATGTGTGAGCTTGCAGCACTGTGTCTTCAAGCCTCAGGATTAGGGAGGCAAAACCCACATATTAATGCCAGCCCAAATGAGACAGGACATTTCCAGAACCTCGTGCTCTACTGTACGGCTCAAGCCACAGCCCTGGAGAGCCAAGGGGAAACTGAGGCCAAGAACAATTTGAACTGGAACATCTGAACTGAGTGTTGCCCTGGAGCTTAGATGTGCAGTGCCCAAACTTCCAATGCCAGGAGCTGTGTGCCTTTCTCAAGGATGCAAGTGAAGTGTGTGGCTTGTGCAGGGAATAAATCCTAGGGCTATGCATCAGCCCCAAACCCATCAATAATTTCCATTGACTTCCAGAAGTTTTGAATCTCAGTCAGGACCTAGCCCTGCCTGCCTTTCTCCTTTGTCCTCACTGGGTGCTGGACAGAAAGAATTCTGACTTACCTGTAATTTGTCTCCTGGCAAGTTTTATTGCCCCAAAGCTCTTACCTTGAGCTCAGCAACTGAGGGCTGTGACCCTCACTAACCAGACTGGATCACTGGTGGTGACCTGGTGATATCTCAAGGCCAGTCCCTCTGGGACTTTTGGCATCTGCTTAGCCTGGGGGATCCCTGGTGCAGGGGAGGCCAAGGGTTTTCCCAGCATCAACTGGGGCCTTTGGGATGTGCAAGAGCATCAGGCAGCTGTGTTATTTACTGGAGGGGGGCATCTCCTGAGTCTCAGGACTTGGCAGCAGATCTGGGTCCCTCTGGATGTCAGAGCTCACTGAAAGGGGACTCTGTGACACTGTGCAGGACGGGCATGGCATGTTTTATTGCTTCCCTGTGGAGACAACGTGACACGCTCAGGGCAGGTGAGCAGGCTCTGCCCCACACCTCCTGTGTGATAAGGGGCAGGAGAAGAAGCTCAGGCATATTCTGAAGAAGGGCAAAGGCAGCTGCAGTCCTGTGGGACAAGAAGGCCCCCTGCCCGAGGGCAGCCTCCCGGCCCCGGCTGGCCCCAGCCCTCACTCCCTCCCGCCTCTTCCAGCTCCTCCTAACCACAAGGACTTTGGTTGATGGAGCTGGCGCCAGCGAGTTCCCTGAAGAGTTCAGAAGTCAAGAACTGAAGCAGGTACTGGCGGGGGTAGGGAGGAGGGGAAACCCGACCCCAGTGGGCAGGCAGGGCTGGGTGGCAGTGGGGGAGGCTGACTGGGCACCGGCTGGGCATGGGGCCGAGGGGCGGCTCTGGGTTGCTGCTGCCGCCCGCTGTCTCCACAGCCTTCCCGTGTGGGGCCGGGGAGGTGGGTGTGGTGATAGTGATGGGCCTGGGGATATCACAGCAGGGTTGTGGCTTGGGTGGCAGGAACCCACAAGCTCTGGTGTGTCGGTGTGTGGGTGTCTGGGGGTGTGTGCACACGTACAGTTGTGAAGGTGTGAAGGAGAGTGTGTGTCAGGAATTGTGTGTGGGGTTGTAATTCTCTGTGGGTGTGTGGGAACGTTTGAATAGTGCACAAATCTAGATGTGTGTGCAAGAGAATGTGTGGGACTGTGAGCACGGGTGCCTGTGAGCTCCTGAGGGTGTTTGTGAGCTTGTGTGAGACATTACAAGTGTGAGGATGATATACCTGGTGATGGGTGAGGATGTGTACCTGAGTGCACAGGCGCGACTTTCTATGCCAGGCATTTGTTTTGCGTGGGGATAGCTCAGAGCAGGCTGTCCTGTGGGATCCCCACGGTCCCTTGTGGGCACTAAACCACGGGCACGCTGAAGACGTGAGGGGCAGCCTTTGCCCCCGCCAGGGAGGAGGGGGCCTGGAGGGCCGGTCCCAGCCAGGAGCGGGGAGGGTAAGGTGGGCAGAGCACAAATCACGTGGAAAAACCCCGACGCCGCGGCCGGAGCGCTGGGTCGCGCTGGGCAGCGCCGGCCGGCAGCAGCGGGAGGCCGGACTCGAGGAGCCGGCGGTGCCTCTGTCCCATCGGCGGCTCTGCCCCGGGCCCGGCTGCGCAGAGCAGGCACCGACGGGCCAGGGCCACAACAAGTTTTACAGAAATTGCAATAGCGGCTTTCATTTTAATTTTGTTTTCAACTTCTAAAATAATTTTTTTTTGTTTGTTTTTTTTTGTTTTTTTAAACGAAAGCACTCATCTCCCGGCAGGCAGGAGCGGAAGGGGCCGGCGGCGGCAGACACAGGTGCCCCGTCAGCCCTCGCCCCGCCGCAGTGGCCGCTGCCCCGTGGGCGCAGCTGGGGCCTGCCATGGTCCCAGGGGAATGAGCCCCGCCCCGGTTCTCCGGGGGGAGGTGTGCTTCAGGAGCCCCTGGCCTGCTCCCATCACAGCCCTTCCACGGGTCCCGGCACTTGTGGGGTGCCCTTCTGAAAGTCCCCGCGTCCCTGCTCTGGCGTCCTGTCATGGGAGAGCCACCTCCTCCGCGGCTTTTTGAAAGGTGCTGACTTTTGAAATTGAGAACGAACAAAGGGGCACAGTGGGTCTGAAACTCCACCAGAAGGGGATCCTCCGGCTTCAGGCCTCGCTCGGGACCGTGGGGATCGCGGCCTAGGCTTGATTCTCCGGCGGGGCTGGCGGCCAATGTTCCCCTTCCCAGCAGTCCACAGCCACAAATTCCGGGACCAAACGTCCCCACTCTGCCGCTCGGTATCAGCCACTATTTCACCATTTCACCCCTCGGTGCCCTGCGCGCACCCAGTGCTCACTTTATAAGGCCGAGACGGGTGGTGATTTTTTTTTTTTCGGTGGGGTGGGGGTGCGAGGGGGGGCCGGAGAAGAAGAAACTCCTCTTGTGTGCTCTTCTCTGCTGTCATTCACTGGGCTGCTCTCAGCATCCAACCAATGGAGAGTGAGGGCCTGCAGCAGTAGGCCCTGGGTAGGGTGATTGATGGGCAAGCGGGGCGGCGGGCGATCGCACTCACAATCCGCCGCGCTCCGCTCCGCGGGGCTGCCGGCTCCCCACCGCCCGCCGCGGCCAGGGGTCCCCGGCGCACGCTTGTCTGTGTGTCCGTGCCTACGTGTGCCTGTGTCCTAGCTCAGAGGCTCCTGGCGTGTCTCGGTACCTGGGGGTGCTGGGTCTTGTCGGAGTGGGACCGGTGTGCGTGGCTGGGCTGTCGCGTCTCGGCTGCTGGCAGCTGTGGGGTGCGTTCGGCGCGGTTGTGTCGCCTGCGTGTGTGTCCTGTGCCGCTCTGGGCACGGCTATCGCGTCCCGGGCTGCGCGGGTGTTTCACTCTCGTACTCGGGCTGCGCATGGCTGTGCTGGTGTGCCTTCGGGCTGAGGTTGTGGCTGCGGTGTCCCGGCCTCGCGTGGCTCTACCGGCGTTTCTTGGGGGGCTCGGCCATCGGGCTATGGGACTGAGTTCGTAGCCGGCGTGTCCCGGCTGAGCGCGGCCGCGTCGCCGGTCTCGGGGCACTGCGGGGCTGCGCTGCCCTGCCGGGAGCGGAGGTCCGGTGCCGGAGCGGCGGCATGGAGCACCTCGGGGCTCACCACCTGCACCAAGGGCAAGCCGAGCCCATCAGCTTCGGCATCGACCAGATCCTCAACACTTCGGAGCCGGGCAGCTGCATGGTGTCACACCCACGGCTGCAGGACTCGGCGGACTACGGGCTGGGCTGCATCGTGGGCAGCGCCTACAACACGGTCACGGGTGGCTACGGGGCGAGCGGCGGCGCGGCCGGCGCCTACAGCGGCACCTCCTGCAGCATGGGCGGCCTGCCCGGCTCCTACAACGTGAACATGGCGGTGAGCATGAACGGCAACACCTTGAGCTCGGCCGGCGGGGTGATCCGCGTCCCGGCACATCGCCCCGTGGCCGGCGGCGTCCACCAGCCCCTCTCCGCCGCCGTGCCGGCGGTGAACGGCATGAACAGTCTCACGGGGCTCACCTTCCCCTGGATGGAGAGCAACAGGCGGTACACAAAAGACAGGTTCACAGGTGAGTCGTGCCACCCGGACCCCTTTCTGTCCCTGCTCCCGCTGCCCCGCTCCCTCCCCCGCCGCCCGGCCTCGGCGCGGCCACCGGTGCCCACTGGGGCAGCAGGATCCAGCCGGGGATCTCTTCGGCCGGACGGAGAAAGCAGCCGGGATGGTCCTGGGAAGTCGGTTTGGGAGAAGGCCACAGAAGCAAGACGGGGTGGCAAATGAGGTGTATTCAGTCCCCCTTAAACGAGTTGTGTTTCTTTTTGTTTGTTTGTTTTGATATTTTGGTTGGTTTGATTGTTTGTATATGTGGTTTGGTTTTTTGTTGCTGTCTCAGTTATTTATTTATTTATTAGTTTGGTGTAGGTTTTTTAAAAAATTATTTAAATTTTTTTTCCTCGACGCGGCTCGGCAAAGGCGGGCAAGGAGGAAAAGGGATGGTAAACTCCGCACAGCACCTCCCGCTAGCCCTGGGCACGGCTGCCCAAACCCTGCCGCCCGGCCCAACACCCGGGGAAACTTTCCTTCAAAACCGAGAGTTCTTTGGGAGGCACGGCCCGGCCGGCGGGAAGGCAGAGCGGCGGCCCCGGCCCCGGCCTGCCCGGGAAGGCCGTCCCGTTGCCCTCCTTCACCGGGCTGGCTTTCCCCGGCTGCGGCTTTCGGCTCAACCTTTTCCCCACCAAAAGGGACATTTTGCAGACCCGAGCAGAGTGCGGCTCGGGCTAGAAGTGCTTCCCGGCCTCGCCACCGTTTCCAGGTATAGCTGTGCTCGTCTTTCGGCGCTAACAAAGCAAAAGCTCGAATAACGAAAAGAAATAAATTAAAAAAACAAACAAATAAAAAACAGAAACGAAATCGCAACGGGGAAAAATCCACTCCCTAATCGGCCCCTCTTCCCGAGGGCGGAAACCGAGGCCCAGTTTTTGAAAGTTCCCGTTTAATTTCGACCCGATGGCATGGCCGCGGGTGTACGAACGGGCTGTTCCCCTAGCAAGCACCTGACTGGATTTTACGCAGTCTCTTTCTGGCTTGGACACAATGTGGCTTTTCACTAATTATTTTTGTGGGGTTGGAAAAAAACCCAAAAACTCAAACAAAACCACATATATATTTAAACAAACAAACAAGCAAACAAAACAACAAATCACAACTCCAGTTTCCAGTCCGGGACTTTACTTCCCGTGTACGAGGCACTGGGGCCGATGGGCTTACAGCCGCGCCCAAACGAAATTATCCCGAGCCCGCTTGGCACGGAGCGCGGAGCCCCGGCCCGGCGCCAGGACCGGCTGCCGCTGCTGACCCCCCGTTCCGCGGCGGACAGCTGGCCGGGCTTCCCCTCCGCCGGAGCCGAGCGGTGCCCGTCGGGCGCCCGCAGCGCCCGGGAAAGGCCGCGGGGCCTTGCCGGTAGCCGGGGCCGCCGCCGAGTTTCTGCGGCTCCTGCGTGGGTGTCGGCGGGGAAGCCGCGACTTCGGAGCGGTGGGAGGGGGTCCCCAGTCCAGCGGTCGGGAGCCGGAGCCCCTCTGCTGATGTGTCGCTGCTTGCTTCTTTGCCTCTCATCCCCCCTCCTCCCGTGTTCCCCCCAGTGGCCCTCTCACCCTTCACTGTAACACGCCGTATAGGTCACCCCTACCAGAACCGCACGCCTCCCAAGAAGAAGAAGCCGCGCACCTCCTTCACCCGCCTGCAGATCTGCGAGCTGGAGAAGCGCTTCCATCGACAGAAGTACCTGGCCTCGGCCGAGCGCGCTGCCCTGGCCAAGGCCCTCAAGATGACGGACGCCCAGGTGAAGACCTGGTTCCAGAACCGGCGCACCAAGTGGAGGTGAGGGACCGGGGGTCTCGGTGGGCCGGGGTGAGGCAGCCCGCGGGGGCAGATCAGGCTGCCAGCCGCTCTGCCAGGAGCGCCGGTGGCTGCGCAGAGGCGTGCAAGCCCCGTGCGTGTGTGGATGTGAACGCGTGTGTTTGCACAGCGGCGTGTGTGTGGTGTGTGCACACCCGCGAGCAGGACACGCGTGTCACTGCACAGCCCGGTGAAGGCCACGCGTGCCCGTGTGTGCCCGCACCCTGTGTGTGTGCTGTGAGCGTGCAGGGGCTGTGAGTGCAAGTACAGCCCTGCCAGTGCAAACACAGCCCTGCCAGTGCGGTGTGGCGCGGGCCGTGTGCTGTGTTACACGGTGTGTGCACACCGGACCGAGGTGTGCGTCTGCCGCGGGGATGAACGCGTGTGTGCACACACGTGTGCAGGCAGTGTCACCAGTGGGTGCGGGGGCTCCCGCACCTCTGTCCCCGCAGCCCCCGGCCC
Source organism: Orthonyx spaldingii (assembly GCA_013397795.1). Classification (NCBI taxonomy): domain Eukaryota; kingdom Metazoa; phylum Chordata; class Aves; order Passeriformes; family Orthonychidae; genus Orthonyx; species Orthonyx spaldingii. The sequence continues at coordinate 2,328,083 of VZTJ01002933.1, read as the reverse complement.
GGGGCTGTCGGAGTAGCGGGCTCTGCACGGCGCGGAGATTTTCGTCCCCGCGGGGTTCGCGGCGCCTCCTTGCCCAAACGCTTTCTTTTTGTTCTGCTGCCGGGCGTGCCTGTAAAGCTGGAGAGGAAGAGAAGGCTGGGCTCACACGGAGCCTCCAGGGCTCCATCGCAGTGATCCTGCCCGTCCCAAGCTGCACCTTCCTGGGATATTCCCGAGAGAAGCATGGGCTGGGGACAGGCACCCTTCAGGGACGGAAAGTGATGGGCAAGGGGGAGCTCCCTCAGACAGCAGAGAAGGTGGCTGCTGAGCTGCTGGAGGGCAGGCAGGCAGCAGCATCTTCAAAATGGGGGAGAAGGGCTTCCCCAGTCTTCCCAAGGGTTAACAGGACCGTGATTGCCTGAGTGTACTGGGGTTGGGTAAGAAACGGGGGTCAAGGAACTTGAAACCAAGGGGGTGTGTGAATCTTCAACCCCAATGGGTTCTTCCCTAGAGAATCTATGGTAGAGCAATTCCCCAAACGTTAGGAAGTGTCTGGCTGGAGTGATCTCTGTTGGCCAGGAGCAGAATCCTGGAGGAGGAACAGTCCTGCCGTGGCCTGCAAAACAGGGTCAGCTATGTCTGCTAACCAGGTTTCCTAAGGAAGTGAGGCAAATCCATCTGTCAATACTCTGCGTCTGTTGGCTAAATTCAGCTTCTTTTGGCAGAGGTGCAGAGGATACAAACCTATTCACGTGTTTAAAAAAAAAATAGCTGGGTAAAGGAAAATGCAATCCCTCTTCTGCCTAAGGGAAAGGCTGCAGCCAGACCTCAGCTGTAATACTAGATGTGGGAGAATCTCTGGCCCGAGCCAGAGAGACACAGGCGTGTAAGTTCTGCTTGTATGCATCTGTGCCTGCTGGGTGCTGCAACAGAGATGTGGGTGCCCCTGGCTGATAACATGCCCAACTCGCTGCCTCAGACCCCTGCACTGGGCAGTGGACTCTGAGTAGTTCCTGGAGCACTGGGTGCTGGAAGGAGCCACTGTAGGCTTGGCCTGAGTGAGGCAGTGGAAAGTATCCGAGAAAAGAGAGTTGCTGTAAGCCCTCTGAGTTAACTGCTTAAATGCAGACTGGGGGAAGGAGTCTTGCCCCTGCTCCTTCCCTGGTTGTCTCTGCTGGAGTGAGGCGGCTGTGTGATCCCCTCCTCAGATTTGAACTTCTGCTTTAGACCCAGCTCTTTCCAGGCAGATACGAACCCGGAAATCCAATTCTGACGTGAACCCATGACTACACCAGCTACTTGCAGCAGGGAGTTATTTGGGAGCAGGGTGCTCACAGCCATGGTGCTCCTGAATACCCTGGACTTGGGGCTTCCTCCCTCCTTCTGGAGCATCTCCTCATTGTACAGGGAGTCATTAAATATTCATCGAGGTAGAGACCGAGCTGCTCCTGAGCTGCATGGGGATGCTGGTGCTGCTCTGAGCCCCCTCTTCCCAGGATGTCTGATGTGAGATGTTGACACAGTGATTAGAACAGGGACTGAGCCCTGAACTACCTGCTCCCAGGAGGGAACACTGGCCACATGTCTGGAGGCTTGGGTGCCCAGAGGCCCACAGCTGGCAGCCAAGTCCTGGCCTGCTTCTCCACTGGGAGCCAGGGACCCATTGCCCTGCGCTCTGAGATGTCATTGTGAGCTGCCACTTCCAATTCCCATGGCCAGAGAGGATGAGATATTTCACATCCCCCCGAGTTGCTAAATTAAAAAGCTGCCATTTCCTGTGTCATTGGTCCATTGAAGTTGCTGAGAGAATGTCATCTGGGCCTGGGGGTGTGAGGGAGGGAGAGGATCCTTTGGGAATCATCCTGAGACCAGCACTGTGAGTTGCTCCCAGGTTTACCCAGCAGCACCAATAGAGGTGTCAGGTGAAGCAGGGGTGACTGCAAGCTGCAGACTTTAGACTGACCTGCCATCCAAGCAAGCAGGAGTGGGGTTTTTGTTGTGGATATAAGAGCATTCAGGCTGTGTCTACCTATGCCATTCTCTGCTCCCAGGCAGTCCAGAGCCAGGGCCCTACCAACACTGCAACCCCTTCTTACCCTCTCACACCCTCTCCTTGGAGATCACCTCTGCTGGTGCCATACCAGGCAGACACATGTCCAAACTGTTCTTAAAAACATTGTCTTTCACCCTTTCCAGACAGTATAATCTGTGCATTGATTTTCCTTACTGCTAAAAAATGTGTTTCCAGTGTTTAGTTGAAATTTTGCTGCCTGCTGCGGGAATGTTTTTACCTTCATCCAAGCTCTCAACAGCTGGTCACCACAGCGCAGCAGACAAGATGGCAAACCTGGATGCTGGAAGGGGATGTCCAGGGGACACTGCCCATCTCCCAGCTGTGTGGCATTGCCAGTCACTGTCTCACTGCATCCTGCTCCATGCCTCTTACTGGGGCTTTGCATGCTTGGCTCTTGCTGTCAGACACAGAGAATGTTTTCAGGGGATCGCAACTTTTGTAAAGCTGTTGTGTGACACTTTGGGTGTTTTGTCTCTGCTTGTTGTTTTTTTTCCCATGGGCAGAGAATAATCCAGAGCTGTGAGCCATTACCAGCTCTCTTTGATCAAAGCAATTTTTGCTAAGGGCAGTAAGACAGACAGACCCAGTCCCCAGTTTGTGGGATTTACTGGACATTTGAGCAAGGGATGTGGGACCACACCATGGCAAGGCACCCTCTTTTCCTACCCCTGCCCTCCCACGTCATGAGCACCCAGCACGTCTCAATCTCTCCAGAGACAGCCTTCCTTTGCTTTCCTAGGCCCCCCTAATGGCTCCCTCTCTCCTAGGAGGCAGACAGCGGAGGAGCGGGAGGCTGAGCGGCAGCAAGCAAACCGCATCCTCATGCAGCTGCAGCAGGAGGCCTTCCAAAAAACCATCAACCAGCCCATCCAAGCCGACCCCATCTGTGTCCACAACTCCTCTCTCTTCGCCCTCCAGAATCTCCAGCCCTGGTCTGATGACTCCACCAAGATCACCAGTGTCACCACTGTCGCCTCTGCTTGTGAATAAGTCTGGCACCCACTGGTGGCACGTACACCTTCGACCGGTGGGGCTGTCCCAGGGGGACATGTGGCATCCTTGGTGGGACATGTGGCAACTCTGTTTCTCCCCAAGGAGGGCTGGAACCCCCTGATCCTCTGGCCACGTGCATCCTACATGTCCAGCTGGGGAAACCCTCCACAAGGACCGAAAAGAAGGGAAGCCACCCCAAAAACTCTCCCCAGCCATGGAGTTGCCGGAGCAGCAATGCTGTCTCACCTCCCCCCAACCCCTTTGTTCTCTTGAAAGTCTCCTGTGTCAACCCTGAACTTGCTGACGTGCTGCCAGACAAAAGCCCAGCCATGACAGACGCAGCTGCCGGCGTTCATCCTGCTGGGGGAGAGGAAAACTTCCTTAGGATTCTACTGGCAGCAGTGTAAAGTCTGTGGTCACCCTTATAAACCCATATATATATATATATATTCATACATATATATGTATATATATGTTTTGAACTGATGGCTTGAAAGAAAAGGAGGAGACTCCGTGGGAAGCATCTCTGTGCTGTGAGCCTTCTCGGGTTGTCCACACCGGAGATGTTCGGGGATGCAACAAATGGAGTAAACAGCAGCAATTTCTGCTCGTGCCAGATGGGAACCCTTCAGATCTCACCTCGCCATCTCTCCTCTTCTTTTTCATTAATTTTTTCTTGCGAGGGGGGAGCAAGAGAAGGATCTGACAGACTCCTGAGGACGGTAAATATGATATCTCAATTGTATGAAGAGCCCAAACAGCCCCTGGCTGCCATGGACTCTGTGCCCATCAGTGTGTATTTTAATAACGAGAAGACCTGAGTGGCAGTTTGTGGGGATAATACAGTTTTTTTCCAAGGATTATTTCCATATAATTTGCAAAATGTTGTCCAATGTTTTATTTTACCAGTTTCCCATTAGAAGGCAGTTCCTGACAGGAAAAAATCGATTTCACTTCCAGCTGTTTAACTTAGTTGTTCTTTTAATTGTACCAAGAGAATGAGACACAATTAAACAAAGCACTTCTAACAAATGCCAGGTATATATATATATATAAACAGTATATATTTTTCAGTTACTTATAATCTAAAACAGCACTGCCAATTTAAGCAGTTAGTACAAACAAGCAACCAGAAAACCTATTTTCAGTGAAATTTTTAAAGGCGTTCATTTGTTTGCTTTTGTTTGTTGTTTTCTTTTTTTAAGTTATGCACTTACAAGGTGTTTTATGTGTATTCATTTTATAAAGTGCTTGTGTAATTTATGTGGAAATGAAAAAGAAAATAAAAAAATCTCCAGGGTACTGAATAAATCATTTAAAGCCTTGCTGTTCCCTGTCTATTAGTTCCTCAAGAGGAGACGACATATCACAACTACTGCTGAAGCCTGTGCTATTTTTTTTTTTAAATGAAAATAGAGTTAGCATTTCCATTTGACTTTACTCAGGTCCACGTGGCTTTGGAAGCTCCAGATGAAATATGCTGTGTTTTAATCCCTGGTGCTAGAAACATTTTCAGGCTTCAACCCAGCAGTGCATTTAGCACTTACTTTAATCGAAGCCTTTCTGGGGGGTTGCTGGGGGTGGCAGGGACTATGCAGGGGCTTAGTCTTAAACTCATGTGGAATAATTTATTGAATAGACCTTAGAGTGAGGTCTCACCTGGGCTGACGCAGGTCTACAGACATTTGTGTCTGAAACTAAGTATGAAAAGGGGAATTTGAATATAAAGAAACATGCAAGAGTACATTTTAGAGACAATCTAACAGAGGATTATTCTGAGGAAAAACTGTTTTCCATTCACACTCAGCCTTGCTGCAAGACATCGTCCCCAGCTTGGCAAGCCTTTCTGAGAGGAAAATCAAACCAGTGGGAAAACTCACATCAGCTTCCTTGGGGGAGACTCCCAGCCCTACGACTGGCTTCAGCCTGGTGTTTCCTTCCACCACTGGGAATTACTGAGTAAAGGATGTTGGAGGATATGACTGAAAAGGGCAGGCAGCCACAGGCAGTGGCAGGGAGCCCCTGACGTGGCCCTTGGGTCCGGGCTGCCTGTGGGATATCTGCAACAAAATACCCCAAGCCTTTGATACCTGGTAGTTGATAGTGCTCCGGGAGGCTGCGTCCTCTGGGTGCAGCTTTGTTGGGGAGTTTGTTAAGGGAGCATATGAATGCCTGCTTCATCCAAAATCTGCTATTGTAGTACTGAGCTGAGAATTTAGGGTGCTGCAGGATTTTCCCATTCTGCAGTCCAATGTGTATGAGAACACAGAGAAACATATGCAGCAGTGGAGAGACAAGAAGCCAAAAAAAGAAAAAAAAAAGATAAAACATAGGCAACTATGAAACTCGGAGAACAAGCATTTTTGGAGATATCTTTAAAAGATGTTGATTACTGCCAAAAAAGCTACTAAAATAAAATAACTTGTATTTTTTCCAAAGTAAATTTCAGGAAAGTCTTTTGTTTGAATTCTGTTTCATGCTACAGACAGATTTTTTGATACTGATTAAGCTAATTATTTAACACACAGCCAACTTTGTCTACAAAGATAAACTCCTTCAGGAGGCATTGCTGTGTACAAATCTTTAATGGTTTACAGTTTGTTGCAGTGTATATTTTTGTTTTCAGGATTTCTGCAGAAGAAAAAACACCAACCACAAAATAAGAGTAATAACAGTAAAAAGGGTGACAGGACTCACTGTTGATATTAAAACTGTTTTCTATTTTATTATTATGACACATCAATATTGTAAAATTTAATTCTGAGACAGCCATTTTATAATATCCACATTATTCAGTTCATAATCCAAAATGTTCCCCAGCGAAGTTGAACATATGATCTTGCACATGCGAGGAAATATGTTTAGATAGAATATTTAGCTATACCTAGTTCTCAAAACTGTTGACTTCCCCCTTTTCTTATCAATCTTTCCTGTTTAAAAAAAAAAACAAAAAGACCA
>VZTJ01002933.1:2304909-2322022 GCA_013397795.1 Orthonyx spaldingii | reverse complement strand
AAAAAAAAAAAAAAAGTAATCTCAATATGAAATGAGAATATATGTTACATTGGAACCAGAAAAACTGTTGCCTGGTCTTTCTTGTCCCTAGAAAAATTGCTTCTGGAGGAGTTTTCTCTTAAAATATTTCTCTTGGATTCATTTTAAAAATTGGTTTAGTGGCAGAAGGTGTTTTTGATATCTGCATATGTGCTTCCAGTTATTAATATGATGATTTGTACCTAGACAATAAAAGTTGTCTGAAATATGATGGAATTAAATCAATAAGTAATGACATGAAACAATGACACGTAACGTTATGTTTTGTAAACTGACATCACCTCAGCCATATCCTGGGGCCATCCATATCACATTGAAGGCTGATTTAATTTTTTGTATTATACTTATTTGGGAGCAGGAATAAAATTGCATTAAGATGCCTTGAAAGTATTTCCCCCTTCCGTCGCTCTCAAAATAAAGCAAATCCCGAAAACGAAATGGGAGTCAGGGAGAAATGTTTTTCTGCTGTTTGCGTATATCTAGGAAATACCGACCAAAGTAGAGTGAGTCTGTATTTTGGTCTGGCGGGGAAAAGCCTGTGTGATTCCTGCAGCTGAAGGCACAGGGGCATCACCGGAGACCGCACTGTGGTTGTGATCATCTCTCTCACCCACAAGGCTGCCAGGGATTGGGAGTTATCATTCATTTTGGTTGTCTATGGATGTGCAGAGCTTTTGAAGGCAAAATCTGGAGTGGGGGAAAAGCAGTGTTCTTTGCATGAGCAACTGGAGTATTAAACATCTGTGTGGAGCTGGAAGAGACGAAGCCCAACGGGATGGGCTGCGGTTGTCTGGGTTTGGTCCCAGCTCAGCAAGCTATGAGGGCAGGAGAGAACCAGAGGTCTGGTCCCATTTAGCCAATTAGTTGAGCACATGAGTCATCCAAACAAGGATCAATTGGTTTGTCTCTGCTGAGGGATAGCTCAGGAAAAGGCTGAACGGTTTTTGCTGGAGCCTTCCACCTTGAGCAGAGCCTGCAGTTGTGCTTTTTCCTGGGCATGGGCCAGCACATTTGATCCCTGCAGTACATGCATGCCCCAGTTTCTACATCAGTACCACATTCAGCTTTTCTTGGGTTGTGTTATCCTGTCTACGAGGCATTTGTTATGTATCTAAAGTTATTTCTCCTGCAGCAGCATCAGTGAGAGTGACTTGTATGTGGCATTTGCTAGAGAAAGACCGAGCTGATGTGTCCTCTAATACAGTTTGTATAACTGATAACGAAAGGAGGCACTGACCCCACAAACACCCATATACAGCATCATTTTCATTTTCTCACCCGGACTGTTGGCTGGAGTTTTTAAATGTGCTCCTGATTAACCAACACACTAAAGAAAGGTTAAAACCGGGGCTGCTGCCTCAGCGCAGCGGCAGCGGGAGCCCATCCCCGCGGAGGCAGCCCCTCCTCACCGCCAAGGCCAGCTCACAGACACCCGGGGCTAGATGGGGTGGAAAACCCAAACCAATCTACTAACGAAACTGAAAATGGCTTTGCTGAAAACTGTTTGGGTTACAGGAAAAAGCCATTCCTCTCTGGGGTTCTGGGACAGCTGGAACTTTTTGAATTAATCTTTTTGTTTTTCGCTGCCAGAAGTAGACTGCCTGAGTGACACTGATTTCTTTGTGCAGCGGTCAGCTTTGATGGCCACTTGCTTGAAAAGTGTTTGTGAAATAACATTTGGAATTATCAAGTTATCCTGGGTGAAAATTTTCTAAATGAGAAGGTCTCAAATTGTGAAAAAAATGTAGATTTTTAAAAAAATAAATATTAAGGGAATCAAAAACCACAAAGCTATAAATGATCACAACAAACTTATGTTGGAGTCACACCAGATTATTTTCTTTTGGATCTTTTTTTTTGTGCAGCTGAGATTTTGATTTTTTAAAAATTATTGTTATTTTCTCTGTTACAATAGGAAATTTGTTTGATGAGTCAGTGCTTGTCCAAGATTAGGATTGAGGTTTTTCCCCCTATTCCTTTCCATTAAACAGAAACCCTTTGTTACTGGTAGTTTTAAAATAATTCTATACATTTATTCAAGTCACACTTAAAACTGTATTCAAAAAAATTTGTTAGTTTTTTTCTGACAGCACAAGAATAATCTTGATTTTTCTAAGTGTAGAAAATAATTTGTGGCTTCCTTCTGTCTTTTTGGGGTTTTTTTGTTTGTTTTGTTTTGTGTTTGTTTGGTTTATTTTTCTTTTTGTTATTGTTGTGGGGGTTTTTTTGTTGGTTTTTTTGTTTGTTTGTTTTGTTTCGTTTTTTGTTTGTTTGGGGTTTTTTTTGTTTTGTGTTTTGTTGTGTTTTGTTGTGTTTTGTTGTGTTTTTTGTTGCAGCTAGCTCTGGCAAGCGTAGGGCTGGTCCCAACAGCTTTCAGCTCTGTAACTCCAGGTTGCACACCAGGCTCCAGCTGAAACTCTGTGTGCTGAAGGTGTGCAATCTCCTCTTGCAGAAAGCTGCAATCCCCTGCCCTGCACTTCCCTGGGGCTGAAAGTTCAGTACTTACCCTCAGCTCAGCCATCCTTTGCTTCATTGCTTTCGAGACAAAATTAAAACAAGCAGAAATGAGGAGCCCATGCTCTGGTTTTCGAGCAGGAAGGAGCAAAGTTTGAGAAAACTCCTTTTCTTGTTGCCTGTAAAGAATGTGAACCCGCTGGTCTGAGCACTGTCTGTCTTTCCTAGACTGCAAGCGTCTAAAAATAACAAAGCAGTGATTAAAAAATATCAATCAATATATACTTTTTTTAACTACAGTCGGGAAGCGCACAAAGATGGGGGTAGATGACAACATGGAAAAAAGCTTTGTTTCCCAGGGTCTTCCCTGTCTCAGCAAGAGGAAATTTTTGGAAAGTCATTATATTTAACAATTTTTACCTGCTGTTGTGAAAGTTTTAGGCACGTGTCAGGGCTCACCAGACTCATCCTCCCTAGGTATTTATCTGGACTGTGTCTAGCTTGCGATGCTGGTGCTCAGTGGAAGTTAGACTGAGCCTGGGCTATTAGGTGTCTTGGACACAAATGTGCTGAAAGGCAGGACTTGACCCCAGATCTCCCCATGTAAGGTGACAAAAGGGAAGAAAGAGGTAGAGGTGGGGATGGGGCTTGCCCAGGGTCGTGGTGAGGAAGCGTTCACAAGTGCCCTAAGTTGTGGCCAGGCCTCTGTGCATTCTCCCCCTCCCAGCTGATCTCGCTATTTTCACAGGAGAGCCTGGAGGAGAAGTGGGGGTGTCCTCTGAGGTCAGGCTGGAGGAGGAGAGGATAAAGGCCAGCGGGTCCTGGGGAGCCGTGATGTACCACAAGGGTGCTCTTTTGAGAGCTGCAGAGAAAAGGCACCAATTCTGCAGGCCAGTGGGGTTTGAGGGCGAAAAGTGAGGGGCACCTTGGGGTCCTGGTCCAGTGGGAGCCTGGCTTGGGCAGAGAAGGGCTGTTCCCAAGCAGGGACTATGCCCATCTTGCCTGGTCCTGCACCGGTGGTGTGCACTGGAGGGTCTTGCAGGGTCTGGAGATGTCACACCATGGGACTGCTGCTGAAACCCTGCCTGTGGCATCCCGTGGTGACACAGTTGTGGAGTTACCCATGGTGGTAACTGCTGGACTGTATTCAGAGCACTTCTCTCCATCCAGGATTAAGCACCAGGAAGTTTTACATGCATTTACAGCACTGTTGGGTTTCTACCACTGTCAGGCTGTGCTCCACTGCCACTGGAGGGACACCTACAGCCACAGAGGGATGTGTCCCAGGCACCCTGCCCACTGACATGTCCACTCACAGAGACGAGGGAGCTGTGGCAGGGGCATTCCACACTCACCCCATTCACACAGAAATGCTTGGAAAGGTCTGGCTTTCACTTTGGGATAGAGTGAAAACAAACACTGTAACCTTATCAGTTGTTATGACAGGTCTGAAACCTGCCTTTGCTGTGGCTCATACCTCCACATCCAGAGGCAGGAGGTGGGATGTAGACCAGAGTGTGCTCTCTGTGGAGCAAGGCATCAGACATCTGTAGGTGTACCCAACACTGTTCCCATGCAGTCTCCCTCCAGACTTGGTCCTTTGAAGATCTGAGCATCTGAGTAGAGCCATCTCAAACACCACAGGCAGAAGCCAGACTTGTGGCAGTCAGGCGAGGGAATGCAGGTCCCATGCTGGGACCCCAGGGTGCATATGTGTGTGCCAGTCCCTGGGGAAACACACCACAGCTGTGGCAGAGAAAGCACGGAGACAGGCAGAGACACACCTGTGATGTTATCCAGCAGAAAGGATTTCCTAAGGGGCCTTGCGGCCACAGACACTGCCAGAAGAGGTGAGGAGTGAGGAACTGTGTCCTGTTGCTCAACACCTCCTGCACCTCAGGAGCTGGTTTCTCTCCCTTCCCTGGCAACAAGTGGGGTTGCAGGAGGTAACTCCAGCTTCACTCCCCTTCCTGGATGAAACCCCGACTGTTGCTGATGGCTTGGCCCAAGCTGGCTCTGGTGGGATAGGAGGAGTGGAGACCCCCTCACACAAGAAATGGGTTGGGGGGGACTGGGTGAGTATTGCTTGACACTTCTAGAGATGAGGCCTTGCATGGAACTCACCCCATGGTCCTTTTTTCCTTCCTCGTGTCCCATCCCTTCCTTCATTCTCAGAAAACTCCCTTAATTTGCCTTTATTTTAAGGTCCGGTGGGTGTTTCCTGGACGGGAGCCAGAGAACCTCAAACCTCTCTCCAGCAGATGGAGAGGGACGCCTGGCTGTCTAGTTTCCCTCATAAGATGGATTCTAGGGCAAGATAACCCTTACCACAAATACTTTGAGGCACAGAGGGGTCAAAGCTGTGGGTGTTTCTCCCAAAAAGCGTGGCACTGCCCCTTCACAGGTGACCCTGGTGGTCGGTGACCCACAGAGCTGGCCAGAACAGCAGGAAGTGAAACACTGTCCCGGTGACAACCTCTCAGGCCAGGAGTCAGCACCCGTGGGCGAGTTAGACAAGCAGGACTGGGTTGGACACCCTGCACCTCTCGTCGGCCCGGCGCTGCCGGGGAGCATCCCTGCCCGCCCCGGGGCCGCCCGGGAGCGATCGGCGGGCACCGAGCTCCATCTAGGGGTCAGCGAGCGCCTGGCGAGCGCTCGGCTCGGCCCCGCCGCCTCCGGACACACGCCCGCCCAAGGCACGGCGTGGGGATGGCCACGGGCAGCCGAGCCCCAGGCACACCAGCGGATGGCTCAGACTGGGAGCACTGGGTGCTCAGGATGAAGGGCAGCCAAACCCAGTTCCGAGGGCCTCCGTGGAGACACAGCTTGTCCCTGAGGGGGAGATAGAATAATTGAGGTTGGAAAAGACCTCACAGATCGTGGAGTCCAACCTAAAAGTGCCAGGTCCACCACTAAACCATGTCCCTAAGCACCACAGCTACATGCTTGTTCCTTGGATAAAGCCAGCCTTGAGAAATTCAAGGGATGGATTCTGTTCTGTTTAGTATTCCCCACCGGGATTTGGAAGCGAGACTTTCCATAGGATGTCCCATGTGCTGGGTAAGCTGCAGGATGTTTGGCTGCACTGGGCAGTGCCGGGGTGGGGTGTGTGGTGTGTGCAGGGCCACTGCCTGGGGGTTGCAACCACACCAAGAACACAAAGCTAAGGTCACTGACTTCCTGAGCTCCATCAAGGCATAGAGAAAGAGGTCTGGCTCCATCCCTCTCCTGGCCACACACCCCAACCTCCTGGCTCATGGAGTGCAGTGAGTCCTGGGGACAAGCAGCTGGGACGTTTAAGCACAAAAGGATGAGCTTTGATCAAAACAGGTGGCTGCAACAACTCTCTAGGACAGCCAGGAGGCTGCTTGCCTTTATCAAAAGAAGAACTATAAACCCATGAACGCTCAAGCAGATAAATAAGGAAGCAATGATTTTTGTCTTTGTGACAAACAAAGTCAATAAAACTCAAGGAAACCACCTGTATTTTATTATCACATATTCATGTGTTTAATGCTATTAAAACAAGAGTCTGGGGTGAGCTGCAGGAAATCAAAGGACTTAATGATGCGGACACAAACCTTCTCTCCTCCCTCCCCAAAGGTGATCTGAACCAGTTTAAGCAAATGGCTTTGTCTCTCAAAATAATTATGTGATTTAGAGGCACTTTTCCCTGGCTCACATCAAATGACTTTAATGGGGTCTGCTTGTGTGTGTCAGTGTGTGTCAGTCTAACAAGTTATTGCTTTTTAAAGCTGCATTTATAGCCCCCTAGTCACCAGAAAAATAATTCTCTATGAGAAAGGATTATTTGTCCTCCACCATCACTCGGCATTTATTCCACAGAGCATTTAGTAGAGAAATGGTGCCCAGAGGGCAGAGGCCAAAATGTGATCTAAAAATATGTGTTGAAATTTGGGATAAACATTCTCTGGACGGTCTACCAACTGTGATCTTTCTCTTCCTTACCCAATAGGTTTTGTCCTCTCTGGTCCAGTTTGGCCCCTCTCTTGGCCCTCCTCAAGGCCAGGCTAATCTCTGTCCTCCCTGCCTGTGTCCTTCTCATGGCCCTTCCCCAAATGGGATTTCCCTGGGGCAGAGAAGAGCGGACAGCAGGCCCTGCCAGACTGAGATGGGGATCTGAAGGTGGATTTCACACTTGCCAACAATTGAGTGGCAGATGCCCTGGGTGCGTCCTCACAGGTGACCCTTCTCTCTTTGTCTGACAAAGACCTGCCAGAGCTGGGGAGAAAAGGGCTGTTTTGGGGGCTAGGTGAGCATGCAGGGGCACAGCAGGAGCCAGACTCCAGTTCCACACCTTACCCCAGCCATGGCCGGGTCAGACATTTGGGATGATGCTGAGACTGTTTGCTAATGTACAAAATTCGAAGAAAAGCTGAGAAGGGTCAGAAATGGCTTGAATTTGGTAGGAGAGAGGGAAGGTGAATGCACAGCAAACCTGCTGTAGTCCATTGTTTCCTACAGGGAGGAGAAAGCATTAACACTGTGGAATAAAGCCCCAGTGAACCCTGCTTGGCACAACCCTCCGTGCTGGTGGGGCTGCTGGGGAGTAGAGCACTGAGCTATGCTCCTTGGGGAAGACACTTGCTGAGTGAGCTGCTTCATTTATTCCCTGTCCTGGAGGCACTAGGAATCTCCTAAGCAACTGAGCTGTGCCACTGAAGCAGCTAATTTCTCCTCACAGGTATATTTGACTGCTTCAGGTAAGGGTAAAATGAAGTCTCATGTGAATTATCAGTGCAGTTGGAGGACCAAGGGTGACAGAGGCAGCTCAGCAGCAGCCAGTCTTATTTCTTGAAGAGAAATATCAAGAGTGCAGACAACGAGAGGTGTAAGAGAGAGGGCTCAGCAGTTAAAGAATCAGGCTGTTCATGGCACAAAACAGGCTAAAGAGATGTTCTGAGGATGTCTCCAACCCCTCCTGCTGATACGAGGGAAGAGATGGGCACTGCCGAGTGGGGAACCAGGAGGATGGGTGAGATGGTGCTGTCTGCAGGGTGCCTTTGTCTAGCCACATCCCACACCAGGCCATGGGATCATGGAGGTGAGCTGACTCCAACAGCAGCAGCAGGACAACCTCCTCCACAGGATGCTGGTGCAAAGGCCACTGGTGCTCTGCTGGCTGCTGCACCTCATGGGAGACACCTCGTGTGCCTGCAAAAGGAGCCCAGGGAACACTTCCCCTGTGGTAGGACCAAGTCACTCCACCAAAGCAGGCAGCAACATTGCAAGGAAATGTTCAGGGCTGCAATCAGGAGAATCTGGTTTGTTTATCTATGCTAGGACACTGGCTTTGATATGCAGGTCTGCAGGTCTCGACTTCTGCAACCACATGCCTTGGAGCTGGGCTTTGCTAGGTTCCCCAGGTGGGGAAGTAATCCAGAAATGGAGCAAGGAATATGAAATGTTCCAGTGACTCATGTGGGTGAGAGATTAATATGTTTTGTGGCCAGAACAGATCCTTCTAACAATTCGTCTGTCCTACTGGATCTCCCAGGCACACCATGTTTGACCCTTAGTTTGTGCTTCAGACTCCTCCTTGACTTGCAGCGAGTCTACTAGAGGGATATCAATATCTGGCTAAAGGGGCCCTGTGATGAACATCCTACCCATCCATCCCAGCCCTACAAGGCTTCTAGCATGTTAGAAGTTGCAACTTTAACCCCAAACTACTTTGTGTCAAATCCTAAACCCATTGAGCCTTTTGTGTCTTTTCAAGGTTAAAGCAGCAGCTTCCAATGGAAGTAGGTTTCCTCACCATGTATCTTAGATCTTTTCTGGAGGAAGAAATCAGATCAATTCTCCCATCCTTTGTGTCTGCAATATCTATGATTGCAAACATCTACAGTCTCTGTCCTGCTATAAAGCCACCACAAAGGGCTATTGCCTTCTGTTGACGTTTCATTGCTTTACAAAATCAGAGCAAGCCACTCCAGCTCCTCATAAATGGTCTCTCTTGCTCCTGGCCTGTTGCTTGCTCACCCAATGCTCTGACAGGACCACGTCTTTGCCCTTAGATGGTTACGAGGGAGCTGAATGTGCGGGTTTCCCAGGCGAGGACAAGACACAGCTTCTTTGCATTAGTTTATTGCTGGGATTATTAGTTGACACTGGACTAACAAACTGAACTTTTGGAAAACGTGGGCCCATGCCTGCAACAGTACAGTGATAGAAAAGTAAGTGTAATGGGCAAATGTAAGGAATTTGTACTGGAATGGGCACCCCTGAGACCCATCGCTGCAGAGTGGTTGCTGCAGGAAAGTGTGTTACCAGACTGGGTCCATCCAGTACTTTTCCCTCCCTCTTAATCCCATTCCTCAGGTGGTTGTTCACTCACCTATTTCACAATTAAAGATTAATTCCTCACCGTCGAGGGACACAGAGCTCAGTCACCCACCGCCCCCTGTCACCTGCAGCAGGTGAGTGCAAGGCTGAGGGATGGGCCCTTCCCATGGAGGCTCTGACACCAAGCTGCAAATTGTTCATTTTGTTGGTTTAACGTGGGTTTTCTGAATCTGCCAGCCTGGCATGGACACAAGCACCTGAACATCTCGGAGCATCACAGCAAATGGGACATGGCATGAAACCCAGCCTCAATTTTTCTCTGTAACTGGGCATTTGGTCATTTCCTCATCCCACTAAGGAGTTTGCTCTGAGGCCCTGATGGTATCTGCCTGAATGGCTGCACAGGTCTGAGCCCCCTTTTGCCCATCTCCTGGCCAGAGGGAGGGAATGTTGTGGAATATACAGGTGGGAAAGCAACACTTGGACAGTAGCAATCCCAACTCCGTTAAGCAATACCCAGATTTACAGCAGAAAAAAGCCCTTGTCCCCACACTACATGGTGACCTGCAAACTGCTTGTCACAAGGATTTCCCAGGACAGTTCTGCTGTAACTTTCCAGGGAACTGAGTGATCAGAGTCTGGTGGTAACAGACAAGATTCTTCCCTGCTCTAACCTAAGGAATGCCCCAGCAGGGAAGGTCTGACCCTGTCCTTGGAGTGCCAGCCTTGTCCTCTTCTCCTTCCTTGCCCTGTTATAACATATCCTTTCAGCAAAGTGGTGAGTTATTTTAATTTTGCAGACAGCAGCACTCAGGGATAAGGTAACTAATTCGGGAAATTATCCTGGCTGTCAATTTCCTGAGTGATTGGTGGGAGAGGCTTTGAAGCCTCATGCATGCTCCTGGCCATTGGCTTGGGCTCGAATTACCCTTTTATTTTACTTCCTCCTTGTTCTCATTGCCACACCACTCAAACTAAAATTATTCGCCTACAACCACAAACGCAGGGATATATCACCGGGAGTGCTGTAGGGCTGTCGCCATATATAATTCTCTGAGCTCAATATTTATAGAGCTACAGACGGCACAAATCATACCCAGAAAGCCCATCAAGCTGGAGAGCTAGGTATAAACTCCAGAAATATCGCAAGCCATCGCTCACAGGAGACTGCCCGGCAGACCCGCTGGCCGTACATCAAGCTGTAATGCCATCCGAGTCTGCGCTTGGTGCTGGAGTGGATCAGAGGTCACTTCCAAGCTTTTCTTCCATAAATCCTGGGTGCTGGCTCTCAGCAAGGTTAGGGGCTTGGAGAACCTTGCTCTGAGTGCTCCTTCCTTCTGCTTGCTGTCGCTGACACTGAGCTGTCCCAGTACTCTGTGTGGGCATTTATCTTTGGGGTCTTGTCCTCGCTTCTGCGCCTCTGGATAGGAACCAGAGACAAAAGAAGGGAGGGGTGTGCTGGATCTTACAGCTCCACTGTACAGGCTACAGGAGCTGACAGCTCCTCTGAAATGTCCTTTTGCCGGGCTTTGGGGGAGACTGAGTCCCTCTTCTTCTCACCCTTCAGGGTCACATTCTCCCTCATCCCGCAGCCCTGTGCAGGGCTGTGAATTTTCTCCAAGTGCTCAGGAGGTTACGGGCATTCAGTATCCTGCCTGCCCACATAGCAAAGGCACAGTCAGCAGTCCTACGATAGTTCAGGTCCTTCTGTCACTGCCTTCTTTCCTCTTTTCCCCCTTTTCAAAGTTTCTCCCTGGCTTGGGTGGAGCTGATGCCTCACTGGGTATGGGGGAGTGGTTCCTGATGAAGGTGGGCTGTGATGCTGTTCAAGGGCTTTTACATTGACTTAAAGTCAATCCAAAGAGCAAAGTGCTGGTGAAATGAGTGCTCTGCAGATGCAGACTAATCCTTCCCCAGCGCTTCCCATGCTGGCAACTTCCACCCTCATGTACTGGTGATCCAAAGGGTACTGCAATAGGTGGAGAAGATCCAGATGAGCCCCAATGCAATGAGCAGGTGAAGCCTCTCTGAAGCAGGGCAGCAGTGATGTGGTGCTTTCTGGACAAAGAATGCTTGGGTTTTGCTTGAGAAATCACCAGTCAGACAATTATTTTTATTTCTAAGCTGCATGTGATGGACTCGAGCTAACCAGTCTCTGGTTCTTCCCTCTCCTCCAGCAGCGTTGCAGACAGACTCTGACATTTAAGCAAAATGAAATCCAACCCTTAGTATTAAGTAAAACTCCCAGTGTGATGGGTTCGTGGCTTGCAGCAACATCTCAGCAGGGGCGTGTTAAAGCTGGTCTCCAGCGAGTGGAAGAATGAAGCTTTGCAAAACCCTGACGAGGCAAAGCTCCTAAAATAACAATTGAATTAAACTTAATTCATTTTCACTTAATATCCTTATAGTGCCTTTAGCAAATGAGACTGTTATTATTTTGAGGAGGAAAATGGGGAGGTGCAATCTGGATGGAACTCACATCTCCTTACTGGAAGAAAGTAAACTTTGGTAGAAAAGGAAAAAAAAAAAAACAAACCACGAGAAGAAATGCAGAAAGTTCAAGTTCTCCATTTTGAATGAAACACCCCCAAACCCATCCAGTCTCATGTTCTTCAAGATATGCTCCAGACCCTAGAGTGTGCAAGTCCACTTTTTTTTTGCCTGATGCTGGAGGTTTGTTGACGTTGCCGGAGTTACATACCTGGTCATCCAGTGTCTGTGGGTGGTTGGCCAGGTCCTTCCTTCCCTCCTCTTCTCCTTCAGTTTTTGAGCTTTTCTGTGACATTTGAACCCCAAATGCACCCTGCTTGCCCTGCCCTTCACCAGCCCAGTCTGCAGGGTTTGAACCACTATTCTCACTTTTGTTTCTGTGATGTGTCAGTGTGAGCCTTTCCCTGTGGAAGGCTGAGTTAAGCTCATGACTCTGGCCCTGACTCAGTGGGGCAGGAAAGCACAAGCTCAGGGTGGCCCTATCCCATGGCAGCCCTGGACACTCCCTGTTCAGGACAATCTTTGTCCACATGCCTTATTTCCAGCCACATCTCCTGTTTGCTTTTGCCCATCCTTATTTCTACTGGGGGTGGGATTTGGTAAGCCCCTCACTACCAAGATTGTTTTTGTTGGAGTTGCAGAACAGCATCCCAGAAAGCACATCCTGCAGCTCTTCCCCTCAGAGGTCCTAGCAAAGAGGGAATATCTCATGGTCCCACACTCCAGAGAGGGATGGTCAGCCGAAGTGAGGGGCAAATGAACCCAAGGAGCCATGCCAACCTTGCCCCACAAAATTCCTGGCTCTCAGACCTCAGGCTCTGCTAACCAGAGGGAGCAAAGGCTGCTCCGAAATGGCCATGCAGGCATTGAACTACACTTCCCAGTAGCCCACAGAGAAAGGGCCCTCCTGGCTTGGAAAAGCCTCCATTTGACTTGTTCACGCTCTCTAAGGTTGGGGACAGCTGGGGGATTTTAGAATTTCAGGGCTAGAGGTGGCTGTTGTTCATTGCTGCATAAGCAGCAGCAACAGCAGGCATTACAGCAAAATTAATTTCCACTCTGAATGCAGCTCTCCTGTGTCACTGTTGCCTTTACAGTCTTCTTCGCAGAGCTCAAGAAAATAGCCCAGACAGGCTTTGCAAGGTCGCCTCGCCCTCTGTCTTGCTCGGAGGCAGGCTCCGCTCCAACTAATCCTCTTCTGACAGACATTTTTGTCTCTCTTACTCATAGAAACCTTTCTCCACCTGCCCTGGTTAGGGCAGACAGCTTCTTAACTCTAAGAAAAATGAGAATAAACTTTCTTATTAAGACACAGCTTTTCAAAACTCTCTGTTCTTCCCATCAATTAAAACTGGATAACTTTAGGGTTATGCTAAGAAAACTGAATGAGAAGATCCCTGGGACAGTGAGCACCCATCCCTCATGGCTGCATCCCCTCTGCTGCCAACACATGCTGCTGCTACTCTCTCTTGCTGCCAGTCAGGGACAAGCAACATTCAAAGCCTGTGTCTGCAGCAGGAACAAGATAACTTCAGTGGGAGATTTTCCAATAATCTGAAAAGTTAGCACATGTCCATCACCTATTTCTCTGCACCTTCCTGCTGCTAGCAAGCCACACCTCTTGACCCTGATACAGAGCTACTCCAACAAAACCCAGCCTTACTTTCAAAAGCAAAGACTAATGGGAAAACAATTAGCAGTCATGGTGGAGTACTTCATCAAAATTGGATCATCAGGTTTTTTGTTTTTTTAGAGCATTACAGATGAAGAAGAATAGGAGATGAACTCCACCATCTCCGGGGCTGGCATGAGCCATTTGCCTTCTGTATCACTGGCTAAGAAATTGATTTTTTTTGAGCACTATTCCTTTGAAGAGAGATTCCTTCCTTGGTTGAGAGTGAAGGCCTGGAAAAAAAATGAAGATCTAGGTAGGCATTTTCCAGAGCTTGTGAATGGACTCCTGTGCCCAGCATGTGCCAGACCCATACCCAGTAGGAAACGGCGTGGAAAGTCCCTGCTCCTGCCCAGTGAGGTGAGCACCTGAGGGGCTGAGAGGGGCACAGAGCTCACACTGCACATTGTGCCTCAGGAGAGCTCTTTCTGAACAAGCTCTGGGGGCTCTCAGGGCCAGCCAAAGACACTGAGAGGGCCTCACATGCAGACTCTACCAGGACAATGAGCACCTTTCAGGGAGCATCGCTGAGCTCTCGTGCCTTGCTGTGGGAACGTCAGCAAAGAGAGGAGCAAAGCTCAGCCCATGCTGTGCATGCAGGCTCCAGCCATGTTTGCAGGTAGTGGAATACCTGCCCCATCCTCCCCCTGAAAATTTCCTGTCCAAACCCTTTCTTTCCAGCCATGACTCTGGAACATAATTCTCATCCTCCCTACTGTAAAGGGGAGCCTAGACAAGGCACCAAAATCAAGGGCTGGAAAGCATTCCCCCTGGAGCCCTTAGCACTCCTTCAACTTTCTTACCACCAAACCCATTGCAAAAGGGTTATGAGGGGACACTTGTCACCACTCCAAAATGAGCTTCAGAGCCCAGCCCTGAGTGTCTCACCCAGACATCAGTTAAATGAAATAGCAGGTTCTGGTGAAAGAACCAAGATATCAGTTGATTGTTATTTCCTCTCACTGTGGGGTGATCCTGTCTGTGTCTTTACATCTTGCAGTGATAATTGTTCTTTTGCTTTCCCTTGAAGTGTTTATGGATCAAATAGGGCAGATTGCCTCTCCCCATGGCCATGGTTTCTGCACCCTGGGCTGGACAGGGCACAAAGAATGAGGGCAGAAGTTGTTTTGCAACGTTGCTCATGGGTATTGTGGTTGATTCCTCCTACAAGGCAAAACGAAAGACGAGGAAGAGAAATTAAAGCTAGTAGTATCAAACAATTAAGGGCTGTGGTTGAATTAGGTGAAAAATAAATGGGACTATTTGGGAAAAAACATTAGGAGATCATAAAATAATATCTTTTTAAGAAACAAGAAATAGAAGCTAATTATGCGCTGTGCGATTGGCTTTGTGTTGAGGCTTGTGTTGATGGACTTGGAAGTTGTTTGACTGCTCCAGTTCATTTCGGTGTGCAGAAAAGCACTGATGGATGAGGGGGATGCAGGAGTAGCAGCCAGGGAATTTTTGCTTCATCATTGAATCATAACATAATTCAGGTTGGGACTGACCTCAAGAAGTTTCTGATCGAGCTCCCTCTCTGAGCAGGGCTCACTGCTGCTAGGGCACGTTTCTCAGTTCAGTAAACCTTTGAATGTTGGCATGGCTAGTGACTTCAGAGTTGGATCTCTGGTCCAATATTTGACTATCTTTCACGTGGAAAGCTTCTTTCTCTTACAAGTAATCACAGTTTTCTTTCATGCAACTTGTCTGTCATTCCTTGTGTCCATTGGCCTTTCATCTTTCCCAGTACCCCAAGAAGAGTCTGGCTCCATCTTCTCTAACACTCCACCAAGCATCCCTGGTGTGGGTGAGGGTGTCTGTGCGAAGGATGTGCAAGCACAGGACACCGGGGGGAGCTGTGAGCATGAGCATAAAGGAACGTGACTTGTGATACTCCCTACTCTCAAGGCTTAAATACACAAACAAAAAATAACAACAACAAAAAAACCCAACCTAACAAAAAACCAACCTGCTGTGAGTCATTGTATTTTCCTTCAAATTATTAATATTTTTCTGAGAATACTCATGGGAAGTAAAAGGGTCGTAATACTCATTTGTGTGCTCCAGAGGCAGGTCTAATACCTGGAGGGTGATTTTTGACCATAAAAGTGAGAGCAGAAAATAACTTGGGGACTGTCCACCAGCATATATGTAGAATGGTTACAGGCCGTGAGACAGGGACTCTGCAACCCTCTCGGTTCTGGGGGTGAAGCAGGAGGCAGGAGAGTTTCTGCTAGAGGTGACCCTGGCTGCAAAGGAGCTGTATGCACACAGCAGGGAGTGCTCCAAAGATCAGCTCCCGACGGCAGCAGGGTTTGAAACATCCAAGGACTGAATTTACTTGTCATGTCTCATAGTCACCTTTTGGCTGAAATCCAACAAAACATTTAAATTTGGGAGGACAGGGATTGAGGGGCATGCACGATGTGCTCATAGGATCAATCAGGAAGAGCTGCTTGCTTTTGTGTCACCTCACTGAGATGCACAGGTCATGTCTAATCCTGTGCCTGCTTTTCACCTTCCATCCTCTCCCCCAGACCTGTGGCATTGGTGTCACTTTGTTTTAAGTGGCAATCCTCTCTGAAATGACTGTGAACCCCGGGATGGGTTTCAGACTGGTTTCAGATTGTTTTTCCAGACTGTATTACTGCAGTAGCATCCTGCTTCCTCAGCTGCTGATATGGGTCGTGGGGGACAATATGCTTCTTCACACGGTGACATCAGTAGTGTCACAAGCCCTGGAAAACATGACTTCTCTGTGGGATGTGAAGTGGCTGCTCACCTCACAGATAAAGGAATGCCGCGGGGGGTTTTGCTCACGAAACACTTCCTCTTTTCACGTTTTAACTTTTAGAAGGGTTTTTTCCTTTACTAAAAACGCTTGGAGGGAGGCAGCACGCCTCGCTCAGTCGCACACGGAGGTGCCAGCCGTGTTTTGGGGACCGGGTGGCCGTGCCGCCTGCAGAGGTCCCCCTCGCCTAAGCTTTGAGCGCCGGGCGGCAGCGCCGGGCGGGGAAGCGGCTCCGGCGGTTCCGGTGGGACGTGGATCCCCCTCACACCCCTCGTCCCGGTTCCCTCCTCCGCCTTGGGATGCCCACGGGTGTGTCGTAAGGATGTAGTGAGGTGACCTTGGAGAAGCCTCGAAGTGGGACCCCCGGAAGGCAGGACAATTAACAGCCCGGGCTAATACACCGTAATTGCGGGCAGCCGGGACTGGGGGTCCTGCGGCTCGTCCTGCCCTGCAGAGGAGGCACCTGGTGCAGGACAGACACAATTTGAATCTTGCCGACAGCAGAGGCCTATAGGCTTGGCATCACCGAGGAGAGAGGCAATGGGACAGGGCAGACTGTCCTGCCTTTCCAGCTGCTGCTGGATCCAGTTTTTGCTCCAGTCTTGGATGGGTTTGGAGTTCTCCAGGTTGTGCTCATGTTAATACTGTGGTGGCTCCATCTTTGGCAGTGCATGGGATGTTGGGAAGCAGTGAGTGGCCTCAGCTGCATGAAAAGGTAATAATTACTGGAGGCACACCAGAGGAAACAAAAGAGGGGTGTTCCTTCCTGTGCCCAGTGGCAGCTAAAGCAGGGGTACTGCAACCAGCTGGAAGGGACCCCCACACCTGGCCAAGGCTGTAGCCCTGCAGGGTACCTGCTGCATCCCCTGGCCTTGCTGGAAAGCCAGACCAGGCAAGGCAGGGGTGTGCAGGGTGCCCTGGGTCCCCACCACAGCTTTTCTGTTTATGGTCACAGGCCTCCCTTCACCCTTGGTGCATGAGCCAGGGTAATCCTGCCCTGACCAGGTGCTGGAGCACTTGGGTTTGATGTTGAGGTGTGGGAATGGGGGCAGCATGAATGGGGATTCATCTAATACACTGCTTTATATTATTATTATTAATAATAATAATAATAATAATAGTAGTAGTAGTAGTAGATTATAAGATCCATTCACCCACATGGTAGTACCTGTAATTTTTATTATAGGGGCTAGGACATGAGCTGCCAACACCCAAAAACTCCTGTATGTGGGCCAGCATTTACAGACAACTGGCCTCTCCACAGCCAGCAATACTTGAGCTCACAGTCACATCACTTTTCCACCAAATACCATGTTTCTGCTCCCAAAGAAAGGAACCCTTTTTTTTTTTTTTTTTTTTTT
>VZTJ01002933.1:2214054-2287517 GCA_013397795.1 Orthonyx spaldingii | reverse complement strand
CCAAAGTCCCCGCGTAGCGGAGCTGGCACAGCAGTGCTCGCACCTCTCTCGCCGCCCCGCTGTGGGGCCGGGAGAGGGGGGAGCCTCAATTTGGGCGAGTCCCCGGCCCGGTGAAGGGGGGAATGCTCTCGGGCTGGTGTGAAGGAAATAGGGGAACCCGTCTCCTCAAGGAGTCGTTTTAGCACAAATTGTAAGGGACGACCAGAGTGGATCAACACCTCCAGCCCCCTCATCACCCTACGTGGGGTCTCAGGGAGCATTTCCCATAGCGGGGCAGAAACGCTGGGGTGCCCCCATCCCAAATGTCAGGAACCAGCTCGTTGTCTCTCCTCTTAGCACGGCCGGGGACCCTCTCGTCCCACCACTCCTGGGGGATTTTAGGGAATCTTTGGGGTTTGTTGGGGCTTGAGAACCGGTCTGGGCTGATGGCTCCCCAGCCAGACCCCCGGGTTCCCCTGGGAACAGAGTCCCCCAGTAGCCGCTGCAGGAGTTCCCGTGAGAGAAGGGCCAATAGGAGCACCTGAACTTATTTAGTCTTTTAAATTCCAGTATTTTATTTTCTACTTCGAGAAATCTAATAGGACTCAAGGTCCCTGGGAAGAACAGTCGGAACGTGCCTGTCCCAGCTCCAGGCAAGACGAGAACTTGATTTTTATCAATTCATAGTTTTAAAACCCCCTCAATACTCCGATAAATGCCATCCGCAGAACGCCTCTGGAGGGCACGGAGGTGAGACAGAGCCGGTCGGGGGCATTTCAGGCCTTCTGGCCGCGTCAGGGTCTGTGAATGACAGAGATTTAGCAGCTCTCGGACCCTCCCTGCCCCGTTCCAGCTCCGGTAAAGGCAAGGCCGGGCCGCGGGGCAAGCGGCGAAGACGCTTCAGAGGGGACCAGCGCACCTCCGACCTATTCGGAACCTGTCTATCCCCGGCTCGCTTTCGCTTTGGGACGGGGAGTAGCTACCGCCTTCTCTCCAGTCCCCCTCCGTTCCAGGGAAGAGGCTGGAAGAGGGGAAGGGGTGGTCCGTGGCCACGGGGCTGACCCTGGCACGGCGGGGCCGGGCGCTGGGGAGGCGGGGGCAGAGGCGCCCGGAGGCGGCTGGAAACAGCGCCCAGCGCTGGGTTCCGCTGCCACCTCCGGGCCCCGCGGGGCTGGGCTGGGGGTGTCGGCCCCGAAGTGATGCCCACCTCACCCTGGGGATCCCTGGCTTCCCCCGGGAGAGGAGCCGCGGAGAGTCTGCCCGCGATATTCCACCCTGCCCTGCGACTGCGCTGCGGACTTGGGGCTCCACAAAACTTTGGTTGTTTGGCGGGGGGGACAAACGACACAGCCACCCAGGACTGTGACAGCCGAGCCGCGCTGGCTCCTCCGAGACCTGTAATATCTCTGCCGCTCCCGGCACGCGTGAATAATTCACCAGGCTGCCAAATGCAAGTAACGTTTGTGGCGGCTATGAAGGAGCCAGAGAAGCGAGGGCTCATTTTTGGGGGGCAGGAGGAGGTGTGGGGAATCAATTGAAACTTAATAAAGGGAGTGTGGGGGGAGAATGGCGGAAATAAGGCAGGCAACTTCTTCTAATAACAACTTGGTGTTAATAATTCAGAAGCAGTCATTGGATTATAGCGCAATATCCGAAGTACACGTTGCCGGCACAGTGCGGGTGGATAATGTAATCGGAGCTCATTTTGCCTTCCAATAAATTACAGCAGCAAAAGTTTCCTGTTAAAGCAGTTATTTGTATTTCTTTTTTGAAGGTGATTCCCCTTCCCACAACTGCAGTAAGAAAATTAATTAAAAACTAATATTTCCGTCCAGTACAAGAGCAGCACCGAGATGCAAAGCCAGAGTTTGACTGTGATCTCTTCCAACTTTCAGTGCTGTGAGGCTGCTCCTCCTTCTCGCTTCTTTCTTTCAATGTCCCTGTTTTTTCATACCTCCTTTTTTTTTCATCCTACTCCATCTGGCCTTGCAGGAGCCCTCCAAGTTCAGACAAGTGCTGCTGGAATGAAAACTCTCCCTAAAATACATCTCTTCGTGTTAGACTCACCATGTTTGTTCCTCTTGTCCCCCTCACGTCCTGTTATGAAGGGGTAGCAGCTAGAAATAGGGTCAAACAGCAGTTCACTTGTCTTTCAACTCACACATGAGGTGAGTTTGCAAGGCCTCAGATGACTCTTCTTTTTCTTCCAAACTGCAGCACCATTTTGCAGCAGATATGTCACTCAGCCAGGGTATTGCAGTTTTTCTCTTCTCTATTACCCTGTTCCTCTCACCAAAGGCCAGCTATACCCTTGCCGTCTTTAGGACTTGATCTCCAGCTGGGATTCACAAGATGATTCTCAAGCCTCTACCAGCCTCTGCTGCTGGATGCAGGGATCCACTGCACTGCTGTCCAGTGTCAAGTTGCTCTCTCCATTCTCAGACCTGCCTCGTAAAGAAACCTTTCCCCAACAGTTTGTCCATGACCAGCAGACATCTCTGATGAGATGCCTTACATGTAGGTTTGTTTTATTCTGCTTTCTGTTTTGGGAACCTTAGATACATTCCTCAGATGGTCATGTTTCAGGCAGGGCACTTTCTGTGGGTACTTTTAGCATCCTGTAATGGTGACTGCCATTTCCCATCCTGCATAATAGCTGCTGTCAGCTTACAGCATTTCTGTACTGACCGCTGTCAGATCAGGCTGTCTCCCTGTCTCCAGTGCTGCATGGAGGTACGATGGGGAGAGAGAGAAAAGAGCTTCCTGAAGGAGGCTGGAGTGAAAAAAAAAATCTCTCCTGTTAGGTATTTTCCTTATTCCCACTCTTCAAATTCAGATTCTGAGGTTTCATATCACTACAAAAATCTCTGTTGTGATTCCACCTCTGAGCATCCTGGGGTCCTGCCCACATCCCCTCCCTATTTTGTTCAGTTTGTGACATCTCTTGGTACCAAATCCCCATGTCCTCCAGCCTGGCACCCAGGACCAATTTTCAGCTGATATACAATCACTTGTCACTTGTGGAACTTTACAGCCTGGGCTTTTCTTTTCTGGGCACTGAGTAAAGCCTATGTAGTGAACAGCTTCAAGAGCTCTTCCATTTTTCTGCTTGAAATCTCCTTGGTGTCTGCTTAGCTCTGTTGTTTTTTACAGGTGTGAAAAGCAAGTCTTCACTAATGCCAAATTTACAGCAACAAGTGGGTCTGGATTCTGCTTGCACATGGAAAAACCAGTCAGGTTCTCTGCATCTGCCTGCATTGGTTTCACAGCTTAACAAGGACCTACTAGTGCTCCTCAGCAAGAGCTAAGGGGGTGAACAGGGAGGTATTAAGGCTACAGACAGCAGAAATAACCTAATCTGGGATGTGCAAAGGGACTGGCTGGCTGTTGTGGGCGTTCCTTAACCTCGGGAGAGACTGGAAGTGGTGGGGTGGGAGGGATCCCTGGCTGGGGAGTCGTCACTAGAGAGAGGGCACCGAGAGCAGTGTGGGGTCCCATACTCCTCAGCCAGGGAGCGGCAAAGGGGCTTTCCCGGGGCTCACTGCCTCTGTGGAGATGGGAGAGCAGCCATGGAGGGGCTAGTTCGGTCTGTCCCAGAGCACAGCTTAACTTCTCAAAAGTAGCCCCACTTCCTCACTTAAAATCTTGGGATTTTCTGCTTGGAAAGCTGGGTACCTGCTCCTGCTGCTTTTTACAGTCTCAGTGAAGCAATGGGTGTTGAAAGTCTCCTGTGCCCTGTGAACCTATTGCCAAACTCCAGATGGACCTTTACTTACAGCGAGTGTTTGTGAATCTTGGAGTACATGGATTCCAAGGACAGGAGAGAAAAACGATTTTAATTTCTCTGTGCTAAATAAGCACTTGTTGACTTGTAATGAAATGTAAAAATTATAGAAGATATGATTTTTTTATTGAGATGTGTGCAGATCCCTAAATGGTGATCTCATTATGTAGAAGGAGTGTAGGCAGTGGGTAAGGAGGTCCAGCAGTGGATCACCCATGCTCCCCATGGCTATGGGGCAGCTGCAATGTTGTGGGTGCACCAAGGTCTCTCTTCTCTTTGGTCTTTGTCCTTTTGCCCTATGCATGTGTGCAGTCTGCAAACTCACCAGCTCAGCCTAGTGGAGCTGGGCATGCTGTGCTGCAAGAACATGACCTTTTGCTCTGAAGATGGCAACAGCTTTGTGCTGGCAGCAGAACAACATACCCAGTACAAATAGAATCATTCTGATAATAAATCACCATCCATAATAAGAAGACATCGTTAATAATAAGTCATCCAGGGGCCTCTTGAGACCAGAGTACAACTTACTGTAAAAATAGATAGGAAACATGGTGTGATCATTACAAGCAAGATAACAAATAAAAGAGAAAATGACTTTTATAGGCATTTAGCTCTTCTTTCCTTCCCCCAGCTTCCAGCCAGTTCTGCTACCAGTCAGGATGGCTATGATTTAAGTTCGGTCACAAACACAGACTGGATTTTTGCAGATGCAGAGCCCTGGGTTTACTGCACCTGTGAGCTGGCCAGATCACTACCTGCAAAGGAGCTGCCTGGCAAAAATCCCTCCTTTTCCCCGCTTCTGCTCACAGTGTGATCCCTTAGTCATCCTGATTTGTCCAAAGGTGATGGATGCAGGCTCCCTGGTTATGATATACAGAAGCCAGCTGAGGCCTTGCTCATAGATGTCAGTTCTTTCTGTTTCCCCTCAGTTGGCAGGATTTGTTGCTTATCTCCCATGGCTTTGTTTCTGCTCAGGTGATGGGATGACTTCAGAAACCGGAGGACAGTGAGGGGCAAACACATGGCAAAATTTGAGCTTTGAAAAGAGTAAATGTTTGCATCAAGAATTCATCAGACCCAGGAATATTTTCACGCATAAACTGTCTGGCATCAAAAGACTCGTGAAAATTGCTCCATGCACAGAAGCGAACGGAATCTCACACATTTGTTTAAGGACAAATTTGCAAGTCACCCTTGTACTGTTCCGCCAGCTCTAAACTGCTTGGGATATCAGTGATGCTTCCTTGCAGCAGAGGGGAAGGAGTCTAGGGCTGTTCAAATCTTTCTTGGTTTCTCCCCTTGTTTGCGTTTGCCAGGCAAACAATAGCAGATGTTATATAGTCAGTTCAGTTCGCTACTAGTCCCATTATGCTCTATTTATGTTTCACTTTATTGGCTTTTTTTTTTTATTTTCCTATTATTGTTTCACTCTGGGGGAGGCAGAGGATATAATATATTCATCTTTATTATACAAAATCTGTGTGAAGCATTTAATAAAATGCTGTTTCCACACAGCTAGGAATATTACTGTTAGCTGTTCTTAAGTTAATGCTCCTATTAAAAAATGTTTGATGGCTGCAGTGACTGGAACTTGTGTGGACAAAAAGCACACACACCACTAAATAAGGCACTCACAGCAATTCAGAGATTTCCTGAAGCCTTGTGGAAAACTTCTGTTTAGCCAGATTTCTGCTTATTTAGCATATTTCAAGCATTGTTCTTCCTTGGTTTTACTATTAGTTGTATTTGAATGGAAAATAAATTCTACCTTTTCTCCTCAAAACTTTCCCCTGATATTGCAGGGGTCAAATCTGGCTCCCACCCTCAGGTCGCTTTCCCAAGCAGGAGTTTTGGCAGAGTTAGGGCAAAGGCGAGTGGGGAAGGACACTGATAGGAACACAGTCATGGTTGCTCTCTGAATCCGGAGCAGCTTGTGTCAAGCCCAAGGTGCTTTTCTGTCACAAAGCTGCTGATTCACAGCCAAAAGTGCCTGCAGGAGGTAGGCCAGGTTCAGTCTGCTTTACAAGCTGGTGGTCAGGGGCAGAGGGTCTATGCTTGCTCATGGACATGGAGCAGGGCAGTTTTTGAGACCTCCATGTTATGGCACTTGGCTGTGCCAGGAATGGGGGTGGTTCTCTGTGGACCAGGAGCACAGGAGATGGTGTTGTTTCTGGGAGTACTCAGGGAATTTTGCAAAATAGCAGTGAAAAGTCAGTGTTACTGCATCAGGTGAGACGAGATGAGCAATGAAAAAGAATCTGTTCTCGAGAAACAGGAAGCTATTTTCAGAAAGACCTTTCAGAAAGGTCTTTCCCTAACTGATAACTTTCCAGGAAAGACTCAGACATCCACACCCAAGACAACACTGACTCAGAGAGTCCAGGTTTAGACCCAGAGCTCAACCAAATACGCAGCTTAACACCACATTTATCCCCAGCACACACAGGGGTCTGACATGGAGATCTGGATCTGTGAAACCCCTCAGAATCAGATGCTTTATCCCTTGGAAGAGCAACGAGGCAGTTCAGTGGTGTGAGTGTTACGTGTTTGCAGGAGTGCTAATGACAGTTGGCCCGGCACTGATCCATACAGTCACTGGATGCGAGAGGCTGAGGAAGGACACATGGGGTTCAATGAAATTCTACCTAGCCCCATATCCTGACTCCATTGCTGGCTGATGATGGTCATCCTGAGAGAGCAAAACACCCACCTGTATTATGTATAATTATGTATATCACTATTGTACAAACATCAGTAAGTATATGCCATGCTTCCCAGGGATACTATT
The DNA here is from genome assembly GCA_013397795.1 of Orthonyx spaldingii. NCBI lineage: Eukaryota > Metazoa > Chordata > Aves > Passeriformes > Orthonychidae > Orthonyx > Orthonyx spaldingii. Next base: position 2,280,966 of record VZTJ01002933.1, on the reverse strand, counting down.
CCAACCCTCAGCTGATTGTGGTTCAGAGAGTCCTGAGCTAGAAGTGATACCTTCGTGTCTTACAGCCCCAGAAAGATTGTTCCTCCATGGATGCATCTAACCACTTGTTCTACCCACGTAATCTTTTCACAACCATGATGTCCTGGGGCAATGAGTTCCATGGCTGATCTAGCAGCTATGCAGATAAGATCTTCCTTTCATTTGTTAGAAATCTGCCACCTGATAACTCCACATCCGCTTGCACTTGTTCAGGAAGAGGTGGCACACACTTAATCCCTGCTCACCCACTCCTCAGCCTGTCTGACAGCACAGAAGTTCTTTGGTAGAGCCTGTCAGCCTGCACGGAGCTGGTGTGGGTGAGGTGAAACTCAGGTGTCATTCAGGACTGAGCACTCAATGGAGAATATCAAGGAAAGTCAAGATGCACCTCAGAAGGAGGATGACATTCATGGTGTGGTGGGCAATGGGGCAGCCTGGGGTGTCCCTGTTTGAGCAAACACCCAAGGAAGCTGTTGGACCACCAGGATGAGTTAGAAGATGTTTCTTGACTGATACATGGGGTTGGCTGGTGTACGATGGAAGACAGCTGTCAATGTGAAGGGTTGACTACTGAGGCTGCAGTGGTGGAACAGAAACAGTGGGGCAGGGAGCTCATCCCAGCCAGCCAAATTCTCCAGAGCTTCCTGAGCAGTCAGGAGAAAGTAGTCAGGAGTTTGGGGCTCACGCATCCCCTCTTGGAATGAGCCTAATGCGTCGCTGCATTGAACAGAGAGCATCCACTGGCAGCACCCAAGACAGCACTGTTTGGACAAAAGACTGTCCTCAGCCTGACCCCACCATAGGCTGCAATGCTCTGGATTTGTTCCTTTGCCCACCCAAGTTTTGGTGCCTTTATGTACCCCACATTCCCAGGGCTGGGAGAGCTTTGCAGCTGTAAAATGAAATTCAAAGGACTTTTTGGCCCTGTTGTGAAATGATCATGGTTTGGGAGGTTATAGCAGAAGTGCAAGGACAAGTGCACTCAACCTTCATAAGGTTTTTCTCTAGACATGGCACTGTTGGATAGGGAGAGGAGCTGGGGTAGGACATGCCTGTTGTCAGAGCAGTCATTTCATGACATTGCACTCTCCAGACAAGAGCACCTGCGAGACAGAAAGAGTTTGGTAAACTTGAGAAAGTGAAAATGTTTTACAAAAGCACCATAAACATCTGCTGAGAGGTACCTGGGAACGTGACTATGAGAGAGAATGAGGAGGTGCAGGGAGGAGCGAAAAAAGGTCTTTAAAAGAGGTTAAAGCCGCCAGCCCTGTGGGGGTGGTGTGAAAGGCTCAATGGCACTATGGGGAACACAAACTCTGCCAGGCTGAAGAGGAAGCCCCTGGGGAGACTTCCTGAGGCTTTTGCAATGTGATAGGAGTGAGGAAAGAGCCAGATTTGCTTGAAATACTTCATTTTAATTGCAGAAGGCTGCCTGCTGTCTCCCCACTGCCTTGCTGGGGTGTGTTTCTGTCTCGATCATATGCATGCGACTTTTGGACTGGTGAGTTGTGCCAGTGATGGGCGAGGGCCAAAATGTCCTTGCTGTAGGTATCTTCCTCTGATTAGACAGTCCTCTAGGACTCAAACTCTGCCCATTGCCCTGCTGGGCAGACTTCTCACATCACCCAGTCTCCCTGCTTCACTGGATTTTTGCAAGTTTTTAACATTTCTCTCAAAATGCCACTCTGGGACAGTTCAACTTGCACATGTGGGTTTTCTCATCTGAGATTTGTGGTGACAGAGATACCCTTGGAGGTGAGTGAATGTTAAGAACCAGCCACCTAGGACAAGGATAAATCTTCCATTTTTTCATTGGTACAAGCATTCTCTCATGATTTTGAACCTGCTTCTCAGTTTTTTTTGGCTGCTTGGTGCCCACAGCACAGAAAAAGAGCACGGGTTTCCTGCCAGGATCCAGAGTTTTAGTGATTTTCCCAAATCCCTCAGTCTCCAGAAGCCATTAAACAAAATCACATTCTTTCCTGCGACCTCCCATTACAGTTCCTGATCTGATGATCTGCAGTGCTGTAACACACAGCTCCCAAGGCTGCATCCCAAGGGGCACTTTCCAAAACCCAACTGTCTGCTGAGCACCTTGGAAATGAACTGCGGATTCAGCTGTGCTTCAAGTGCTCCTTGTTGATGAAGAGTGAAGTATGAAGGCAGCCAATCCGCATGCTCTGGAGGCAAAAAATGTGGTGCAGATGTTATACCCCACAATGCAGGTCTGGAAGAGCTAGAAGAATCAACGTGCTTATCCAGCCCTTCATCCTGTAACGGCAATCGGTTGTATTGCTATTTGTGGGAAATACAGCTCTCTTCCCAGCAAATGATCTGCCATTGCTTTAGGTGGTGAGGACCCTGAGACACAGAGAGGTGATGATACTGGTTTTCCTTTTGTGATTTTTCCCCAGTTCTTGGTTATCTTGAAAGCTGTTTCACTAAAAACTTCTCCTCACTCTGGGTAAACTCCCAGTTCAGTTTCCCATAACCAGCACTGGATAACCCTTCTTCATCACCTACCTCCTTATACCCTAGACCTTAAACCGCGTCCTTGAAATAGTCCAACTGAGACAGCTCTACACCACTGTATTCCTTTCTATCAGTTCAAAACCTGCCCAGAAATGAGTGACAAATACCACTTGTGGAACCTGTGGTAGGAGCTGCCTCAGCCCCATCCATACTGGTCTCCTGGTGTGAGTTGTACTGGGAGGGGCCATCTTCCCACTGAAGGGTTCATCCTTCCCCTGGACCCCAAGCTGTGTTGACCTGGGCTCCTCCATGAAGCAGAGCCAAGTGGGATTTGCAGACTTACCTTTCCAAACCCCACTGGTAACTGAGTTCAGAGGAGGGATGTTGCCCTGGCTGTGGGGCCATGACGAGCAGGAGTTGTGGCAGTGGGGGACACTTCCCATCCCATGCAGAAACAGCTCTGGGGTGTAGAGACAGATGAGGGTATTGGGCAGAGTGCCATGAGCAGGCAGAGCATTGTGGGCAGCCCCTTACCATGGCATCACTGCATGGGAGCAGATCCCTCCCTATCCCATAAAACTGCTCTCCCTTCCCCAGGAAGGCTCTCTCCTTTTCCCTCCCTATTGGAAGGTTGGGCTGATGTGCATTTGCTGAGCCCCGGCTGCTTTCTGTCTCTCCTGCCATTTGCTCTGGGAACAGCCCGCGGCACCGGCACCGCGCTCTGCTGTCTGTCTCAACGTCTCTTTAATCCTGTTTCCCTGGTTTCGCATGGCAGTGGCCCATGTTTGCTTGTGCAAAGCCTTCCTCTGGATTGCTGGCAGCCGTGCTTCCAAACCCAGCTTGCCGTTTTCCCCAGAGTGGCGGGATTGATTGGCTCCAGCCAGAATGGGCATGGCTCTCCGCTGCTTGGACCGAAATGCAACCATCTGTTACACCTCTAGTTAAAAGTACATAAAGTTGAGCATTTGTGTGTAGACAATTCCACCCCTGATACGCTTTCCACCACACATCCCTCTCACACTTTGGCAGGATCTTGCACCGCAATGGGCCCAGTACAGGCAAAACCAGCACTTCAGCTCTGCTGGAGCCAAGCAGCGTGGAGATGGTGGGGGCGTAAATCAGCCTTTCCTTCTTCTGCTGTAGCAGGCCACCGTCAATTTTGCAGTGTGTTGTACCCCAGGTTTACCCCTGGTTCTGCTGCCTGCTCTGCACTGGGAAGCCCTGCCCAGGCTGGCAGCCAGGCTGCCTTGTGTGTGCTGCACCAGCAATGCAGGTGCAATGGCGATGCAACACTGAGCCTCAGCCGGGTGTTCCCATCGAGGAAAGGCGCTGAGGATAAACAGGCAACAGAGATGTGGGAAGATGGGACCAGCATATGAGATAGCCCAGAGGGTGGGAGGCGAGCATGGTAGATGCATTGTCTGTATAGCCCTGCACCTGCAAAGGCCTGGACAGCCCACCTGCCTGCTCCCTGCCCTGTGCTGCCAGCCTGGCCTCGTGCTGCCCATTCCCTGTCCACATGGGCCTGCACAGCTTTGCCAGAAGGGGAAAGCAGGGAGAGGGGTGGGAACACTGCTGAGCCGCTGCCTCCTCCCTGAAAACGTTGGGCACAACAAGACACTGCTATGGCTCTAAGGAGATTTCCATGAGCAAAAGAATTCTGGCTTCTCCAGCGCTGCTTCCCAGTTCCCTCCCTTCCACAGCTTTGAGACTTCCCTTGCCACAGAGAGATACTGCTGGGGCAGACAGCTGTTTGCCATGCTGCACCCCAGCTGCAACCACTTTATGTTTGCCCACCCTGCCTCCAGCTTCTTGCTGCGGCTTTCCATGCCCACCAGCAAGTCCGTGTTCACAGATCCACAAAAGCATCTAGCAGACTCCTACTGAGGCCTGGAACGGACTCAGTATCCAACCTATGTTGGTTGGATGTGGGCAGGCAGGGAGACCTTTAGCACCTGCAGGGTGGAGGAAAGCCTGAGTGTGCAGCAACAGTCACAGTTATTGCTGTTGATGAGGTACCAGATATCTCAGCTCAAATCATTCCCTGTGCTTGCTTCTCCTCAAGGAAGCTGCAGCTACATGAGTAGGGCAGAGAAGCAGAGGAGGAATAGAGACACAGGTGTGGGAAATGGGTAAGCAGATCAGAGTCAAGGAAGATAATTAGTTTGCTCCAGCCCATTTATACCATCGTATCACTGCTCCATTTGCTTGACCATTTATTTTCACCAGCAATTCACCAAACACATGGCTGAATTGCTGGGATGGGGAAACTCCTTTTGGAAATACTTAGGACAGAGAGAAGGCGAATCTCCCAGCCTGCTGAGTCTCACAAGTGGGGAGTAGTCAGTGATAAGGACCCCGAAAGTGCAGCAGCATCCCCCATCAGTGCCAGTAACTCTCTCTGGAAATGCTGGTGTCTTGATGCTTTCAGCAGAACCCTAGCTCAGATGAAGTGAGAAGAGTGTCACCTTTGTGACATTCACATGAGTGATGTCCCAGGGAGCCAACGGATATTGGGTAGCCAGTCTTCTCTCAGGTCCCTCCTGGATTACAGGGATTACAGGTTCCTCCTGGATTACACCAGAGGGACTGGTGGTGATATATCAGCCATCCCTGACCTTGCTCATCTTTGTGAAGCAGTGAAGGTGGTGAGAGAAGTGAAAGGCTAAATGCACATCCCAGGAGCCAGGGAGGCTCTGAAAGCCGAGAGCTGGGGACTGGGGGAGAAGAAGAGACATCTGAGCTCAACACAGGGACAGCAGATGGATTGGAAAGAGCATAACCTCATGGCAATGCATGCTCTGGTCCCTGCAGCTGGCATTAAGGGTCAATTATTTTCAGTGTAACAACTCATTTCTAACTGGAAAGAGAGTGACCTGATGACACCGGTAGGGCCTACTGACGTCCATCTCCCTGCTGTGGGAGAAGAGAGCAGCACAAGTCTTGAGCTTTGTTTGACGTGTGATCACAGGCCACTGTGCCTGATTCCCTCCCAGACCCTCTGGTGTGCTGAATCTGGCACTCCCAGACACGCAAAGAAAGTGCTCCTGCACACCGAGTTTTGAGGGGCAACAGCGTGGTGTTGCTGATGAGCCCGTGTTTGACATTCACCCCCTTTAAGAGCTCTAGGAGGTGGCATCTCTTTCGTTCAACCCATCCATATCAGCTGGGCTTGGATCTTCTGTCCTGATCCAAGTAAGAGCCAGTTCGGCAGGAGAGGGCTGGGGCAGGACCCTGCCATGGTGGGAGGCTGGATGGCAGCCCGGCCTCCAGCCCCAGTCTCTGACCTGTAAGAGCATGCATGCCTGGACTCTATTTCTTTTGGAAAAGAAACTCCTTAAGGCCAGAGGGCTTCCCCACTGCATGGCACAGCCCAGCAAGGCAGCAGGGTGTGCATCAGGCCTGCTTAGAGGATGCAAGGCAAGGTTTGGGTGCTGCCGTTGCTGTGGGGCACGAGTCACTCATCTGCAGAAAACCCCTGCTGTGCGTGATGCACCAGCATGGGCTGCTCTTTCATACCAGCACTGATAATTTAACCCCTGGAGTGACAGAGTCTTGACTGTTTCAGGAAAAGCATCTCCCTCCTGCAAGCTTAACAACCTTCCTGGTGGGAAGATCATCCCCCAAGGGCTGTGGTGGAGGACAGCCCTGGCACCCTGGCTTTGCCTGTACCACAGTTTGGGGCATAAGACATCAGACCACAGTCAGCGCCAGTGCCAGTCATTGCCTTGCTGTGTTTCCCTATGCTGTTCCCAGCAGTGGCTGAGCCCAGGAGGTCTGTGCTCCTTGGGAAGGGGTCCAGCCCACTGAGATGAGTCAAACTCCCCCAGCTTGTACCATCCACGTCTGGGAGTTAAGTGATACCCTGTACTGTGCCAGGTCCTTGACCTGGGAGGAATTGTTTGTGCTGTCAGAGCGCTCTGGACTGCACTGGCCACCCGACTCTGGGGGCAACCTGCTGTGAAGGGAATCCACAGCACAGCCTGGGGCAGTTTGGCGTGGCTCCTTTGATCATCTTTCTTATCATCCCTCTCTGGTGCGGCCACATGACACTGGTGAGTTTCACATGATTCACCTGCCCCATGGTGTGTCACTTCTGGGGGAGGATGCTGAAGCAGAGCACCCCCTGAGCTGTCTCCTGCCAAGGAGTGATATGGTCCCAGCTTGGTCCCACACAGACTGAGACCCACAGTCACCAGCACTCCCACCATGCCAGAGAAGGTAAATGCAGCAGTGGATGGGATGACACCCTAAATCACAGCAGGGCTGTGCTGGAGTCTACTCCACCCAGGATGGTAGAAGAGTACCCATGGAGGGAGAAAGGGGGCAATAAGGAACAGAGAAAAAGACCCTGAAAAGGCACAGGGTGAAAATAACGAGCAGAGAGCAAAGGCAAAGGAGTCAGACAGACCTTCAGAGGTTGGGTGTGAAAGGATCTCAAAGGGAGCGGAGACAGGTCCTGTCAGTCTGAAGCCCAGACAAAGGAGATGATGACAAGCAGCTATTTTAGCTGATGGCCTGAAGCCATCTTGCCTGGGGTGGTGCACTCAAGTCTCCTAAACTAAGCAAAATTCAGCCTGGGACTGGGAGTTGGGTTGGAAAGCCAAGGTGGTGGGATGAAGGGCTGCTCCCTGAGCAGCACCATGAATGAGCCAGGTGCTGTGAGACACCGGGTTATAGGGCACTGCTACCTCCAAGGGCATCCCATTTCCAACACGGTGTTTCATGCAGCTTTGTTTCTGAGGACTTCTCTGCCTGTTTTTGCAATAATGGGAAGGTGAGCTTCAGTGTTGTGTCCCAGTGTGGGGATCCCAGGAGGCACCTGCAGGGCATGCTCCAGGAGCTGGGGCCCCTCCGCTCACTCACCTACGAACGAGGCTTGTGTGGGACTGCTGCTTTCCAGAGGGGCACCTCTCTCCTTGTATAAAACAGAAAATGAATCAGGTCCATGGTTTTGCTGAGATGCAGAACTTACACCTGCTCATGAGGTGCCTTGGGAACCAGTATGGAGAAAAGATGCTTTTCATCATATTTAAATTTCCTGTCTTTTTATGTTTTTGGTGGTGTAGCAAGTGTTGTGTGGGAGTGAGGCACACCAGCGGAGCTGCTGGTGTGCCCTGCTCTGTGGCACAGCAGGGAGTTGTTGGGAAAAACAACCAGCAAATACCGAGTATCTCTTCTAAAGCCTCTCACTGCTGTCTTCAAGGGACCATGCGAAGATGGTGCTTCTGTGAAAAGGATGCAGGACCCAATCCACAAAACACCTGCTTTACTTAAAGCACAAGCATAAACTCCTTGAAAGCCAGAGAGATTTAAACACATTCGGAGTGAAGCCTGGCTGCCAGCATGCTTGTTGAATCAGAATGGAGTCTGTTATAGAAACATAAAAACTGTTTTGCAAATACGGCTGCTTTAAATTCATCACCCAAATTCACATGTAGGCACCTTTCTGGATGCTCTGGTAGCCAGAGCAGAGCTGCTGGGTCATGGGAAGCTGCCATTTATAGAATCCAGACCCTAAGCTGTGCCAGGCAGGCGTGGAGCAAACCCAAGACTGTCACACATTATTTGAATTGAGACATCATTGACAGGGAGCAAAAAAACCCCAACAACCCAAAGCTCCTAAATCCACCAAGCCTTAAAATGGCAGGAGGAAACAGCCAAGGGAATTACACCCAGGATGAACCTGGCCCTGCTGCTCCTTCAGCAGTAACTTCTGAGGTGATGTTGAGTCTGATATTTTTATCTCCTCTGGCATTTTTATCTCCTCTGGCATTTTTATCCTATTTCATTCATTCTATTTATTCCTGATCCTGTTAACTTTATCCTATTGATTCAAATGCATTTTCATACTCCCTTATGGTCCCCTTTTGCATCACTTTTAGCTTTTAGGTAAACAGGATGGGCTCTTTCTGTCCTGGAAAAAAAGTTGCCTTGGGAGCACGTTTCTCCCAAACTCTCCTCACTGGCCTGGGAGACTGGGTTTATTTATTTATCTTAGTTAGACAAATAGCTTCATTTTCACCCAAAATAGGATGCGCTTCTGAATGCATACAGAAAAGGTCAAAGGATTTTAACCATGCAAAGGGTAAAATCTGAGCCTGTTGAAGTGATGTTGGCACAGTTCAGAATGTGAATGGAGCCATCCCTAAAGGCTGCAAGTATACTGGGAGGTGGGGATTTACATCCCTGCCAGCCAGTAGATATATTCAAGTCTTCCACTGCAGAGAGGTCCCAGAGTTGCTGCTGCCTCTGCTTTGTGTTGTCTGCTGGTACGGATTTGGAAGTCATATCTCTTGGAGATGCTTGATTTTGCTGTTGCCTGTTTACAAAGACATCTTTGGTATTTAAATGCATCTGTAGCTGAATGCTGAACATCTTCAAGGCCCAGAGAGAAGCTCTGGTGTGGATCTGAGGATATGAACACACTTGTTTTGCTGATGGTCAAAGAAAAAGGGTGACAGAGGGGCATGGGCATCTGAAACAGAGGTTTTATGCATTTGGAGTCCTCAATAGTAGTTTTTGCCCTAGCTCAGCCAAAGGTCTGTCTCCAGCAGAACTGTAGATACTTGGTACTGTGGGATGGGGAGAATGGAGAAAACAGGGACTTTGTCATTTGCAAGAGTCATTATTTTCAGCAGTACTTTCTCCAGATCTGCCACCTTGGCTCTGAGCAAACTAGGGACCTTTCACAAGCATGTCCCAGTGGATCTAGACCTGGGAGCAATGGGTGTCTCCGTGGCTTGGACTCATTAGCTTTCATTACCCCCAAATTTTCCTTTTGAATAAAATTTGTGGGAGCCCAGACTCCCACTGCTTCCAGATTGTGCCTCTGGTTGCACTCTTTTGAGATAAAGACCTGTTTTCTGGCACGTACATTTTGTCTGGAGAGAGGAATAAAAGACCTCACCGTAAATAAATACAAACCTCCAAATGGCATGCACAGCACGTTGTTCAAAGAGCTCGGCCTGTTTGAAATCAACAGCCCCATAAAATCTGAATGGGTTCAGAAACACTTGGAGTCACAGGACGTCTCCACATGAAGGGCCTGGCTCAGCGGCTGCCCCTCACTGGGGTATCAGGGCTCATTCCTTGAGCCAGCGAGGCTCCAGCGTTCCCCACCTCGCAGCCCAGGGCTGCATCTCGGGACATGTAAATCAGGGCCTTTGCCCTTCGCCGTGGCTCTCAGCAGCGAGGTCGGGGGTCGTGAGCTCACTTCTCAAAATAATCCTGGACGATCAGGAAGTGTTTCTTGTTTGATGAATTAGGTGTATAAAATCCGTGAAGGGCTCACGAACGGACAGACCTTTTCCTTTCTTCATGGGGATAATATTTCATGATTTGGGGAGGAAAGAGTGCAGAGGGAGGGGGGGAAATAATTAGTAATTTGTGATTAACTCTTTTCATGGGTATTTTGTTTCTTTGTTCCCTGATGCTGCCTGGAGCCATTTAAAAAATGACTTAACGACAAAAACCAAACTAATGACTCTTTGTAACTAATGGCTCTGTCAGAACTTGGAAATCAAACCAAAGGGTCTTGGAGAAGTTGCAAGGGAGATGCTGAGCACAGGAGAAGAGGTGGAGAGGGATTCCCTCCCCGGTATCAGACGAATACTTAGAAAGGGCCCCAACATAACAGCGATAAAGGGAAAGACAGGAACCCTCCTAGAAAACTGGTGGCTGTTCTCACAGACCCAGGTTGATCAGGCACCCTTGTGATGTACCCTTTCCTCTCCCCTTGGGCAAAAGGTTTCATTCAGTCACACTGGGAGACAAAGTCCTCAAAAATCTCGACTTCAGCTCTGTCTGATGCATTATTTAAGATCATAGAATCATAGAATTATATAGGTTGGAAAAGACCCTTGAGACCATTGAGGCCAACCATTAACCCAGCACTGCCAAGTCCACTACTAAACCATGCCCATAAATGCCACACCTACATCTTTTAAATACCTCTGGTAATGGTGACTCAACCACTGCCCTGGGCAGCCTGTTCCAATGCTTGACAACCCTTTCCATGAAGAAATTTTTCCCAGTCTGAACCTCCCCGGCACAGCCTGAGTCTGTTTCCTCTTGTCTTTTTAGTTGCTACTTGGGAGAAGAGACGGACACCCATGAATAACCTGATCCTATGAGTTTTGGCTTTGGGTTGGCAGAGAGACTCCCAACAATAATGTGAGGGCTTTGGTAGCATTCTGGTGCTGTTGCTGACTCACCAGGGCAAGTCCATCTTCACAAATGATTTGGAGGCCTCTTCCCATGTAGATCCAGTGCATGAATTAAAGACAAAGCAACACTGCTGTCTTTCCTGAGTTTGGATTTGCTGCAAAGTGGGGTGCATTTCTGGCTGCCAGAAATGAGACTTGAGGAGTGCAGGTAGTGGGAAGCAGAGAGGGATGGGATCCAGGATGAGGTCTCCTTCCAGTCATGAAGGCCACCAACAAGCAGCATGTGTAAATCAGGATATCAGAAGTGACTGGGGCCCAAAGCCTTGTTGTCTCTAACTGGGCCACACATAAAATAGAGTTTCAGATGGAAGGCCTTTTGGAGCTATGATTTAGAAAGGCAAATCCATTATGATATCTGATTATGACACTGACATTAAAAGCACTGAGAACCTCTAATCGATGGAGGTTAATTTATTTAGACCATAAACCAGGAATTAATTTGAAAGGGGCTGTGGTGGAGCAGCAGCTGAGACTCCAACATCCCTTGTGTGATGCTGGTGGGGTGACAGGGACATGTTGGCAAAACTGAAGCTGGAGAGCACATTTCTACTGACTCTGTAGAGCTCTGCCTGTCCTCTGTCTCAGCCCTGTGCTGACTGCAGACCAAGGAGATCTTATTACAGAAAGATGAGAAGCTGAGTCTCATATGAGTGTTATCTTTGATTTGCCCTATAGTGGAGACTCTTCCTCCTTGGGCATATCAGGACCCCAAATCATGGTGAAAGTAAGAGTCATGTTTTCTGAAATGTCACCCTCTGAGCATGCAGTGGTGTGGCTCAGTCCTCCAGCAGGTACTGCTGTGCATTGTACCCACACCAGAGACCCCTTGGATAGATGTGGCCAAAGAGCATCAGGTCTGGGGGGGTCTGGACACAAAGGGTCATAGCAAGTAGCTCTGGTCCAGAGCAGTGGTTTACAGCTCCTGGCTCCTACCTAGAGGAGTGCTGAAGTGGAAGAGATTTCCTTAGCCCGTCACTTTTATTTTCCTTGGTTATTGTTTAAAATGCAGAGATTATGGGGTCAAACTTCCCCAGCCAATATTTTTCCTAATGAAAAATGTAGTAGGGTACGAGTCAGTGATCGAATCTATATGGTGAGTGTTCCACACTACAGTGATTTCCACAGACAGAACTTCAATAAATCTTGTTTTCAGAGAAATTATATGAGGCTGATGCTCTATTTTTGCCAGTTTAAGATCACTTTACCCCTCTGCTGTGCTCTGTCCAAGTGGAACTTTCCTCCAGCTGAGCTGAGTCTTTCCTACAGCAATGTAAAGATCCTCATGGCTGCAATGGGAGCAGGGCAGAGCGATGAAGGTGGCCACCAAGGTCCCTTTGGGCCACTGCACTGCCAGTGTGGTTGTGGGGTCCCTTTTCCAAAGGGGACCAAAGATACTACAGGCCCTCCTTAGACTGAACAGTAGCACTGTCTCTCAGTGTTCCAGCCCGAGTTCTGGCAACCCTGGGTGTGTTGCTTTTCCCATGGAGAGAGACTCACAGGCATTGGGTAGTGCTGCTCCTACTACAAACTGTGTGGGACGTCCATCACTGAGCTGTACTTGGTGAGATACATGTCTTTGTCCTTCCACCATGCACAGTCCTGCCTCTTGTCAGTATTATTTACTGCTGGAACTGCCACGGCCTCAGTCATTGCCCTGCCGTGCTGTGTGTGGTGCGAAGGCAGCAGCGCTGTCACCCTGCACGTGCATGCCTGCAAACATACCGAAGTACTAATTGTATTAGTATTGGTTGGATGGATGGGAGAATCCTTCAATATCCTCTCTCCACTCAAGCCTAGGAGATTTTTCCTGATTCCCATCCAAGTTTGGTGTTGCTTACCGGGGAGGCAGTTGCACGGGGGCAGCTTGATCCCCATATTGACTGCCCTGCTGTCGAATGCCTCCACTTGCCCGGTGGGTTCGGTGACAGCCCGTGTACAACCATATTTCACAGCCTGCCCATAGGATCAATATGACATTTCCATTCATCATTAAATATGTCTTCTTTACTTTGTGCTGCATAAATCAACCTTTCAAATGTGGCTCCTGGAGTAAAGAGTTGATCTCAGAGACCACAGACCAAAACGGAGACTTTTCTAGGTGGCTCCAGAATTATCACGTGCTGCTGGTGTAAATGGCACAAACTTTGTGCAGAAACATGGAAAATAGGTGCCCCTTGCAGGTGTTGGCGAAGTTTTAAGCTTCCTGCTGCCCCTGCATGCTCTGCCACGTTGCCCAATGCAGGAGGTAACACGCTGCAACAGCATCTGCTTGCCCCATGAGTTGGCAAGGAACTAAAGCCATTTGGTCTCAGTTTGTGCTGGATTTTTTATCCCTTAGACTGATCCCAAAAAAGCTTGATGTGAGCAAGGCCAGGTGCCCAGACACTGAGCTCAAGCCTGCCCTCTAGATACTGTTGATCCATACACAGGAGGGCAGGTAGTTTGCTCTGCTGGGGTGAGCTTCCCTGTCTTCTAGGGATGGACCTGGAGCTGTGGGGGTCATTACCTCCCCAGATAAGCACAATTCCTGCTTCAACCCACATCCAGAGAGGTCTGGAGCAGGCTGGAAACAGCCCCTTTCTCACCTTCCACCTGAGATGTGACCCTGGAGAAGCTGGTCTTTGCTCATGTGCTTCCCTCCAGACACAGATGTCCAGCACCCACACCTGCTTGTGGAGCTCTGGCTCCTATAGTGAGGGAGAGTGTGGGACTGGGATTGCTCTGCTGAGATGGTGGAGAAAGATAAAAAGCACCCCATCCTTGGTGACACACAGGCGCAAGGACGGTGGATGCACAGGACCCATAGGATGTTTGGGCAGAAAGGTATGTTCAGACCTCTCCACAGCTGTCACAGCCCTTGGTGGCAGTGGAGACAAAGGAAAGGACTGGAAAGGTGCACATGGAGCTGCCTCTGCAGCATGTTCTGATCTCCCCTGTGGAGAGTGGAGCCCTCCCTGTGTGCTGGCTTTTTGTCAGCCGGCTCCCTTGTCCCTGCCGTACACACACACATTTTAGCACTGTCTGCAAAGGAGTTTGGGAATCGATATTGCAATTGTGTTGTAAGTGAATTAGTTATAGATCAGCTTGGGGTAGGATTAGCTTATAGATCAGCAGGCTGGCAGGTGGAGGGAAGGAGCTCAGGCAGACACGCACGCACGCACATCCCCGGGCGCGCTCCTCTAGTGCCCAGCAAGGAGAGGAGGGTGAGTCAGGGCTCTGCAGGCCTGGGACTGCTGCCCTGCTCCAGCGTTGTAGGCAGGTGAACGCTTGCTCCTGGGTTCTGCAGTTGTTGGGACTGTGGGGCAGAGCTTCAGGAGCAGCGAGGTGATGTCATCACCCAATCTTGAGTCTGCAGATGTGGAACAAGAACTCGTCAGCTGGCTCCATACAGTCCTGGCCCCATGGCTTGCATCCTTCTGCAAATGCCCACACCTCTGGCAGGAAGCTGCTGGAGGCCTTTATCCCAGCATTTTTGCAAGAAGTGCATAAAAATATCCCAAAGACAAACCACTTCTCAGAGATTTCCTTCTATGTTTTCTCTGAGATTGAAACAAATTGTTCTTTTCTGGTTGCCATCTGCACAACTGGGGTCTTGACTTTCTTTTAGTGATCTCACATGAAAGCTGTATCTCCACATAGGGGTGGGGAAACTGAGGCACCTATCATAAGCTGCTTGCTACAGTCAAAGTAGCTGTTTCAGTGAATCCACTCAGGCTCTCAGCACCAGTCCATACACGGCCAGTCCTGGACCCCACTTTCTTCTGGTGCACTGCCCACTTCTTAAAGTCCCACTGAGACCCTTGTCACGACTCCAGGATAGCCTGACTCCTAAAATTAGCCCAGTGCCCGGGTCCATGCTCAGGGGTTTTCCCTTTTAAATAATCCCTCTGCCTCCCCTCCCACTTTTGGTTTGACTAAGCATGCTGCAAAAACAACTTGCTTCTAAAATAAGCATCTCCTCTAACTCCCAGTTTAAATCTGAGTAGCCGAGCATGACATAGCGGAGTTGGGATGGCAGCTGTGCCATCTCTCAGGCTGCCTTTCGCTGCAATGGCACCTGGAACAGCTGGGGCAAGCACACGTGTGGGTTAGGGCAGTGTGGGCTTCAAAGGGGAGCGGGGATCTGCTGGGAGTCTAGTGGGATTACGGGGTATGAGAGAGAGTGTCCCCACAGTGGTACCCACTAGGCGGTCCATCTTCTCTGAAGAGCATGTCTGACATCAGGACGTGTTCGTTTGGTGAGATGAAATACAGGCAGACCTCTGAGGAATGCCAACCCTCTGGGTAAGTGATAGTGAAATGACTTTTCCCTGGCACCTTGTGCTGACTTTCCTAAGTAACCCTGTCTCCATCCCTCTTCCCCTTATGTCAATCCATTTTTCAGCTGTGGGGCCAAGTTGCTACAGCTCAGTTTACACCCAAAGGATTTGAGCTGGGGCCAGATCCCAAGCTCAGTTTCAGTCATAAATCTGGAGTAGTTCCACTGAAGTCAGGGGAGTTAATTCCAGATTTACACCCTGTGGCACTGAGATGGGACCCGGAGTCTCTCTGGCTCTGGGGGCGAAGTGGGTAAAGTCTGTAGAGGATTTACCCAGGCAGGTTGCAGTGCTCGACCCCCGGCAGTGCCTGAGTATCCCATGGTTGGAGTTATTAGAGCAAGCCCTCTC
The DNA here is from genome assembly GCA_013397795.1 of Orthonyx spaldingii. Classification (NCBI taxonomy): domain Eukaryota; kingdom Metazoa; phylum Chordata; class Aves; order Passeriformes; family Orthonychidae; genus Orthonyx; species Orthonyx spaldingii. Next base: position 2,265,560 of record VZTJ01002933.1, on the reverse strand, counting down.
TTTATTATTTGATATAATCTACTGCTATCCCACCGGGTTTCCCTCACTCAGCACTCTGGGAAACCGAGTGGAACTAACCCGAATAGGAGGATTACAGGCTCCAAATGGAAACGGTTGCACCAAGCCGCCAAGCGGAGCTCCTTGCACTGAGCAAAGAGGGCGGCTGACAGCCTCAATGACATGCCAGCACTTAAAATGCTGGATGATGGATGAATGTCATCCTGCTGGGAAGGGAAAGGGGGGTAGGGAATAGGGGGGGCTGGGGGAGTAAGGAGGGGAGGGAATCCAGCCCAGAGGAGCCAGGGAAGAAGAGCTGGCACCAGAGTTGACGTCCACACTGATCCTCATCCGTGGGCTGTGATTCATGGGGAGAAGAGAGGGCTGAGCTCCTGTCCGCGGGCCCCACCACTTTCTGCACGCTGAATTGAAATTTTACTGCTCCTGGCAGCTCTCTTGCCCACAGCACAGGCACATGCACATGCACATGCACATGCACAGATGTATATATTTCTATATGCATACAGAGGACACATAGGAAGAACGTTTAACAGATGTGTGTGCAAATGTGTGTATATTTATATAAACACCTCCCCTTGACACGCATACGCAAAGGTGAGATTTCCTCCGAGACACTTCATTAAAGGCCATCCTTGTCCCCACCTTTCACTGTATATTATAGTTCATCCACAAATCACATCTACTAAATGACTAAAGGTTTTCTGCTAGGCTTTTTTTTTTTTTTGTATTCCCCAAATGTCAGGGGATGTCAGTGATATGGCTGCATTGCTCAGAATATTGCAGTCCTGTCTCCAGAGTGCCTGAGCAGGGGATTTCTCTCTCTGTCTGCTGTTGTATTCCTGACAGCAAAGTAATTTGCTTATATAGATTCTGGCAACAAGAACAACGCAAAGCTTGGCTGCTTGACAGTGTTGCATTTTAAACTTGAGGTTGAACAACTTCAGTCTGAAGACCTCTGGGATTCCTGTTCCAAGGTTGTCGACTCCTGGGATTTGCTCCAGCATTGGGTGACTGTGTAGATGGGACCATGCTGGTGCCTTCCCCCTCACAAGGGCTGGTGAAAGGAGTCCTACTGGTGGCTGTGCCCTGGGCTGAGGGCAGAACAGGACCTTTCCTCTGGGCAGCATCCGTGATGCCTTTCTGCTCAGAACCTCATACTGCAGGCATGATACCACACATGGGGCCCCCAGAGCTGTTCCCAGAGGGACAAGTTGTGGAATGGCCAAAGGTCTGTAGCTATTCTGCAAAGACATGAGGGCTAGCCACGGGGAGAGGGATCCTGTGCCTCAACATGTCTGTGAGAAGAGCACGTGTTCTCCAGGTGCGTGAGCACATCAACATTCCAGCAGCTGGTGCTCAGCCAGGCAGCCGACACGTTGGAAAATGAAGCAAAATCCATCTTTGTGTGTGCAAGTCGTGTTCCTGTGAGGCAAAGCGGGTAGTAGAGGGGACTAAGCCTGAGAACAGAGCCTGTAGGGGCAGCTCTGTGAGCAGAGCCTCATTTGGGGCCGAGTGTGACCCCAGGAGGGGCAGTGTTTGGGCAGGCGGAGCTCCTGCCCCCGGCAGTGCTGACCCCAGCACCCCCGGGATCCATCCTGTCACCCACCTCCGACAGCAGCTGCTTAACCACGCACAGCAACCCTGCGCAGCAGTTTCAGCAAGAGAGCGAAGAAGCCTGTATCCAATTGAAACTGCAGGGGGGATTTAGGGAGGCAGAAGGTAATTTCCCGAGCTGGAATATGGCCAGCATGCAAGGACTAATATCCTGGCTCTTGGGGAAACAGTCATGGGATCTTTGCTTGCTGAGAGTCATCCTGATCTCTGTTTTAAGTCAGATCTGGAAAAAAGGAAAATAAGACAAAGGGAAAAACCCTTCCAAGACGTCAGGGCTTTGGGGCACTGCTTAAAGCTGCCCTCACCACAGGGAAGATCTTCCTGGAGGCAAAGCTGCCAAGCATCCCCAACACAGAGACCTGGCAGCTGATCCATGCCCCCTTGCCTTGGGACTCTCCCATGCTCCCAGATGTGGCCAAGGGGTGCCCTGGTTCCCAGGAGGGAAGCAGGGTGTTAATATCCATCAGTAGCACCACACAAAGTATTGCTGTAACCTGGCTATGTCCTTGTCCCAGTGTTTCCCTCTGCTGGGAGATACCAGAGAGGCTCAGAAAGGTCTCATGTCAAAGCAAATTTGGGGATAGAGAACCGTATGCTAGTACCAAGCAGCCCACACTGCAGCTGTAGAAAGATCTTTTGGTTGTGTCCAAAATTTATGCCAGCAAAAAGATAACCTGCAGCAAAAACACCACAGAGGGTAGAAACTGCTGCAGAGAGGATGGGCTGGGAATAGAGGCAGTTGGTGGCCAGAGCAGTGGCAGTGTGGACACTGAAAAATGCTGCTCCCCACACAGGGAGCTCCCTTGCTGTTGGTATCTGCCATTGGGAAGGGATCCCATCCACTGCTTGGTGCCACAGAGCAGGCAGGAAAGAAAAGCATCCCTGACACATTGGGGCAGGTGAGGACAGGTTGCTTTGCAGGCTGAGCTCACATCCCCAGCTTTTATGCTGCTGGTTTGGTTAAGTGCTTTGCTCAGGCAGAGCAGGACAACCCCAGCCTGTGCTTGCGTGAAGCCATCTCAGCGAGTGGTGCCGAAGTGCTGCTCTAATGGCAGTGAGGGCTGGGTTAGCACTGCTGGGGCAGCCCAACAGCTTCCTGCCTGTGGGAAGGAGAGAAAAGACCTGCTTTAAAATTTAAAACACTTGGAAACAGCACTGGAAGCACTTCTGGTTAAGAATTATTGCTATTCCTAGTGTGGCTAGAAAACCTTGAATGTAAGCTATAGGATAGTGTGTCTTTAATCAGTGTCTGCAGCAGGTTAACAGCTAGTGCTCTCCTCACCTTTACAAGTGATCCTTTCAGGTCATTTTTTTCTTATGGCTGGGCTCCCTGTGATCTGCCTGCCGGCTGGCAACGACTTTTTGCATCGTCCCCTTGTCTGTTGCTGCGACAGGGCAGGGGATAACAAGCGGCAGCCCATCTCACTGCCCCATACATCACAGCCAAGATCTGTGTTCTGACAGTTGCATTTTGTCTCCTACTTTCTGAGCAATGTTCCCTCAGAAAGTCTGGAGACAAAAGTATCCTCAGGTTTGATTGAAGACCCAGGGCGGGCAGACACATCCTCCAGACACCTCGGGAGATCTGGTTGCTGGGAGTTGTTGTCTTCCTAAATTCTATCAAGGGAGAACAAGAAACCTGCCAGTGCTTTGCTTTTCTGTGTGGTCTCACTGCCTCACCTGTTCCTCTGCTTGGATTCCTGCCTGCTGGCAGCCAGGAATGAAACCATCCAAGACCTAATATTAACAAGCACTGACCATTGCATTGTGCATAATAAGAGTTTGGTGTCTTGTAGCTGGGGTGACTGGATGACAACACTCACGGGTGGAACATGGATGGAAAAACAGAGTCACCCTTCACACGAAGCCAGTGGTGAGCCACAGCATGGGTTTGGAGGACACGAAGAGATTTTAATGAGAAGTAAACCAAAGATCCTGCCAGGACCTGTGTATCACTGATGCAGTGGCACATCTCTGTGCAGTGATTCCCCAAGAGCCACAGCCTGCCCTAGGAGCTCAGAGAAAGATCATTTTGGCCATTATTCACAAAGCTCTTGGCGGCAGCCTCTTGCCCAGCTGTGCCTTCCCTGATGGACCGGCTCTGTGTTACCCAGCCTGGCAGAGAAAATAGCTCCAATCTTCCCACCATCCCTCCAAGGAAGCCGTGTTTCAGGAGCGGGGGAAGATATAGCTCCACCATGCTCAGTGGGAGAAGTTGTGCGCACGTGTTCGAGAGCAGGACTGTGTCGGCTGCTTGCAATTCTCTGAGGGTCCCGTGTGTTTGCAAAGGCAGCTCTGTCAATCAATAAAAAGCAATCACAATAATGAAGTATCAAGTAGGAAGAAAAGATTTCAAGCTCTGCATTGTTGAGGGATTGGGGGTTTTCTTTAAATGAGGCAAGAGAGACTGGGAAAGCAGAGCCCATCAGGGATGACAAATTCGTTTCTTTTGCATGGGGGAAGTGGCAGGACCACAGCCACTCTGACCAGATCCAATGACAAGGAAAAAGCTGAGAGAGGACCCCCTTTCTGCAGACACAAAGGACAAGCCAGTGGCGGCGACTTTCTCTCTGAAAAGTCACGTTTGCCAGGGGAGGCTGTGAAATCCAAGACGTTCCCAAGAGCTTGTTTCCTTCCCGTCCCCCCCAGTCTGGGGAAGGGAATCATTCTGATTTTGTTTTTATTATCGTTATTCTCTCCTGGGTGAGTGCTGGGAAAGTGGTGAATTTTGCAGCTGCCTGGGAGTCAGTGGGAAGGGGGATGTGAGGGATGCATGCCAGAGCAAGGGTCCTTTCTCACCTTTTCCCTGCCTTCCCATGGAATAAGACATAACTGAAACTGAAGCACCTCTTGTTGTCTTTGCCCTCCAACTCAGGCATCCCCACACACCGTATTTCCCCCTCAGAAGGACCTATAGGGCAGCTTGTGGCATACAAAGGCAGCAGTGCCACAACCATGCAGGAGTGTGCTGGCTGCATTGACAAAGGGATGAGGAAAGGTATTTACTTCAGCAGCTGTTTAAAAAGCGAGTCATGAGTCACCTTATACTGGAGGAGAAGTTGCTGGGTACTCTGGTTAGCAAGGCTGGTTAGAGATGGGGAGCTCCCTCCTGTCAGTGCTTGCCAAACTGGCCCATCTTCCCAAGGAAAGGCTGGTCCTAACAGGGCTTTTTTAGTGCTGAGGCAGGTCACTCAAATTATCTTCTGTAATTAAACCTTACACAAACTGTACCAGTCTTTACCTGCAGCCATGCAGTCTCCAATAGGGGAAAACTCTTTCCTGCCATAGCAACATCAATTAAAAAAAAAATCAATGAGATCTCTACCTGGCAACCAAAATCGCCACTGATCCATGGAGATAAGGGCTGGATGTGACTACACGTGATCTGGGAAGGCCTGAGACAGGGTCTGGGATTGTTGTGAAAGGATGTAGGTCAGTCACACTCTGTTCCATATCTCTGATGCCAGCTGGTGAGGAATTTTAAGAAGTGCTTTATAGGTATGAATTCGTTATGGCCACAACCCAGACAGGTGAGTAAGGTAGAGTCAGGGGCACACCCACTGCCACCATTGCAGAGGGGAGATGCTCAGTGTCCTTATGCCTGAACTTTCCTGCAGGGCAGCTTAGTCCCAGCACCAGCTTCACCTCTTGCCTCTCCTCCCTCCTCCACCTCGTGCTCACTCTTTATGCTTTGATTGTACTGATTACCAGAGAAACGCCTGTCACAAAACACCCACATTCTGATGGCCTTTGAAGCTACTGATAGCACGAACCATTACAGAGGCAGGATGGAATGGAAGTGCCACAGGCTGTGGGGGCCTCACTAGTGTCTCCCACATGGATAACAGTCTTGCAGTATAACTTATGCTGTGGCTCCAGGAGTGCCACATAGAGAACAAAATCCCGTAGTTTATTTGATGTCCTAGCAGAGCTGCTTCTTTAACCAGGTGGCAGCACCTTGGGCTTCAGTGCTGCAGGTCCTGGGTCTAAGGCAAGCTGTTCTGATTGGGGACTGGCTGCAACTCTTTCCCTGGCAATGACCTCCCAGCTCAGCCCAGGGAGTTCTTGCACTGCCTGCCTCAATCTTAGCTCTCTGTCAGCAAAGATCTTGTCTCAGAGACAGGTTCAGCATCTCCTCCAACCCTCTGTGGACTTTGTCCTTGCTGGGGAGATGCAGATGTGGAGGGAGAGGTGCCCTCTTGGCAGGATGGGCATAGCTGTACAGGTGCTGTCTGGAAGGCATCTGCTTGCCTTTCCAGGGGAGGGAAGAAGACAGAAAATACCACTCAATTCCAGCTTTCTTCATAGAAGGGACACTTGCCATTGTTATCCACCTTGTCAAATTAAAGGGACAATGCTGGTCATGGAGCTCGTTGAGCTTTTAGTAAGGGTCTGAATTGAAAACAGCCCTGGTTTTGTTGGATACTCCTTCCAGTCCAGCAAACAGCCTCCAGCTTGGGCCATAGGAGAGGGGAGGAAGAAAAGAGGACGGATTTATTCAGTGAAATTAATGGAGTGACACTGGGTGTTAATGGCCTATTTACCAACATCTCCTCCTCTGTCTTTCACTTAGCCAGAGAAACTGCTCTGCCCTCAGCTGTGCCCATCGTTCTTTCCCCCCAGTTTGTTTCAGATTCTCAAGGAAGGGCCCCTCTCTAAGGGGAACCCCAGAGCCAGACCCCCCCAGAAGACCTGACTCAGCTTACCTGAGTGTCTCAGGTCCACGTGTTCTCACTCCCACCTTGTCTATACATGCTGGAAGGAAAGATGAAGTTGAACAAACCATTTACACGCCAAGTGGATTAGCCAAATTGTGTTAAGCTCCCACAGGGACATCCTTGTTCACAGCCTTCATTTGATTTCTCTTTCAAAAGCCCACCACGCTGAATGTGATTATGGCCTCTTAATCCTGCCTGCATGTGTCCACGTGGGGTTAATGCAGCGTAATAGATGCCCTTTACAAGTGCACATTGGTGACCATTGCTGCATGGATAAACCCTGAAGCCCAGATGTTCAGCAGATGTAAACCCAAAGCACAGACTCTGACTGCTACTCTTTGGCCAAAAAGCTAGTCTCAGGCTAAAATATGGAAGGCTGAGCAGCAAATCTGTGTCAGAAGCAAGAACCACTGTTGGCACTCAGCTCCAGATTGGTTCAGCTCCTACAGTGCTCAACACCCTTGGCAGGTCCACCGTGTGATCAGAACTTGCTTTTTCATGGAGGTTAGGAAGTGGTACCAGAGTCCCAGCCCCATCAGGAGTGTTGCCCTTCCACTCTGATCCCCACTTGTCAGCATTTGCAAGCCCCTGCCCAGGGGTGGTTCTGCTGACAGGCAGATCTCTTTTTGAAAGAGTATCACTTTCCTAAGGCAGAAGCTACAACCAAAGTGTCACTGCAGTCAAACAGCAGCAGTGGAAATCCATAGAGCTGCTCAGCTAGATATTGCAAAGCTGTCTGGCTCTGCCCAGCCAGGCATGGGGACTGTAAAACACACGGGAAGAGATTTAAATCAGTTGCCTTTTACAAATAAGGAACGAAACTGAGGTTGCCTTCAAGGAAGGAGGGCCACAAAGGGCAGAAGGAGGCATCCCCAAATCCATCCTGTGAATCACACTTCCAAAATCCAGGACCTGGCGCAGCAGGATTTTCCCTGTCCAGAGCACCTCTCCCTGTTTTCACAGAAGAAACCACCCAAAGCCATTCACACATTTATAAGGAAGTTTGCCACAGCAAGATGTGCAAGGTGCTCCATTTAGGGAGAGAAACCTGCCATGGTTCAGTCCTATTATCAGCAAGAAAAAATCCCAAACTCAAAGATCTTCTTGTCCACTGACAAGGGGGGTGAAACCATAGGAGGTAATTTCCATAACTCGTTCAGCCATCACTCAGCACACAAACTCTCTTTTCTCAAAGTCAGACCACCTGCCAGGGGAACAAATCCATTCCCCTGGTATCTCAGGACTGTATCACATAATCCCCTTAATAAAGCAATCAAGTCCCAGATTAAAAACAGTTAGATTTCTACCCTGCTGAAAGGGTTTTTTCCAGAACATCACTAGGAAGAAACCTCCTTAAAATGTGTTGTTTTTGCTGGACAGATCAAAAATAATAATAATAATAATAAAAAAATAGCATCCCCCCCCCAACAAGTAAATGGTAAAACTGCTATTTCCCCATGGAAACTGTTGGGTTTGCCAGAATGATATTTTCCATTAAAAATGTTTTGCTGGAGAATTCCCAACAAGTCAGGCTGCTGCATCACTGATTTTAATAGAATTTAGAAATTATTGTTTCCCTTTGTTCTTAAACTTCTATTTAGGAGTAGGGATGGTTACAGCCCTGTCTGCCTCCTTCACCAGCAATGAAATGTCACCCACCAAGTGACATGTGCAAAGAAAGATAGCAATGAAAACCCAACGTGGCTCTTACTACAGTCGGTGCTCCCCAGGCAGAGGCATAATCTCTCACAAGGCTGCCTCAGCTCTCAGAGCCCCCTTGATCTCCAGCTGGTTTTTTGGAGATGCTCATTTTCCTAAGCAGAGCTCTAACAGTGAGGCTGTGCTGAATTCACAGATAATCAGTACCTAATTGGATTAGGAGCTGATAATATCTTTGACCTTTTTTTAATGGCTTGTCTGGCCTGGCTTTCTGCAAGGCTGAGGCTTAATTTTAGGCAGGAGTTTTTTCCACAAGTGAAGCGTGACCCTGTTAACCTCTGAATCAGAGAGGTGACCTTCCCTCTCCCCAGCCACTGTGAAGCTGTTGGAGACTGTGAGGTACACAGGCTGCACAAATCTGTGTACAAACAGACTGAACCTACCTACAGAAGTCAGAGTCAGGACCTGATTTTCAGCCAGAGCTGTGCTGATTTTGGACTAAATCCTCAGACACAAATGGTGAGTCAAAGGAGTGTGAATCTCCTGTGAAGTCAATGTCCCTGCCAGTGTCAGCTGCACAAGTCACGTCCCCTTCTCACCATATGCAATGTGGGGGAAATTAATCGCCAGTGCAATAACGGATCTGGAATTTCGGATATTGGGTGTCTGTGAGACAAAGGCACAGGGATACTTGTGCATTATTGTGATTACATCTTGCTCTGGCTCACCTAGTCCCATCATTGCAGCTAAGAGTGTGCTCCCACACGTGTGAGTGGGCTCATGGACAGACCCAGCACAGCTGAGAGCAGAGCCAGCATGTTTGACTTACACCTAACTCATGCCCATCACAGACACACTGTATTTAGGGGCATTGGGATTTAAGGAGATGCAGGAAGCAGGAGGGAAGGGAAGGCTGCCTGATGAACAGCAGATGTTGGTGATCATTGGATGGAGCTGTTAATTTAACTGGAGTTTATTGAATAGCAATTAGGTGGGGTCTCATTACTGTAGCCAAGTGGCACAAAGATGTGCTGTAAAAACCCAGGGAATGGGGATGTGCACCGGCAGTGACAACACTGATGGGGTGTTTAGGATCTGGAGCAGTAAATCCTCTCACTTGTCCAGAGGTCCTTTTCCTGGGTGGTGCTGGCTGGAGCCTGGCACCTGAACCCAGTCGCTGGGCTTGTCTCAAGATGGGAGGCTGCAAACGCAGTGAAGGGTAGTGAGTGTGTGTACCCAGGGGAGCAGAGGACAGAGAGAAATGAAGGTCTGCAAACTGTGTCAGTGAAGAGGTGTGAGTGAGAGCTAGGGTAAGACGGCAGTTCCCTAGCTCAGCCAGGGACAGGGATGGAAGCAGGACAAAGGGTGGAAGAATCGTTTGGAAGTCTGCAAGATACACCCACGTGTCCTAACCTGCCAGGGGATGGGACCGGGTGTCTTGGTGCTTCAGACAGAGCATTACCTCAAAACAAGCAGAGCAGCACTACAGGAGGACAGGTTTCCATTTCAAATGGTAGCCAGAGATCACACATTTAACTGTTGCTTCTCCAGGAAGCTGGGAGTTCTGTTTCACACCTCTGCTGTGTAGGGTGCCAGGGAGGGAAGTCAGTGCTGTGCTCCTGCTGAATGTGGGCATGCAATCCACTAAGCCCATTTCCCAAGAAAGACCCAAAGGTGCTTACATCAGTACAGTCTGAGCATTTGGTGTGACTTAAACAGTGCAGAGAGGTCAAGGGAGCATTCCTACCCCTGCACAGCCTGACCTGAGCCTTTCAATGTCCAGTGCAGAGTAAAACCCAAGGAGAAGATAGAGGCAGGACAGAAAATTCCAAGCAGAGCTTGCTTCTAACACAGGAGACACACACAGACACATAAAAAACCACATTCACTCTCCTAATGACATGATTATATCTTGCTTCTGTCTTGGGGGAAAAATCAAATGATACAGGTTCAAACACAAACAAAAAACTTCCGCTAATGAACAAATTGCCAAACTAGAGCGCAGCAGGGATTTGGAGGGTTAAAATGTTTGGGATTAATTAACTGATTAATTAAGCCCTCACATCAGCCTTCATCCCTGCAGCCCTGCTGCATGAGGGATGTACAGGGAATGTGTGATCCTGTCAGCATGATGCAGGAATGCTGGGGGGAAGGTGCTCAGCAAGGGAATTTTACACACACATTTGTGATTGTGGGGTTAAAGTCAGCTGTGGCCTGCACACCTCGTGTGAGACACCTTCACACCTCTGCTCTGATTGGAGTGGCTGCACATCACGGCTGCTGGTTGCTTTGAGATCTTAAAAGAAAAACATAGTTTTCAAAAGCCAAAGGGATTTCTCTCCCCTGAGGGCATGGGGCTTCCCTCTACTATGCCCTGCTGTGAACGTGACAGCAGTCCTGCTCTGCTCAGCAGCCCGTGATTCCCACCGCCTGCTTATCCTGGAGAAAGGGAGCAGTGGGTGTTGCAGTGTGGTCTCAGGGGATGGTAGCTGTGGGGCTTTTTGCCAGGATCTCTAGCCCCATCTGAGTATTTAATGTTCAAAAATGGGTGGGACCCTTCATTTCATGAGTGGCCAATCTTACTGCCTGGGGAGGAAAAAAAAGGCATGATGCTTTTAGCTTTTTCTCCCATTCTTCCTGACCCACAAAACAACAAAAGGAAACCTCTCCACACCATGAGGCCACCTGTCTGATTCCCATGTCCTGACTTGGTAGAAGTCTATCCACCAAATGTCTGTCCAACAGCGGTGGATCTGGAGGATCATCTGCTTTCTGGGTACTGGTACAGCCTTCAAGACTTGTAATACTGCTGTACTCAGTATTTGTAACACTTAAGCTGTTTACAACCCATGCTCTTCTCACAGTCAGTGGACTCAGTGTCTGGAAGGGTGCAAACGACCTTTGTTCGTTAACAAAACCTGGCCTGGGCATTTCTCTTGCAGTTTTACAAAGCTGTGCTAGCAGATCTCTTGTACCTCAAGAGCAGCTTTGCAACCCATCTCATGTGAGCAAGTGAGAAAACAAAGAGACTCATATGGGCTTGCACACACAGGGGTTGGTCATGAATCTGCAGCAGGTATTTTTATGTAAAGCACAAGCGAAAAAAGGAGAGTGATTACAGCAGAGGACAGAGTACGCCCAGGCAGATTAAAATAGTCTCCCTTGGAGATATCCTTCCGAGAGAGGATGACACCAGCTTAGCCTGTCTCACATGTGTTTGTTTTGCTGGGTGCAAGCACAGCAAAGGAAATGGCAACCGGAGCTCAGCCCACCAGTGCTTCACAGCTTCACACTATAAATAAGGCATCGAGCTATTGCACCCACCAAATTCTTCCCTGCCTTCCGGTCTATAGCAGTGTAGTGTCTGGGCTATGTATAGCATCAACCCCTCTGTGGTATCAGGTGTTTTCTCTAAAGCCCTGACTCCCGGATTCTGGGATTACGTGGTCAGCTCTGGGTTTTTTCTGAGAAAAACAAACCAGATGTCAGAAAGAAAAATTTACTATTAGAGTTCAAATGCATCTAAGTAGACAGAGCTGATCTGTTTTGCTTAAGAATTTCTTATGGAGAAAAATGTGGCTATTCCAGCATGCAGATCCTTCTGAGGAAAATATTTTGATATGGATTTTTTATTTTCTGATCAGGAGAATCAAAGCAACAATACAAATCATTCCAGCTTCAAATTCCCAGGCTGAGCAGCAGGCTTCATTTTAAAATATGACAAGAAATTTCCTCCTCCCAAGTTACATTTCTAATGGCAAAAGAGATTTTTCTTGCTGGTGTTTCCACTTTCTAGATTCATGATTTAGCTGCAATCGGCAGTTTGGAGATTTTTTTCTTTTGCTTTCTGACATTTCAACTTTTCCTTCTAATTCCCCACTGAGAAGGACTTGGAAGCACCAAGATTTTCAGCAAGTGAAAGTTTCTGTTTATTTTCCTGCATTGCCAGGCTGACAAGACAGAGGGTAAAGAGAAGCTCCAAGCTCCAGGCAGAAGGTCTTGGTTCTGTGTATGAATGTTGACTCTTGATGCTGGCTGCCTCAGAGGTCCTGACTCTGTCCCAGGTGAGCACTGCGAGTGTGTGGAAACACCACCACAGCTCTCTTTGGGAGCTCTGCCTGCAGAACACCTTGTTGCAAAGGCGCAGGGCTGTTCTGCAGAAGATGAACTATTTCCAGATTGCAAACCCCACGAGTGTCACTGTTCATTGGCCGTCCGCAAAGGAGGTTAAACCATGGATGGAAGAAATGTACTTTTCATCAGGTGGAGAAATAGGTGGCACAGGCTCCACACTTGAGGTCAGGTGGGCTTACCCAGCAAGATGAGTAATTTCTACTGCTCTCAGGGTGGGATTCTTCAGCAGCTGAGCTCCCCTGGGGGCACCATGCAGCTGTCACACAGGACATAGACCTGAGCTCACCTGGGAAGAGACTTGTCGTCGGGTGCTGAGCAGCAGCACTGCTTACATGCTTGCTCTGTCCATTCCTCCCAGCCATGCCTCTGAGGCTCCTCATAGTCCACATAGAATCACACCAAGTTCTTATTCTTCATGAATTTACTGTGATTGCAGCAGTGCCTGGACAACCCCAGGGAGATGCTGGTCCGACTGCTGGAGCCATTGCATATCTCCAGGGCACCAGACAGGTCAGGATCTAAGAAGACAAGATGGATGCACAGTGGAGCAAAAAGAAACACAGTGACTCCTGTTTCAGAGGCAGGATAAATGGAGCAGAAAAAAAGATTAAGGCCTGGGCTCCCCCAGAAAGTTTTGCTGATGAAAGTTTGAGTGTATCCATGAACTGGCAAATTCCCTGGGTGTGAGTGAAGCAGACAGCAGGGTCAGGTCTCCGCGTTTGCAATCCCTGGCTCCGTTGTTATGGGAAAATACCTGGGTTTAGTATGTTCTGGATGGACACGGAGATGTGCAAACTGCTTTTTGTCCCTGTGGCTCTAAATCTGCAACTCCAGCTTCTCTGTTGTCCTGGGGAGGGCAGAGCTGAGGGTTTGCTGGTGCTTGTTGGAGGGTGTCCAGTCCCATGCAGGCAGTGTGGGTGCCACTCACACTGAACATGGGATGCTGGGGACAGAGAAGCTCTCCCCACCCAGAGAAACCTGGGAATGCCAGCCAGGATGGCCTGGAGAACTTGTTGATCCATCAGCCCCATGGTGCATCAGAAAAGGGGTGAAAGGAGGCACAGGCTACATCAGCCATGCTGGACATGTGAATCCAGCAAGGGACCGTGCTGACCTGTTTTTAGGTACAGCGGGAATTTACATGGACTGTGAGACGCACGAGTCTGGCAGGAAGTGAGAGCAGCCTCCAGAGTATGTTCCAGCACCCTCTGCACGACCACCATCCACCCAAAGTCACCACCCGAGCCTTTAGGCAGCAGGGGTGCGTGACAGGAGACAGCCCCCAGTGAGGCAGCGCCGTGCCGTGCAATCTGGGGCACGGGGAGGGCAGCTCGGGAGCTGACTCCAGAGGACGCTGCTGCTGCTGCGAGTCAGAGGCAGGATGCTCCGAGCGCGGGGCTGCAGGCAGGGGGGAGCTGCCAGCGCAGCCTCCCGGCGCAGAGTGCTGACACTTCTTTTTGTTCAGCCTGACAGCGAGCACCTGGTGCCCCACGCGCGGAGCCGGCGGCCGCCCGCGCCCGCAGCGAGCGCAGGCACACACACGCGCTCAGCCCCGCAGCTCGGAATCAATGCAAACATATGCTGCCATTAATGTGAAAATCACTTCTGCAAACATGAGGGTCTCTCTATTCACGGCCCTCGCCTCTCCCTGCAGGGAGGAGGGGGGTCAAGTGCAGACCTTTTATGTGAAATCCCTGAAAGGGACAAGGGGGAGAGGGGGGGAGATGGATGAGGCTGGTCGTGATAGGGAAAACGGGACAACAGTCCAGACTAACATGCAGGAGCTGCTCTCTTGCCATGAACTGTGCTAAATCTGCAGTGTTGCCTTCCTTTCTTTCTGTCCCAACACCTCCCTGGGGCTGCCAGTTTCGCCTTTGCGTATTTCTGACAAATGCAGGAGGAGGCTCTGAAGAATGGTGTGACTGGATGCTGCAGTGATGGGTGCTCATGTAGGAACTGAGAGAGTAAATTTCTGAGAGGGTGGCAAGCTTCCCTTGCATAGTTAAAAAAAATGCTGATGAGGTGTGCTAGCTAGAGTAGTTGTGGTGATCGGCACTGGAGTATCCAGTCTTCCCCTAATGTATTTTGGCCAGCCCTGATGAGCACGGCTGTATCAGCAGAGGCTGGTTATCTGGAGTCTGCTCCTCTGCCTCATTGCAGTGCTTCAGTCTGCTTGCTGCAGACATTGACAGCAGACTCCTCTCCTCTTGGGGCAAAGTGGCTTCTCTGATGTCTTCTATACCACTGCCCGCCTACTGTGAAACACACTGAGTTGCTTTGCCTCGGCAGTGGCAGTGTGGATGTGGGTGGGCAGGTTTGGTTCACAAAGTATCAGGGGTCTGTAAAACAGCTGGAAGGGCTCCCTGTGAATCTGAATGAGAAAAGGAACGCAGCTGACATTAGAAGAACCAAATGGAGTTTCTGAACCTCTCGGTTGTTTGTCAAAGGCTTTAGAGCAACACCGTGAGATGTCACTAAAGTGCCTTGCCCCACTCTGCACCCACCTCCCCCATGAGACAGGCTATGTCCCTTGTCTGTCCTGTACAGAAACAGCTTTATGTCAGCAAGACTCTTCTATATATCTGCAAAATCCTCACTCTCTTCTGGGCTGTCTTTGGTTGCTGGTCTGGCACAAAAAACAATCTTCAAAGTTGTAGTTTTACTGCTTGGAAAAACACCACCTTTCTCTGCATTTTGTTTCTCAGCACTGAGTTTTTCTTTGAGGGGGAAAATTTTCCTGGCTCAGCTTTATGTCCATCTCAGACTCATCTCAAAGCACCTGGTACTTTATAGCATCTCCATTTTGTTTCCTTGTGATGTCCTAGACTAAGCACGTGTGCTGAATTCCCCAGCATCTGGTCTTCACCCATATCTATCTGTTGGAAGTTGAATGCATCTCTGATTTGGGAAATCAATCACACTTAATTGAAGGGTGATTGTTTTCACATAGGAGCCTGCCACATCACTTTCATCTTTATCACATTCCCTTTCTCTCTGGGTTTTCTGTGACAAGATACTGCAGTGCATGAGGGAAGAGGTTGCTGACCTTGGACCTGGATATAATTGAAAAAAGGAGGGCAGTGTCTTCCTTTCTTTCCTTGTTGGATCAGTTTGCATTTCCTTCACCTGCTGGACTGAGCACGTGCATATGCACCCAGAGCCATATTTAATGCAGCCTCACACACAGCCATGCTGTGATCCTGCACAGCAGAGGAGCTGGCACCCAGCAGGGCCCAGCATTGCTGTGCCATGGAGAAGGTCCAGCCCCTCCATGCACCACAGCAGGGAAGGGGGAACAACACAGCATTGGTCTGACATGGCAGAGTGTTTTGGGTGCACAGTGCTTCTGGGTGACTCTGAGCATCCTGAAGAACAGTTCCAGGGAGATCAGCATGGCTTTTTAATGGGATTTTGGGCAAGTCTATCTTCTGTTCCGTCTTGCATTTTGCCTGGTCACACTGGAGACTGCCTCGAACCAGGATTCAGTCTTCTTTTACTGGAATGGTCTGTTACATGGCAGAGCTCTGATTTTCTTCAAGAGCTCCCATAACACAGATGTTGCATGAGCAATCCCTCCCTGTGGGCCTTTGCAAAGACCTGTGCAGTCCAGTCCCATGTGGCCACCTGTCCTGTCACCCCACTGGGATGCACCAGTCCCAACTGCTGATAAGCCCTCAGCTCACAGAGATGTCTTCCTGTCTGTACCAGCAAGCTGAATTGTAAGCTGCTCCCCAGACTCCAGTTTGAAGGTCTCTATGGTATTGACTTTCTCGCACTTGGAAGTGCCTAATTTATCTTATGCTCTGCATTTGTCTTTCCTGCCAGTGTAGTAGTAAGCAGTTGAAGCTTGCTGCCAGCTTTTCTCCCTTAATGATATTCCACATATGCAGACAAGGATCTGAATCAGAGCTCTGGAGTCAGTTCCCACTTCCTCACTTTGGAGAAATGTATCTTAACGCAGTATCCTTCCTTTGCAGTTTGTCTTGGGGCTTGGCAGTGAAACAGCCTCAATACCTACCTCTGAAGGCTGTGGTCCAGGGCATGTGTCCAGATTTTAGACTCATTTGAAGGCTTATTGTGTCAACAGGAAGGCTTCTGCTGGCTCTGATGACTCTTGGACCGGGCAGCCCCAACTATCTCCAACTTTGGCTCTTTTCCACTGGGGACAGATTGGTCCCTTCCAGATGTGGGGAGAGCCTTTCCCAGCGAAGACACAATACAAGCCTTCCACCAGACAAAGGGTCTTTTCTAGATAGCGTGAAAGGAATTTTAGGTTCCTCTGGGTGGTTGGTGCCTGTTTTTTCTTATGTACCTTCAGCACAGGCCTCTCTTTCTGACAGATGCTGATGACTTGCAGCCCAAGCAGACAGGGCTGAAAAGGGTAGAAGGACTGGAGTTTGTGTGACAGAGCTGTGAGTTTCATTGATTTCTAAATAAAACTTTCATCAAGACACAGAGCCCCACTTCCCTCCCAATTTTATGAAGCTCTTGTCAATCTCTGACACAGCTGCCAGGGCAAAAAAACCAAAGCTGCAGCATCATTGTGAAGGCGTGTACAGAAGCAGAGCAATGGGTGGGGAGCTGGGTATCTTCCCTCTGTGGAGAGGAACCACAGCCCAAGCCCAGGACCCTGCAATGTACCCACTCCCTGGCTTTCCCTCAGGGCCAAGTCACCCCACCATGATGAGCATGCTCTGCATCCTCTGGGCCTGCTCTTGTCTAGAGGGGATTTGTGTTTGTAATTAACTTTCTGGTGACTGTGTGGGTTACAAACGACCTTTTACAAAGTCAGAGCGGAGCTGGGCAAGGAAGAGTGTGATGTTCACCAAGGCTGGGGGTACATGGGCAGAGCTCTGTGCTGGCCCAGGGGTTGAATGAGGTCCCTGAGGTCTCCTTATGATGGTAGCAGCTCACCATCCTCTCCCAGACCTACTTTCTCAAAGCTGACAGCAGTGACTGCAGGCAGCCAGCAGGACAACATTTTACTGCGGACTGTGTCTTTGGTGGAGGCTTCCCCATCACTGGGAGGTAGTGGACTCGCTCCTCCCAGGGCTAGTGGAGGACACACAGCCTCCCTGCCCAGAAACTGCCATGTTCTGGAGCAGGAGGATGGAGAAATCAAGCCAAAAGCAATGATCCAAGCATTATTTGCCTCTTGCACAAAATTTGATGAAAACAGATGGAACATTTGCAGGTTTTCATAAAAAAAAAAAATCAAAGCCCAAAAATCTGAAAACATTCTTGTATATGCTATTAGTCTTTTCAGGCTTTTCCCTCTTGGCAAAAAATAATTGACGACATCTTCCATCACCAAAAAAATTCCTCTACTGAAAATTAAGTATAAAATCTTCTGTGTTGAGCAGAGATGAGAGGAAGGAGAAACCCTTCACATTTTTTTGGCTTAGTCCAAGAGGGACTGAAGATCACCTGCTGGGAGTCTGTCTTTCTGTCCAGCATCTAGCGGGAGCAGAGACTCTGCAGACCACTCTGAGTTGTTGCTGTGCCTCACTATGGCGGCAAAGATTTTTCTTTGTGAGCATGAGGAGTATCTGCCATTTTAGCCAGTGCTCTGGGAGTCCAGAATAGCCTGAGTAGCCTCTGCTGGCTGGCAGAGGGAGCCACTAGAGCTTTCAGGGAGGACCATCTGTGCTGGAGAAAGGGAGACATCATAGAAGGGGTGTATGGGGCAGTGGACCACAGGGTGTCCTGGGGATATCCCCAGGAGAACGAGCAAGGCTGCAATGGCCAGAGCATCTTGTCCTTGGAATCCTCTTTACCTACAAGAGTCAAGAGATCAGAGCCAAACGGCTTCACTCTCATCCGTCAACAGGAATGGAGGAGCCCATGGCCTCCCTCCTCCTTCTTCCACTGGCATTTGATTCAGACATACACTAAAAAAGGAGCTGTCCATTAAAGCAAGGGCTGCTTTTCCAGCTCCCAGAGGACCCCCCTGGTGTGACCTGCAAGGTGTTGCAATCCCTCTCTGCCACTGGCCTGCCTGGTTTTTGTCACACATGCACACACCTTCCTCCCCCTTCCACAGTGCTTATCACAAGCGTTTTGGTAGAACTGCCCTTGTCATATAAATCTAAACATAATTCTCTCTTTCCTGTTAAGCTAAAGAAAATAAACGTGTAGGGCTGTTACTGGAAGCCAAGCTGTAGGACTGCCCTAAATTCTCTTCTTATTGAGTCTGGGCTGAAAATCACTCAATTCTGCTGAGGACACACATCTATGCTTGCACACACAGGGAGGGAAGGTGGGAGGGGGGAGGGAGAGAAAGAGAGAGAGAGAAAGAGAGAGAGAGAGAGAGAGGACACGGTGTGTATAAATATCTCCAGCTCTCTAGATAGTCGGCAGATTTATTCCGCTGCCAAGCCTGCAGAAAATTGACTTGTTTCATGGAGGCAGGCTATTGACACATTACCGCAAGGAGGGTTAGGAGAGAAAGCGGTGCGGCTGGCGCCCCTCTATTATACGATAATGTAATCAGCATTGTGGGAAATGACTGTGGGTAAAATGGCATCGCTGACATTTATATTAGAGGATATTGATGGCAGGAACTGTGACCACATCTATCGTACCTCCCGTTTGCCAGGATTGACACAGACGGCTCTTGTTGGCTGGATTTCCTCTCTCTCTTTCTCTCTCTCTCTCCTTCCTCTTAGCTCCGTTGCTCGCTGCTGTCACTGCAGATAGATAATTGAAAAATGGATCTCACCTTTCCAGCAAACAGGAGTGGTTCAGGCAATTACTGCAGAGGTTATCTACTCAATCTCGAGGCCTCTTCTCAGAGAGAGATTCAGAGGAAATTGGATTTTACATGGATGTTTTATTCTGCAAGGGCTTTAGTATAAACAGAGGCAAGGAGACACCAGCAGACTGTATGGGTGAGAACCACATGCAGAGGGGTAGGGTGAGGTTTTGACAGGGGGGCTTGGCTGTACATGTGGTGGTAATACCATGTGGCAGTCCTCTGCAGAATTTCTGATCCAAATTTTTTTTGAGGTTGCTATTGTATTTTCTTTTCATGTTTCGCAGGGTTTTTTTAAGGTGGAGGCTAGGAGAGGCTATGTCCACCTGCAGCCATTTGGCTACATTTTGCCCCAGGAATTTTAAAAATTAAAGGAAGTTGTTCCCAAAGGAAAGACAGGCAAAGAGAGAGAAAAATGCTCTGAAGTTGAGAGGGCAGAGGAGAGTAGGATGTATTAAAAGAGATCTGAAAACTGTCTGGCTCTGAAAGGAGAGGAATTTCTCCCAGGCAGAGAATATTACCCATAGGCCTATTCTCCATGAGCATCCTTGAAGAGCATTATACCTTGAGGTGTGTGGTTATATGAGAGGCAAAAATATATCCATGGTCCTTTTGCACACACCAGTGCCAGGCTTTGAGCTGAGCTGGTGGCAATCCAGCCCTTCAAAGCAATTTGCAGCTGGTATCCTTGCCCTCAGAAACTGCTGAGCAAGGGAGGCTAGAGAAGCACCTTGAGGGTCTTGGTGACCTTGACAGTTTCAGTGAGCACACAGGAAGGCTGTGAGATGCCCTCAGAAAGGCTCAGCAGATGTTCCTGATCAGGAACTGCTTTCCCAAGAACAGTGGGCTAAAGTAGGGTCTGCCAGGGAATGCCTGAGAGAAGCTCATTCCCCGCTTAGGGAATTCACTCATCTTTTCATATTTTATATTACCTTTTTGTAGGTGATATATAACATGTAGGATGTTTGCACATGTGGGTAAATACTCATGCGCATGGGTAAGAGCAAATATCCTTGCACCATCCAATTGGTTTTACTCCCAGTCAGTGTCGGATACATGGGAGCACAGCTTTGCACTAACAGCTCTTAAATTGTTATCCCAGATGGAAGCAGCAGGGGTGGTTTTGCAGGAGAAGAAATTCAGCACAGCATTAGACAGTCTCATCAGCCGCTTGCTGTCCCCAGCAGAGATTCGTGACATCCATGGGTGCTGCTCTGCAGCCCTGGGTCTCCGCACCCTGCCATGTGCTGCAGTCCTGCTGTCCATCACCAGCTTTTTCGCACTCTCCTCTGTCTGTCCCCTGATGTCAGTGCTAGAGGTGCTCATCTCTGTGGCTGATCAAATCATTCCTGACGTGCACAGTGGCAGACACTTCCTTGCTGAAAGTCTGTCTCCAGGGTCCTAGGTGAGGTCCTGCTTTCTCTTCCCCACACAGTGAGAAGGTAGAGATGGGGGAGGGCAGTGAGGAGGGGTGGAATGGGCTCCCCCTGCCCTCACACCTCTTCTCCCCACAATGCTGGAAGCCAGAGGGCCCCCACAGCCGATTGCCTATTCTGGCAGTGAATGCAGAGCTGGAGATGAAGGCAAATGGCTTTGAATGAGCAACAAAATCTACTTTTTCAAGTGAAAGAAGAGATGAGCTGCTGGAGCTCAAGCCTAAGGCAGGGATGGCTGTTATATTCCTCAAGATCCCTGAGGGAGGGATGTTTTTTGGGAAGCTGAGCACAAGTGATGTGGCTGATCCTAACCCAAAATCTCCCAACATTAAGCTGACGGGCTGGGATGGGGAGAGGAGGTCCAGGACAAGTAAGGTTTTGTGTTTGCCCTCGTCCTGCATCAGTCCTGGGCTTCCAATCGTGGCCATGAGAAAAGGTCTGGCCTCCTGAAACAGAACTCCAAAGCACAGTCATCCAGGTTCTGTAGAAAGAGGTGGTCAAGCTCTCTGAAAATGGCTCATTAAAAAAAAAAAAAGATGCACAGTGTCAATCCTGTGGAGATCAATTTTTTGTCTTGATTTTTGCTCATCTTTTTTGAGTAAAAGAAACACTGAGTGATGTGACCCTAACCTACATCTTTTGAAGAGTGACAAAAATCTGCTTTTTGAGCTGCAAATGATAGACTAAAAGAAGGTGAGGAGGAAGTTTTAAAAATCAGCAGCAAAAAATTTCAAATCACAGTGAAATAACACATTGGCTTCATTTCCTTCTGAATTTTTTCATTTAAAGAAAAAGGCAATGAAATGCTGCTGAAATGACATTTTTGACAAAGTGCCATTTTTCAGCATGACCTCTTGGACCCACTCACACCAGTGCTGCTAACTAGTTCTGCATTCATCAAAGACTGCAGGAGCAGGGGGAAGCACACCGTGTGCTGATGAGCACGAATGCCTCAGATTTTCAGTTTACATGCCTCAGATTATTCTCCACCAGCATCTCCCAGGTTTATATCCTAATGCAGTTTTCACTGGAGATGTTCAGACTGGGCTATTGGTGTCTGTGACTTCAAAGCCACAGAAGAAAAGGGGGTGGCTCGAAGAATCTTCCTAGCCATCAAGAACCTTCTCTTGTGGATGTGATTTACTCCTGGGGGTTGCCGGTTCCTGACAGGCTTGTGCTGACAGAGCTCTGGAAGGGAATATGGCTTGCAAAGGACAGTGAGTTTTCCCTCTCCAAGCTCAGTGGACAACCCCAAGTTAGCACATGAGCAGTGCCTCCTGCAGAATGCCAGAGTGAGGCTGTGCTGAGTCACACAGAGGAGACAGCAAGGCTCCTGCTTTCCCTGCTTTCAAAATCAGGAGCAGATGGTGCCTAGAGCAGGATGAGAGACCACACTGCTGCTGAAGCTCTTAGTGATTGACCACAGTAGGTTCTGAACACCACAAAAAGTCCCCTAATACATCTAAAAGCCTAGTGGTGGAGCTGGGTCCTGGTACACTGTCTCCTCTATAACCCCTGTAATTGCCCTGAATATGGTATTTGTTTTCATTGCTTGGCCTAGATTGCTGTGGACTGCTATTGCATACTCATAAATAGCTGCTGTGTTCCACCTTGGAGGAGACTACATGTCACAGAAGTGGTGAGAAGGCTTTGCTACCATCTAAATAAGCTTTCTTGAAATGGGATGGATGCCATGAGACTTAATTTCCTTTAAAAGCTTTGAGCTGTGTAGATGGAGGAGTCCAATATTGCTTTATTAGCATTACCACAATTGTTAGTGGTATTACTAATATCAATCTTATTATAGACATAATATCTGGTGAGGATCAGAAATTATGAAGCTTGACTAGCTTCATATTCGACAGGCCTGAAATGCTGGGTCTCAGGCCGCATTTCCCTGGTGGGCACAGGATGATCGTCCACCAATGATCCCAGCCCCACCACAGGAGATGAAATAAGCCCTGGAGAGCTTGTAAAATGCAAGACACAAGCATGTTGTTCCTTTAGTTAGTTTTCCTTGGCATTACCCTATTGTGGTGAGACATCCACCTTGGATCAGGGTCCTGCCTGTCTCTCCAGCCCCAGAACAAAAAGAACTGTCTTCAAATTGCTCCCAGCCCTGATTTAGAGATGTTTAAAAGGTCCTGCACTTTGCTCAGCTGGTGTTTAACCTTTTCCCGTGTCCTTGCTCTGGCCGTGCCACCCTTCACTCCCAAACAGAGCATCTTTTGAGCTTTGCTCTCCTCACTTCTCTTGGTATGCACCCGTGGGCAGGAGGAAGGTGGGAAGGGTTCATGGCGTTGATCAATAACTCTTTCCTGTCCAGCCAGGAACCCAACCCGCTCAGCTTTATTGCTGCAACCAGATCCTGGCTCGAGGGATGTTACGACAACCGGCCTGGGCCATGGGGGCCAGGAGAACAAATACCTCCCTAACAGGCATGACTTCAGCCAGCACATGCCCCACTGCCTGGATAGCTCCTCTGACAGAGGAAGCCCCTGTGAGGATTTACAAGTCCCAACCACTTCCTGAAATCACCACTCCTGCTTGTTATCTCGCCCTCCCATCACCTGCAGGGTCCGGATACTGTTTGAAGGGAAAGGAGAGCCCTGAGAAGGAAGAGGAGGAGGTGTGCAAGTCCTGGTGATCTGGCCATTAGGCTGAGGGATGGCAATGGACCCCGACGATGAAATATCTGAGCACTCTGGCTCAGTCTTTATTACCTGCAATGGAAAATGAGTGCCAGCTGCAAATCAGGGATTTCAACAGCCTCTCTGAAGGCACGTCAAGCATTTTATGGCTGGAAATACATTTAGGGTTTATTATGGGCTGCCCACTGATCTTTTCTGCATGCATGCAGTGACTGGACCCTGTTCCCACCCTGCCTTTGGATGGGAAGGGGTCCCCACAAATTGATCGTTTTTCAGATGGCAAATTGATTGGTTCCATCTGCTGCTTCTCTACTTTCTTGCTCCTGAGCAAGGATTTAACCTCACATTGAGACAGGCTGGAAGCTGATTTGGAGGACAGCCTCAGCCTGCAGTGGGCTGCAGCATATGTTGCAGACCTGTCAAATGTCACACAGAGCAACACTTGCTCCATGGCTCCCTCCGCAGCAGGAACAGGCTCTCCCCTTCCCAGCACTGTGCCACCACCTCCTCATGCTCCAGCACTCGACATGTAAACTCCACACCTTCATGAGATGACCACCCCAAGAATCCATTCCCATGCTGGGTCTTGGGAAAGTGAGCCGAGTAATGGGAACTGGACCACTTGGAGGTGGCGCAGATAGGATGTAGCAAACCAGCCTGTGAGCTCTACAGGAGCCTGGGTACAGCCTGGGCTGTTGGAGAAAACATCTCTTGGCTTCACTCTTAGACAGGATACAGCCGTGTCTTCATTGCACCACACACACCTCAACCATCCAAGTCCTTCTGTTTATCTGAGTGTTTTATGGCTCTTTTCAATTTCTTATTGACTGGCCTCCTCTCTTCCCATGGCACTAACATCCCATTTTCAAACTTTCTCTACCAAAAAAAAATAGAGAGAAATCTCCTGCAGTGTCCTGGTGTTAAGAATTTGAATCTTGAAGGCGTGCAGAAAGTCATCACCACTGCTGATAAAACAGGAGAAGGAACAAAGGAAGGAAACAGGGACAGAAACTGGAGTAAACCTGAGGAGCTGTGGGGAAGGTCAAGGTTTGCTATCTTGTCACCCCTGAGAGAACAGGGTTGCAAAGAACCCTGGAGGGATGGAGGAACCACAGTCCAAAAGCAAGCTGGGAACAATGGGGCTGTAAGTCAGTTCCTGCCCAGTGCTGTGACAGCTGTCTTGGCCTGAGCCATGGCAGACACCTTGCCTGATGCCATGGCAACCATTCTGGCCCGGGCCATGGCTGTCACCTTGGCTATCCCATCCCAACTGGCTGCTGAGTCTACAAGCACATCCCACTGTCGTTTCGTATCTGAATTCACTGTGAGAATGGCGAGTCCTTCATTAAACTCACACTGACCATGGCCTTGTCAATGAGGAAGGGCTGTAGCACCCGATGGTGCCTTGGCCTTGGGTGCTGGTTGCTTGGCAGCCTTCTCTCCGGACATGAGGAGCAACATCGTGGTGTCCAGCTGGGGATCCCAGTGTGGATGCCCATCCCCTTGTTTACTGCTGCTACCATCTGCTGGAAGGAATGAGCCTATGCACTTGCCTGCCGCACGGAAACTGTTGGGAGCCATATGGGGGACAGGACAAGGATGAGGGCAATGCTGGGGTGAATTTGCCCATGGACAGCATAAGGATGAGGGCAGCGCTGGGGTAAATCTGCCCACTCTCTGCCTTCCCACCTTGTGCTCAGAGAGACCAGGACACCCATGTAACTCTCCCAGTGTTGTTTAAAGACTGCAGTTTTGGAGGCTTCCTTGACTCTGACACCATCCTCCTCCACAGCCTGGCATAAGGCATTGGTTTGGTCTGTACCTCAGTTTCCCTGTTGCTGCTTAAAACACTAAGCCTTGGTGTGGCTCAGTCCCCTCCATCTGACATATTGTGACTGCAAACATTGTCACTTCCTAGATAGGTGCCATCAGCTTCACCATGCTCCCATCCATGCTCCTCCTGACCATTCCCAAAACATTTCTCATTGAGCAGCACTCCCCTGTCATGGAAACACAGCTGTGCCTTGAGTGGGGCATGAGGGCTGCTCACCTGTGACCATTTGGGGAAAAATCCAGTCCTGAAAGCCAAAATACCTGCTCAATACACTCTCCTGTGCAAGCTGGGCTGGGGACCAAAGATAGTCGGGGCCAGGCTGGAATCTTCTATATTTTTGTTATGGGTTGTTGAACAAACCACACAGTTTTACCCCACAGGGTATTATAAATAAACAATGAAAAAGCACAGAAGTGAAAACGAAAAATATTTGCCTACAAAAATACACCACAAATTAAATGAGTCAGAAGGATGTGGACTGAGCTGTGCAGGTCCTGCTATGTCTGAAAACAAAGCTTTTATAAGGTAGGGGAAGTGATTTAAGAGCCTGCAGGTAAACATGGGCTGCCACGTATTGTTCTGGGGAAAAGTGGCAGAATAAATATGCAAATCCTTCTTATGTGACAGCCAGAATGGTGGGAATGATTATGAAATAGACCTGAAGAAATCTGATTAATAATTTATCCTCAAATGGAAGTTGATTCTTGGCTGAACAGCAAGGATAATAAGGCTGAGGAATCAATAAGAGCATTTACAACTCTGTAAAATGCGTTTACAAGTACAAAAAGATGGGTTGCTTTGTGGCCATGCCTTGCATGAGCTAGGAGAGAGGGAAGGGAGAGCCCACAACAGTGACTGTGCAGCATTGGCCACACAGACAAGTCTGGAGAGGGAGCTGAGCATCGTCTCTGCATTGTTACTGCTACCTGAATGATTCTCCACCATTAACACATGTCCTGACAGCCCATGGAGGACACATTAATTAAGCTTAGTCACTTATGAAAGTTCACATAATGAATGCAGTGTTGACAGAACAATTCAGTGGTACCTTCAGCCAGAATGTGACTGTCTTCAGGGACACAGAGTGGAAGTGACTGCCTGGACACCACGCCCTTGGGTGGTCTGTGCACATCTGGCCTGGCTAATCCCGCTCCTCACCACACCTGTATCACAGTATGCATTGGTAGGCAACTCACCCTGCTCTCACAGAGAAACAAGTGACCATCAGCAGCCTTCTTTGATGTAAGCTCTTAAAAATTTGTGCCTCAGACTTCTAACAAGGTCCTCAGTAAGATCCACTGGGCAACAGGAGGTTTATTGCTTGTGCACCCCAGCTTCCCTGGGCAACTGAGGAATGGGTGCCTTAACAGCAGCACGACTCTGTGAAGTGTCAAAACTAAAGGCACTTTTGCATGGCCTGATTCAGAGCTGTGAGCGGGCAACTCTGCCTCGAGGCAGATGAGAAGGATGGAGTCTCTCAGATTGGCCCCAGACTCTGTGACCCTGGAAGGGACATGAACCCATGACATGTAATTGTCACAAACATCTTCCACCCTGTGGTCCATGGGTTCCCAAAATGTCTCCGAAAGATGAGAAAGAAAAGCCAGTGGGGCTGCAAATGACCGAAATCCACACTGCCCCTGGCAAGTTTTTCTTTGTGATGTCTTCTGTAATGAGAGCAGTGACATTTTGGGGGAGAAGAGGGAGGTGAGAAGGCAGTCCCACTGGGGATGTGCCTGATACTGAGACCCTCCCTGCCTTAGGCAGAGAGTATAGATAATAGATTTGCACAGATTTCCTCTTAGTGCTGCTCCTCCCCTGAGGGCTTTTGGCAGAGCGTCTCCAGTGCCCGGATGGCGCGGTCTGTCCTAGCTGAGTGGTTCGACTGTGGGAACATGAAGGGAGAAATGTGAGGCTGAAGGGACCCTGAGAGACAGTCTTGCAAGACAGCTCTCCCCAAACCCTCCCAACAGATGGGTGTCCAACCTGCTTGCAAATACTGCCAGTGAAAGAGGCTCCATCCCTTCCTAACAGCTTGTTCCAGGGTTTGTGTGTGCTCAGAGCTGGAGGAGTTTCCTAACATCAGACCTAAATCATGTCTACTGCAAATGGGGCCTTGTTCTCCTTATCTTGTCCCCATGCTGGATTTGGAGAGCAATTCATCCTTATTCTTGCATAAAACCCTTACATACAGAAATGTATTTTACTTGCTGCCTTTTGGTCCTTTCCTTTTCTGGACAAAACAAGCCCAGTTCCTTCCATTTGCCTCCCAAGGTCAGATTTTCAGCACTTATCTTTGTTACAGTATGGTGCCAAGAGTGGCACACAGCACTCTGGATGTCCCACCTGCCATGAGCAAAGAGGAATAGTCAGGTCCAAGGGGCACTCTTGGTGTTCCCCCTGACAGGGCATCTGCGGGACTTCAGGAGAAACAGAGAAGGACTGCAAGGATGGTCAGAGGATTGACACTGCCAGGTGTGAGCTGAGACCCTTCAGCTGGTGAAAGACGAGAGGCAGGCTAGGTGATAGAGGTGAATGTTACTGATCAGGTAAATAAGGAATGACTGTTCACTGTTTCTTTCAATGTAAGAACCAAGGCTGCCAAGTGAAAGCAGCAAGAGAACAAATAAACACTTTGTGCTGTGTAGAGCTAACCTGAGAGACTCCTTGCCTTGGGATACATGGATATTACCTGTTTGAAAAAATTAAAAAAGGAACTAAAACAAATTATTGGGAAAAATCCACAACAGCTGCTGTTAAATACAAAGCCACAATATTTGACTAAGGAAGTCCCCCATCAAAGATCTCTGAAAACTGGGAAACTGTCCTTAAGAAACATCACAGCACATCAACATCCTTTTTCCACATTAAGTATCCTCTCAGACATGGTACAAGATTGCATGGGCCTTAGATATTACCCAATCAGACCTTCTCATGGTGTTCTGGCTCACACCATGCCTTTGCTGAGCATCCTAGAACTCTGGTTACTTTAGAGAACAATAGGCCTTGCCAAAAAATCGGTTCAGCATCAGTTATCAGAAGGGGACCTTGGCTGTCTCAGTCATCTGGAGTCTCTCAATAGCTAAAGAGAGGAGTCCTGAGAAATGTGAAGAAAGACAAAAAAAAAAAAGGCATCAGTCTTGCAGAAACTCACATGAGGACAGACTAAACTTACTGGTCCTGTTTAGGGGTTTGCCCTGTAGCATAACACACTGTGATCCTAAAAACACTGCTCAGCTAAAAGTGCCTGCTGGGCTCATATGGGACACTGAGGTGGGGGGATGCTGACCTGCCTTGCAGCCTTGTGTAGCCACAGGTTCCTTTAGTCTCTGCCCTGGACTAAAGGCAGTTTACAGTAAGATTTCACACATCCCATCCCAGCCAGGTGTGAGATCAATTTACTGTCTGGAGCAAAGGTCAAGCATCCTGAAGGGTGAGGGCCAATGCAAAGCAGTGTCTTGGCCCATCTAGGCTGAAGTTGTCAGCAGCCATGGCTTTTGTGTCTGTAACTAAAGCCTGAACAGACAGAAAGACCAGACTTTGTGAGGGAACTCTCATCCTTTTTCACTTTTATCAAGTTTGGGACTGGAGTACTCAAGAGCAGGAGATCTCTCTTGATATTAAAGTCCTTCTGGCACGGGTTGAAAGACGTCTTTTGCATCTCAAGAGGACACTCAAGGCTTTAGAGGGCCCTGGTTTGTAAATGGTTTACTTCTACAGCAGCTCCTTCCAGGGAACAGTGCAGACTGATCTATCACACATCTCAGATGGTGTGAGCAGCAGCTGGGGAGACCCAGAGCAGGGCAGCTGAGGAGAACATGAGTTTTTGCTCTGTCCTCATGCCCAGCATGTGCCTGGTGGTCTCTCTGGTTGCCTCCTTAGTAAAGATCGTGGATGACTTTGTCCAGTGCTGAGACAGGGCACAGGCTGTCTCCAGGTCCTCCATCTACACACATCTCCACCTCCAGGGTGCTCAAAAACATTGAGGGTGGTATTTCCTGTGGGAGACAGTGTGTAGCTGCTCTTATAGAGGCTGATGGCATTAGAAGGAAGGAGACGACAATTACTTAGATTAACAAGGCCCCAACACATGGACTGAGAGGAAGGGTGGGCACATTCGTGGGTTTTCAACAATTCATTTATTTTTATAATCCTCCTGTTTCCCACCTCCCCCTCCATGGTGTCTTGGAAGTCAAGACTGACACCTGCCAGGATATGAGAAGCCCAGACAAAATCAAAATGATCCTCTCCGAAGCTGGAGCAGAGGGGAACTTTTTTCAGCCCCCACAAAGATCAAAGAGCCAGCTGGGTCTGGGGTTGCAGGGCTGGGCAATTCCCAGGTGCAGAAGACTGGCAAGGTGTCAGTCATGTCCCCCTGCACATGCTCCTGCAGACGCTCAGCATATGACTTTGGGGCAGCTGGTGGCAGCTAAACCTTGGCCCGCACACCCCCTTCCTTGAGAAGCGTGACGGAAGGGATTAAGTGGCTTGTAAGGTGACACGGGGTTGATCAGCTCTCAGTGGCGTGGTGGGAGGGGAGATGCTGAAGTGGCTTTCCATCTCTGCTCCTGCTCTGCTGTCCAGTCACTTCCCAAGCCCAGAAGTCTGTCCTCCTGCTGGAGAAGCAGCAGCTCCTATATCTGTCATCCACTTTTCAGACCTTACCTCTATGCCCTTTTCTCTCTAGGATGGAAGGATTTGTCCCTCCAACCTCTTCTCTATGTCCTAAGCAGTGACATTCCCAGTGGAGTGTCTCTGGGAGCTGGAGGTGCAGGATGAAAGGGAACAAGTAGATGTCGTTCAAGCACAGATGTGACAATTTGATGGGACGGACTCTGCAGATCCCTGTCTTCTTCCTGTCCTTGCAGACCTGTGGCAAGGCTTCAGTATCACTCAGAATGATTTGCAACACAAAACTTCTGCATTCATCCCTGTGTCTGCTCCACTGCAGGGACACAGGAGCCAGATATATCCCAACAAGCTCAGCTCCTACAGGTGGGTTAACCATGGCACATCCCAGCACAGGGAGCTTCCCAGGGACTCGAGGATATATGTTGCCTGACCGTTAGGGAGGGAAATCACTGAATGCAGCCCTCTGCTGAGGATGTGAGCTTCACTGATTCTGACCACCTCTTTCTCACCCTGGGTCTGTTCTACCATGGTCATTTTTCCCCCACAAGGCACATGGGAACATGGTGGGACCCTACCACCATCTGTAGACACCAAAGAAAGAGCTGTGACACATGGAGAGCTCTTTCTCCACACACATGTGGCTCCAGCATCTCCCTGCAATCGCCCCACTCTGCCCTCTCCTTCCTCCTGCCCTCAGTCAGCCCCCTCAGCAGGCATTTCTGGATGACTCCTGTGCTCCACACTAGACCAACTCTTGTAACCCCCACTGCTGCTGCCAGACATAGCAGGCCAGCACATGAGTCTTGCTGGCAGGGTCCTGACAGCCATAGGGAGCAGGATTAACAGCTCCTGTCGGATTCCTGTATTATCACATGTGCTGTCAGCTTTGTTATTCCTCTGCAGCCTTCCCACCCTCCAGTGACACCCAGACCTTCTGTAACACAGATTCCTCTCATAGGGAGGCACCAGAGAGCAGGGAATAAATTTATAAGAGTAGTTCATGCTGTCAGGGCTGAAGTGGAACAGATTTTTTCCATCTAATTAGTTCACATCTCTGCAGCCCCTATGGACCCCTCTGAGGTCAGGCACTCTGCACCTAGTCAGTGGATCTTCAGCAGACCTGCTGAGTTTTACAGGAAGAAGAAACACTTTTGATAGTCCAGTGTTCTCTGCTGGCTCTGGGGCAGTTGTTGAGCTTTCCTTTCCTATGGCAGGTAATGTCAGATCAGGTGTTGGAGCACAGAGCAAGGCACAGGAATACTGCTGGCATGTAGGCTATCTCTCATAGTCCCCATGAGCTTTGTTTCCCTGCTGTATCCCTCCAGTCTCCTTCCATATCCAGGATACTCTATGTCAGGCATGGTTGTCTCAGTAGTAGGGGTCAAAAAGCAGGGGGGACACTCGGCGCTGTGCACAAGTGATATCCAGACTGGCTGCAGGGCAGGAGACAAGGCCATACACTTAATCCTCGAGGCATGATGGCGTGGCACTGCTCTGTAACAGGGATTTCCCTTCACTGTGAGAGCCCACTGGTGAAGGCTTAATCCAAGAGAGGTGAAAAGGCTCATAAATGGCAACGGTAGTGGAAAAAACCCGATCCTTAGGCGGCATCTCTAGTGGAAAATACTGCGTCTCTAGAGTGGAAAAAATCCAGGCCAGTTCCTCTGGAGAAGAAAGCTCAGAGAGTATGGCTCTGTCTAAATATATATCTCTCTCCGTGAAGGTCTCACAGCAGTCTCAACGCTGTCCCAAGGTGGTGGAAGAGCCGGAGGCAGAGGGTGCAATACGGACCTGGCAACATTAGAGGGAGCTTTGGGAAGAGGTCTGGGAAGAGTAGGAAACAATAACAAGATGTAAATTACATTTTGTGAGTTTGTTTAAATAAGGGATCCAGTTTAATCCCATCGACTGTTTGCTCAGTGTACAGCTGAAAATTAGCATCAACAATTTTATGCACACTAATAAATTTAAGCCATTACTCTCTCCATCTGCAGCTTCATTCATGTAGTTTAAGAATCAAAGTGATTTCCCTGTGAATTTCTAAGCCTCAGTAATTTACTCCAAAGAATTTAAATAGAAAGAGCCTGAAGGCCCAGAGAGACAGTCTTACATGCCCTCCCTCCCCTCCCTCCTATTCTCCCTTATCTCAGGTGAGGATGATGGCAGATGTCCAGTTTGATGAGTGAACGTGGATAGCGTGCTGTGGTCTCTGACTGCCCGCTGGGGTTATCCTGTGTCTGGACACGGAACACATCAGCTGGGGAAAGGGAGCCCTGCCCATTGGGATGCTTGGTGTGGGTATAGCACCGTGCTCCGAGGCGGCTGCGAGGAAATCAATCATCTTTTATTGTTCTTTGCTCCTCCGGTCGGGGTGGAACATTCCTCCTAAAGAGAAACTTGTTATCCTCCCCGGCAGCGTCCCTGCCGAATTCCTGGCATCAGCGGCTATAAATAACCCCCTGTAGATGAGAACAGCATGTGGGCAAGGCTCCCAGGGACTGCAGGCAGCACAGGATCCATCCTACACACACACTGGGTCCTGCCATCAAACCCCCAGGAGAGCTTTCCAGACGGCTGTGGAGGTTGTTCCCCCATTCTTAGCTTAAAAGCCAAGGCAAAAGAGGCAAAAGACTGCAAGGAAACCAACTGGCTGGGAATTCTCACTCCAGGGGTTTAGGCTAGGCCTGTTCAGCTGGGGCAGAGACAAAGTTAGGATAAAGTATTATATCTTTATGAGTTTTACAGTATGAGGCCTTGAAATGTGGTTGGAATTAAGATTAGAAAGTCTTGCTCTTTCTTCCTGAGAATTGCAGAAATATCCCATCCCCAAGTCAGAATAAAACCCACCAATAGTCACAGCAGGCCCCTTCCCATTCCCCGAACTGTGTGGTCAGAAACCTGGATGAATATTTTTTTATGTACCACTTTGAAACACTGGCTTTCAGTTTCCAACATTTCATCAAGCTATTTTACAGGGTAAATGCAAAAGTTCCTTTTAAGCATAAAACATCTACTTTTTCATTGTAGAGCCTGTAAACTGTTTAAAAAAAGTTGGTTTTTTTTTTTTTTTTTTAATAAAACAGGAAACGTACCTAAACCAGCCCATTGAACAGTTTAGCTTCAGCAAATTAAAAGACAAAAATTAATAAACCGCTATTCTGCTTAGGCAAGGTGTCTATATTTTACGTCCAAGGAATTGGTGGATTATACAGGAGGTCTAGGACAGAGCAAGAGTGTGTTTGAAAGAAACTAGGGGTGAAAGACTAAAGTGCAATGGATGCTGCACAAAGATATGGCAAGAAACAGCTTTGGAGGAGAAAATCCATGCTTGTAAATGAAAAATATTTGGCTACATAAGAACTGAAGCTCTGGGATTTGAACTGACATTGGGGCTCCCATTTTTAAATGCTTCTATAGCATCAAGCACAACAAAGAGCTGGACAGAGCTCTGCAAAGTGCAGAAGTTTGCAAAATCCAAAGGGGAGAAAGAATGCTGAGAGTTCCAGATGTTCAACACTTAATTAGAAATGTCCATCTTGTTCCCCCTCTCCTTTCACTGATCTCAAAATTATCTGCAGAGGAAAATCCTCAAGGAACACTCTTTCCAGATCAGATTAATTAATTTCATTTTAATGTCAAGGTTTAAAAGCATCATACTGCTAAAATGCTAAAACAAAAAAGCTGTGTCTAAACATAGCAATTTTTGAAAATACAGAAGTGAGGTTTTTCAGCATTGAACAAATGTTTCCTTTGTATTTTCTTTCAGATGAAAATCCTGGTAAAATTAGGCACCACTCTGTCCTTTTCCTTGATGTTCAGGGGACCAAAGTGTCAGGAGCAAGAAGGCTTCTTTCAATAGGCATAGAAATCATGTGTTTTAAAACATTATTTTATTACTCTTGTAAAGCTTTACTGACAAGTCTAAAAAATAATCTGATGTAGGTGGAAAACAATGTTATTTCTAAGGAGAAATAAACCATAACAGCCAGATAGTTGTCCCAAATAATTAACCAGGAACTCTCTCAGTAATGGAAAACACCAAAAAACTTAACATTTGGGATGAAACACATTGATTGACTCATTTGACCTCAATCAGGCCGTTGCCTGGGTCTTTTCAAAAAACCAAAGGGAGAAGCAGGGAAGATATGAAAGGGAAGCACAAGAAGAAGCCCCTCCACAAAGCTAGAGAAGGGATCCTCCTCACACCTGTTGGTTGGACAGACACTAGCTTATCCAGTTTCTCCCTGTTTTCCTACTAATATTCCCCAGGAGTAAACAAGGCTTCAGACTGTCCCTAGAGAAGACCTTGTCCTGTTTAGGGTGACTCCTGGATATATATCTCTGTTCTGGAGGGGACAGGCGAGGCACAGCATCTATCCCCACTCCCAGCAAGGCGATGGCAGCAAGCAAGGCACAGGGGCTGGGGTGGTATGAATCCAACCCAGATGTGCTCCCACCTGCCTGCAGAAGCAAAGCAGCTGCACTGCTTCAGTGCAGGATGTCCTTATCACTTCTGGAAAGGGGAGGCTGAGAGAGCTCGGCTTGTTTAGCCCAGCATGACACCCGCTGAGAGGGGATCTGATTGCTGTCCATAAATACGTCAACAGGGCTAACAGCAGGGAAGAGCCACTGAAGCTAAAAGAGGACACTGGCACTGGAGCAAACAGGGCTAAAGCAGAAGGAAAGAAAATGTAGGCTGGAAATCAGCAGCAGATTTGTAGCCAGCAAAGAGAGGCTGGAATAAGCATCCCACAGGGCCAGAGTGGGCCAAAGTCAATGTTTGTGTAAGACAAAGCCTGCTCAGTCCATGAAGGAGCTACTGTGCTGGATGTTCTCAAAGTATTATTCCCCAGCCCCAGCAATGTTTTATATGCAAGTCAGGTATGGCTGGTGAGAGGCACCTTTCTTTGGCTTGTGTCTCTCTCTCTCAGTGGAGATGATGGCACTGGGAGTCCCCCTTTCTCAGCCAGGTAGACCAGCTTCTCTACTGGGATGTGCTCTATCTTCCAGGCCCCAAAGCGCAGATGAATGTTCAGTTTTCCACAGCGGTCCAACCCATCCAAGCTATAACTTAAGCTGTGCCCGTTCTCTGTGCTAGCAAGACCACACCGAGGTCATTTAGTACAGTTGAACTTGGGTCGACTGAGCCACAGCAACGTTATGCCTGCCTCCTTGCCTGCCTCTGCTGGACAGACCAGCCCTGGGGTCAGCAGAAGACACTAACAGCATATCCCACCACTGAAGATGAATTTGCAGATTCATGATTGGGGTGGTAGCAGTGAAGGCCATGTTCTCTTCTGCCCTTTCTGCTCCAAAACGGCAACATCCAGCAGAAGGGCAGGGCAGCCAGCAAGGGAGAGCAAAGGACAACCCAAGTGCAGGCGAAGGTCAGACATGTCGTCGCCCTCACCCTCTGACTGGCCCTAGCCCCAAGGCTGCCCCTTGGCAGCACAGCAGCTGAGTGGCTGTGTATTTGCTTCCAAAGTGCCACAGCCTAAGCCCTGCCTGCAGATTTCCCTCTGTGCTGACGCAGTGGTGTGTAAAAGTTTGTGGTGGGTGGGGATGGCTCTGGGCTGGATGCACGATAAGTTCAGCTGTCCAGGCTGCAGAGGGCGGCAACATCTGGGAGAGCATGAGGGAATGGCTGCAAACTGATGTATCACACATGCCTCCCAGTCGTGCTAGGAGCTCGAATGCACCATGCTGACGGAGCCTGATGTGTTCGGGCTGCAGCCAGCCAGCTGGAGTCCAGGGACAGCAAACTGACAGGTTTCAGCCATCAGCTGGACACAAGGAACCTGGATCTGGTCCAGTGTCTGTCCAGTCTCAGAGCAGGGATCACCAACAGCTCTGCTGGAGGCCCTGTGATGTCAGTGGCTTAGGCAGTGTTTGGGTCTCAAGGGGATTTGAAGTGGGCAGTGCAAGCTCAGCAGATTTGCACTGGGTGACCTACTTTGCTCCAGGCTAGATGTACCTGTGTGAGTGGCCATGGAGCTCCTCCAGTCCCCGCTATCTGCTTGGGCCAGGCCTCCCTTTTCTCTTCCACGCCCAGTGCAGCTCATGTTTTATGACAAATTGAATTTAGTTATGTGGTTCATTGACTCTGTGCCCTGGAATTCCCTCACCCCAAGTACCTCCTCCCTCCAGCATGTGCTGGGAATCTGCTCTGAAGCAAATCCCCTCTGATATTGGCTAATCCTTTTTGTCTCACTCCACACCACCATGACCTGAGCTGATACGGCTCCTCCCTCAGGGGAGCAGACCCTTCCCCAGTGACCTGCTTAACAGAAACTGCTGCAGCCTTTTGCAGCCAAATACATGTTTGTGCTGTCCTCTCTTATCTGGGCAGTGATACTGAGTTTGGCTGATGGCAAGTGGAACTGTAATTGGCATCCATAACACTCCTCTCCAGACAACAAGTTCCCAGGCAGCAGCAAACCTTGAAACTTGAGAGCAGTGCTTCCCCTGGGCTCAATGACTGACATGAAGTTTAGATCCTTGTGCAAACATCTCTTGAAGTGAAAGCCACCCCTACACCTGCAGCAGCAGCATCACCTTCCCAGGCACCTTTCCTGATGACAAATAGCTATTTCATGCAGGCACATGACTAAGAGATGATGCCCAGTAGTGGTCTTCTCCCCAGCAAATGCTATGACAGTGGCTCTGGGGCAGGCAGGGGAGGGACACAGCCCCGGTCCCTCTCCTGGTCCGCTCTCCTGACGACAGTGTTGTGTAAATGTTGAAATATGGCTCTTTTGTACTTCCAGTTATGAGAGGTGGGTATCCTGCTTCGATCTGTCTCTCTCATACACATTCATAACATTCAAATTTATAATGTAATCTTACTTGCCGTTCCATATTTATGAGAAGTTTTGATGGGTGTTTCTTTATGTGATAATATCAAGCAGAATGCTAACCCATTGCCTCAAACCACTGTAAAGTCGTTTTCTTACATAATTGACACCAGCATATTCTTTCATTATACAAGATTTAGCATGCATCTGCTCCACCACTGCACGGCAATAGATGACTTTTTCCAGAGTCTCCTATTATCAATTCAAATTAGCCCCATTTCCCGAAGCTACTGTATGGATTTTACAGTTGACAGTAAGGGAAAAACACAGGAGCATAATGACTCTATTAAATTATTCAGGCCTAGTTAAACCCAGTTCGGTCTGAACTGGAGAGCAAGGCAACAGGGAAGAGAGGGGAGACAGGCAAAAAAAAAAAGCCCTTAACTCCACGCAACTCATTGGTTATAAAATGCAGCCATCTTTACAATGAGTTATAGAAAGCATCACCTGCAAGAAGCCTGGAAGTCCTTAATCAAAGAGAAAAGTCTGTCATATGACAGAACATTCATTTTAGTTAGGGTAATTGGGTTCAGCAAGAGGCTAAGAAGAAAAGTTTGGTGAAGAGACAGACATTTATCACTTTTTATCTTCCCCAAATTTTGGTCTTGCTTGCTTTTCTTTTCAAACTGTCTCATGGGGCTTCCTGCCCCATGTCAATGCTTTCCCTTCTGTAAGAACAGGCAGCTGGACAAGGTGCCATTGAGTTTTGCCATTTGATTCCATCCTAACCAAACACACAGTTATTTGTTCCCTTGTCAGACAGACAGACAGGTAGACAGAGATGGACCTGTGACTTTGGAGAGGGAGATACTGTGTGGGAGTGGACAGGTAAAGGGGTGACACTTGGCTGCTCATGAGTGGATTACTGGAAAGAGAGAAATGGAACTAGGGGTTTTGACAGGAACACATCTAAAAATGGAGGACAGGTGTATCAGGTGTATCAGGCTACCTGAGACACGGAAAAATAAGGCTCAGAGACTACTCAAAATACAGGTAGATGCCAAGTTCCTGATAGTTTTCTAGGGTCTCACACTAAAATGAATATGTTGGACATGATCAGCTGTAAATGTTAGACAAACAAGTCCTTTAATATTCAGTGTGGCCAGTCAGCCACCTTTCCTTCTCTTGGCAGCCCACTACCTGGTCTTCTCAGCCAGTTACACCTCCAGGTTTGCCTTTGTGTTGCAGAAACCTTGAGCTCAGTGCAGACAAATGGAAAACGATGTCTTCAGGTATAGTGATGTTCCTGCCACTTTGCCTGGATTATCAACAAGCCCCAATGCTTATCCATATCCTGTAGATTCTGCACAGTGAGATAACCATTTGTAGCTTGACCAGCTATGCCTTTTAACAAACAGCACTAAGCCTACAGCACTGTTCCCAACCAGACCCTGCCACAGCATCAACACTTTCATCTCCATGAGTAAAACCTTGCTCTAATCCATGGTTGTGAAAGAATGCATGACCATTGGAGCAAAATCCCCCTGCTGTTCACTTTTTTGCAGGAGGAGCAGAAATGAGTCAGAGATTGTTCGTTTTTTCTTTTTCTTGGGAGGAAGACAGAGGCAGAAAAGCAGCAGGGAAAAAGACAAAGGCCAGAAGGAGCTTTGCTGGAGGCATACTGCATCCCTGGCTTGAGGTTGCAAAAGGCACAAATGACCTTCTGTCAGCTGCCCTTTCCTGCTTGGACGTATTTGCCCAGGTTGAAAGTAGTGAGTGCAGTACAGTGTGAACTTGTTGC
Organism: Orthonyx spaldingii; assembly: GCA_013397795.1. Taxonomy (NCBI): domain Eukaryota; kingdom Metazoa; phylum Chordata; class Aves; order Passeriformes; family Orthonychidae; genus Orthonyx; species Orthonyx spaldingii. Next base: position 2,227,515 of record VZTJ01002933.1, on the reverse strand, counting down.
CTGGTAGATTGATACAATGCAGTGTTTTCTCACTGCTGGTGTCTTTATCTCACAGATTGGCTCCTTAGTCCTTTACTGAGTAAAGATTGTCCTTCAAATCCGAAGGCCCTGGATCGAGTTCCTGCAAGGAACAATAAAGGGAAGTGATACTTCCTGTTCTGCAAAGAAAATCCCTTGCCTCTTTTTTTTTGAAAACAAATATTTCGGAAGCTCTGAAGTGTTTGCCAGCTCTGGAAAACCTAACAGAGATTTTCTGTGGAACACGGTGTGCTAGAACCAACCACTGTGCTCAGTCCAGCAGCTGTGTTCCGTCAGGCCCCCCCAGCGCCTTTGTGATAGTTGAGGCACAACGTATGGATTCCAGACTTGCAATTCCTGAAATGTCTGGTAGGCTCAAGCTGGGAGCTGGCATCACCTTGAGAATCCTGGCCAATCCAAAATGTTCTCCATTAGCTGAAGTGAGCCTTTGGGACCAGGAGTGAAATGCTGATGGAGAGCAGCAGTAACCTTTATGCCCAAGATGGGCTCCGAGGAGCTTGTAGACTTGTCTCATTTGGGGTTTCCTCTCAAACTGGGCCTTTGTCCCCTTTTCTTCTTTCTCTTCAAATTGTACTCAAGCTTTTCTCACTCTGCCTTTTTCATCCATTGCTACATGCTCCAGAAGCTGTTTCTTGCTGTCTCTACAGCAGTGTATCCCTGGGGTTTCACTGACTGCTGGGGGTTTCTTCCACTTTTGCTTCATAGCTGCAGGTGATAAAGCCCAAAGAGAACACACCATGGGGAGCTGTGCCCAGTAAATTGCTGGTTGAATTGGAGAGGATCATTTAACAAAGCAGGGAATTGAGTGAATGACTGAAATCACAGGAACTGAGTAGCAGCCAGTGGAGTCAGACTGAGGACCCATGCCCAAAATTCCTGCTGTCCTCATGCTCAGCAGATCCCAAAATGTTTTAGAGCCAGTTCTGATGCTGCTGCTTGGTTTAACAGAGCCAGGCAGATCAGAAGAGACCCAGTAGTAGGGCTGGGGGTATAACCTTTCCACCTACATGAGTGCTGTAGCTGTTGGATGGCTTGGTGCTCTTAAAGCCATGGTTGGACTGGGCTTCCCTTGCTGTGAGTGGCGCAGTGTTTAGTCCAGCTGGCGGGGTGCATGGGTCCACAGGTCCTGTTTTCCAGCTGCTCTTTAGTCTGTGGGGTTGCAGGGTGGGCTGCCCTGACTAGCCCTAGTCTGGCTTCAGGGTGTGCAGGAGTCCAGCTTCAAATTTCCCTGCCCAGATCATGGCTGATCTTTTCAGAGAATTTGCGTCGAAGGGCAAAGTCTCTGCATAGTTTAGTAGCAGCTGTTTTGCCTGATTTATTGGCTGTTGCAAAGGCCTGTGCAAATGTAGCAAAGTGGTCTATTATCACAAGATATATCCAGTGCCCCCTGCCTTGCTGATGACTGATGCCCTGATCCAGCAGCTTATTTAACACCTGTTCAGTTTTGAGCACGTGGGCCCAACCCTTTGAAGTCCTCTGGGAGCAATGGCAGAGCTCATGGGGTCATGGTTTGAGTGTGTGCTTCAATATCTGCATGAGCTGGGGTTCCCGTGGGGCTTAGTTTTGAAAACAGCAAGGGGCAGAATATAAATCAATCTCTGTGAAGAGTTTTACCTACTTATGGGGTACACAGAGTTGGATAGGATTAGTGTACACATGAACAGAGGCGCATCTCTTCGTGTCAGTGGGGCCAGGGACATGGCTGCTCTTACAGACTGCAAAATCCCAGGAAAACGGGGTATGAAAATCCACAAAGCAGGGCTAGCACAGAGCAGGAAAAGTGAAGCATTCAGGTAAAACCCAAAATATCTTGCACAGGCCCCTGTCCACAGTTTTTGTTCCCAGTGAAAGAAAATGAAGCAAAAACCAAGAGTACCCATTGATTATCACCTCCCTTTTCTAGAGGGAATTTTCTAGATGTAGGGTTACTGTGAGATGGTGCTTTTGGAACCCAAATAGACTGAGACAAGAACAAAGCCTTCTCTGAGCCCTTTTTACACAAAACATATGGAGCTTTCTGGCCTGGCTCTGCCTGACATTTCTGTCTGCCTGACTTCTAAATCTAAGGAAGTTTTTTTGTGGATATTGGGAAGCCACTTCATCCCTTCCCCAAACTCTCTAATGAGAATATTGCTTTTAAACCTCCAAATATTTCACCACGGTAAATACTCCAGATGAGATAGTGATGGGACAGAAACAACTTGAAACATTTTGTTTCATCAGTCCTGCATGCTTCATTTCAAAGGGACACTTTCAATTTTAAAAATTGGTCAAAACTTTCAGAAGGTCAGAAAAGGTTACAGGAGGTACAAGTTGTTAAAATGAGTTGGAGCCACAATGAGTTGTGGAGTCGGTGATAAAGAAAGCGTGTTCTTGACAGGGAAATGAGAACAGTGTGACCCCGTCACCCAGCTGCAAAGTGAACTGCCATTTTCCAGCAATGATGCCTGGTGTTATGACAGCTTTTAATTAAGCTCCCTGTTAATGATCTGGGAAAAGGCTGCTTCATTCCTGAAGCCTGTAGGTGGTAGTAAAGACAGGAACAGATAGAGAAATGACACCAAAATATTTAGCACCCAGTTTCATTCCCAGTGGGAGCTGGATGAAACCCATGGGAACTCTGACCTGGGGTTTGAAATAGCAGATGAAGGTCAGCTTGGGAAAACACAGCTGATCTGCAAAGCGAAAAGTAACAGATGGGCCCCATCAGGTTCTTTTCAGCCCCAAACCTCAAATACCTGTTGGTGCCTTGGTTTCTCACTGGGGAAAGGAATCCTGATCCATTTTCAACCTGCTCCACTTTTCATGTGAGTTGCCACCTCTTCCCTTATGAGATTAAAGGAAAACAGTCTGGCTTTCTTCCAAATGGAATAAGCAGAATGGCATGTTACCTTTTTTTCCCCCAATCTACATAGGTTCAGCTGTTATTGGAACACAGGCACAGCCATGAGTAGCCAGTAAAAATGAGATTGCCATGGGAAAGGTGCTGATATGATTTGGGACTGAGCACAGGTGCACAGAGGGAAGGATTAGCCTGGAAAGCCCCTTAGCAGGTTTGCCTTTGGCCCAAGTAGACTTTCAAGGGTCATTTCCAGGCCTATGACCCGAAAGCCATCGGCATGATTGGAAGACATTCAGAAAAAGGTGTGAGAACAAGCAGAGGTGTGAAGGGAAAGATTTACAAGGAACTTTTGAAGGAGCTTAGCCTAATGATCACACACTGAGGACACGATGACAGCTTGCAAATATCGGAGGGGTATTAACACTAGGAGCCAGTCCTGGGGGACTGGAAGGCTATAATTTCGAGGGACAGGCATCAGGGAAGGGTGGCAAAGAAGGAGCTTCAAGATAGCTTCCAGAGAACCAGGAGCATTAAGAAATGGGTTGTACCTTTCCAGGCAATGGTTGGAAGCAACCTGGGACCTACGAAGAGCCTCAACAAGGAACAGGAATGTGTGCTGGGGAGCACACCCGGCATGAGGGGTAAGAGAGGGGCAAGCTCATGGGCTTTTCACATTGCTGGCCCATGTGATCCCTGGTGTGACAGGCTGGTGCATTGCTGGGGAGCAACAAAACACTGGGCACTGGCGGCAAGCATTTGTAGAAGTTCTGGGAGCCAGTGCCACCCGGCCATGGCTGGAAGCCAGTTGACTCCATGCCTTAGTCACACTCACACATCAGCTGGGGCACATCATCCAGGCCTTTGATGTCCAACCCTGACCCCTTTTCCAGTGCCCTCCATGCCTTCTGCATCTCTCCCAAAGCTTCCCAGTGCCAGCTCTGCCACTGCTGCTCCGGTTTAGGCACCCTTGGGCTCTTCCTGCATCCCCACTTTCCTCCTTGCCCCTTCTCAGGGACCTCTGCATATCCTCCATGTCATGGCATGCCTGACCTTTCCCACCTCTGTTATTTCAACCCTCTGTCTTTCCATGGCAAGGATTCCCAACCATCCTAAGTAGCACATTGAGGGATCTTTCCATTCTTTTTTATACTGAATATCCACTGGCAGCAGGCTCTACGGAGCATAAGCACACTGAGCCACATCCCTGCAATGTCCCCATGTGTCCTAGCAGTGTCAGATACAAAGTCACCTCTGGAGGTGGAGTGCCATGTGGCGCAGAGATATGCCAGCCCTGTCAGCTGATGCAAACACTGCTCCTGCTCCAAGGGAGCAGCGCCAGCCACAGAGAAGGGAGGGGATAGAAGAACAGGGGAAGACTGATTGCAGGGCCTGACCTTACATTTGGACCTCCTAGCAACTGCCAAGGTTGCCCCCATATGCCTTCCCAACGAGCCCTGTCTCTCCCCTCTGCATGCCTCACAGGCAGGATGAGGCCTCAGGGATGGGAACCCCTCAACCACATCTTGCTCCCATCCACATACAGCTGGGCTGACAGGTCCTGCTTCTTGCAAAAACCCCTCAGCATCTCTTTGAACAGAGAGACTTCCTCTGGAGCAGGAACCCCTTAGAGATGGGGATAGGGTGGGCCATGTTCAGGGGAGCAGTGCTACAAATGGCATGTCACAGAGGTGGCACGGGGACCGTGATGAATCACCCAATGTCTCCACTGCTGGACAATCAAAGAATTCCTCCAACTGGTAGGATTTGTCCAAAAGTGATGTGCATCTGGGCTGGGGATGGGGAGAGGGAGCTGGCGAGAGACTCTCCTTATGGTAACAGCTGGGACCAGGCCTAAATATGATTAATTAACATTGTGAAAAAAAGAAATATCCAGACTGAAAGAGAGCAAGAGAAAGGGGAAACAAAAATCCAAGTCACAGACACAATTAAGATTTATGGACCCAGAAGGATGAGGAGACTGGGGATGGAGAAGAACAAGGAGGGAAGGAGAAAGAGTGCCAGGATGGTAGATTACAATTTAATGCTTCTTCATGCTCAAAAATTACAAGAAGGGGCTGAGTGTTTTTTCTCGGGATGGGAACTGCTGAAGCTTGGTTGAGCAGGAGTGGGGCGGTGGCGGGGTGCAGGCTTGCTATACTTTTTGAGGGAGGACGTGTCCTGAGCAAAATGCCACTGAAGGAATGTGCAGGCATGATTTACAGCTCACAGGACAGCCTGCCCAGCTGCACCGTGCCAGTGCTTTTTAGGGTCGCAGGGACTCAATGCCATGGGATCCTGAATGATGTGGGACAAAGGGGCAGCTGCCTTCATCCCCCCAGCTCCACTCACCCCACAAATGTCTCCTCAGAAAGGCAAGGGGGCGAGATCAAAGGTCCACAGCAAAGTGCCCACTACCACCCAAAGACTTTTGCTAGACGATGCCAGGTCTGAAATTGAGAGGGAACAGGAGGTGAGGCAGGTGACCCACTTTGGATGAAATAGGAACCATCTGGGACCTCTTCCCTAAACCGCTGACCAGTCCAGCATTGCTCTACCCCTGTCAACTCAGCTGTAATTTATGGAATGGAGGGTACATGATCCCAAACAGCCCTTTCACATCTCTGTTTAAAAGCTGTCTTGTACTAGCTAGAGTTGTGACATAGCATTGACATTTTCCTTCTGCTTCTCCAAGTTTGTCTGCAACTGCCAATGGCTTCACTTTTTCTCCTTTTTTTTTTTTCCTATGAATGAGTGGCTGGAAGCAACCTGTTCTCCCTGTCTTCCAAAACCAACTTTCAAAGCCAAATTTTGTAAAATGTGCTTGGCTTGGCAAAAACTAGAACAAACCCTTTGTTGTCATTTTTTTGTTTATTTTGCCTTGCTAAGGCCCAAATTGGACACAAGGGCTTTGCAGAATTACGAACAAAACAGTGACTAGGGGAGTTCTACTGAAGTGAAAAGTTTCTGCTAAGGGCTTGGTCTGCTTTAAAAATGTTTTTTCAAAGATATTTTGTCACCTAGCTCCATCAGCATTTGCTGCAGACAAGCAGAGCTCATGAACAGGATTATCCTTTGCCTTTCCCTGCTGTGTCATCAGTGTCACCAGTTTTGTTTTCTCTCATCTCACAAGGAAAATAAGGCTATGACTCCACTGACTCCCTTCAAATAACACCTTGTTGCTTTCCCCGAAACCACTCATAGAATGCAAAGCACCACCCTCTCAGGATCTCTGCGTGCCCTCTGACCAGTTGGCTCCCACAGCAGGCAGCAGATGTTAAGTGTGGGGAGCCAAGGGGTTGAAATCTAGTAAAGAGGGAGATTGCTGCTGCCTTGTGCCCATGAACTGTGTCCCTGGATAACTCCAGCCATGCTGCTGACCAGTGAAGGAAAATTACCTTCACAACACAAAGATCTTCAGACTTTTCTGATGGTGTGCAAACCACATGGTGTATTGGGAAGACAGGGACTAGCAACCTTCTCTGTTTCCCAAAGTCCTGGAATGCTCATACCTGTTTCATAGAACCATGGAATGGTTTGGGTTGGAAGGGACCTTAAACTTCATCTAATTCCAACTCTTGTGCCAAGGGCAGGGATGCCATCAACTAGACCAGGCTGCCCAAAGCCTCATCCAATCTGTCCTTGAACACTTCTAGGGTGCCAAAGATCAGTGCAGAGGTCTTGGTGACTGATCAGACTACACAGTGTCACCGGTGGGACAGAGGAAAATACAGACTCAGGAGTATCCAGCACCTGGCCCTGACAGAAGTATGCTCTTGTGGGAAGGATGTTAATCCTGGCTACTTCGCTGTAGTGCTTCATGCTGTGTAGGAAGGGACTGGCAAACAAAGCACCAACAGAATGGCATCAAATTGATGTCAGAAAGTGGGAAAACTGTGAAATAAGTAAAAGTTGGGGGTGTTTGGTTTCATTACACCAGATGGGAAAGTAAATTAATATAAGGAATTTGGGAATTTATACTGGAACCTTGACTGGACTCACCACCCTTCTGGGCTATCCTTCATCTATCCCTCCGTCCAGGGATCTTCCATGAACCACCCATTCATCCGTTTATCTTCCTCTTCCTGCCTGCAGTAATTGTTGGCACAAGGCACTGTACAGAGGAAACCAGCTGCAGAGCGCAATGTCAATTTGTGTCGGTACTAATTCCGCAGGAATGATGCCCCATGGTCTTACAGGCTCCCGAGTTGCCCTCTGCCAAATTAACCAGTTGTGTGTAGCAGAACAGCCACCTCAGCATTTCCATGGTGCAGGACCTGCTCTGAGAGGAGCATTGCATCCAATCTGCTCCCTGTTATATCGGGACACAGGGATGCAAGGAGGCTGGTAGTGAGGCCAGCAGGACCTGGAGCCAGCAGAAAAGAGATGGAAGCAGAGAGGCAGGGTTTGGATGCAGGATGATAGGAGATACCCAGTGGGGAGAGGGGATGACAGGAGAAATAAGGGCTATTTGCAGGAAAATAAGCAAGAGAGAGAGGAGCAAAGAGTCAGCAGCTGCAGTGCTGGGAGCAGATGGAATTGTGCTGTGCATGGGTGTCTTGAAGGGGTCCTCCAGGGAAAGATAGAGCTGAGAGAGGTAATAAGAGAGTCAGCAAGACCTGGTGCCCATGTCCCTTGCAATGGGCCATGCTAGCTCCCCAGACTGGCAGGCTGCTCTGTCCCACGCTGCTCCTCAGCCCCACCAGTGTTTTTCCAGCTGTGTCCCCTCTCCAGGGAAAACCCTGATTTCAGCAGGGAATGGCAAAGAGAGCACACTCCAAAGTGGTACCTTCATAGTAATTCCCCCTTCACATCCCTGAAACTGCTGTGGGCAACAGTGGCTGGCAAGTTGAAAGCGAGCCACACGTCACTCCTACCAGAAATGAGGCAGACGGTATCCTGACCCAAGCGGTTGTCTGTAGCAGTGGGCAGGCCACTGAGAATCCACTGGTGGTCTGACCACCCACAACTCTACTTTCCACCTGTCCCTCCCCTGTTCACCCAGGACTGGCCAGATGTCACTGGCCAGTCATTTGCCTATTGGCTTGTCTCTCGCCCTGCCCTCCCCCGACAGAGGGCATAAAAGACCTGGGCGAGAGACGGGCTGGACCAGTCTTGCCAGGTTCTCCACCACACAACTTGTTCTATGCATGACCCTTTTCCCTCTGTGAGGGAGAATAAAAGAACGCTGATATAAACGCAGCTGGTCCGTCTGTATCTACCGGCAACAGCTGCCACAGATCAGCCCAGGACCAGAGCTCCTGGGACAAGGAGCTACTGAGGGCTGGATTCGGGGGCCCGGAGGAGCCCACCGACGAAACAACAAAGATACAGTTGTCCTGTTCCTGTGGCACTGGGAGGCTGCCCTGATGCTGTGTCCAGTCAGGGAGGGCAGTGGAGGAGCTGGGTAGGGTCTGGTGGCCAGGACCATGGCAGGGACCACTGAGAACACAGCGAATCAGTGCTGTGAGAGGTTTTTTACTGCATTACCCAAGTGTGTCCCTGTGTTTCTGCAGCTTGGACTGGACTTGCAAAAAAGCTGAGTTGTTACTTATTTGAGGTAAATATGAAACATCCCTGTCCCTTTTCTCTGGGATCTGTCCTCAGATGCCTCTTGATGTATCTTAAATCTGACCCAAAATGCTTCACACTGATGAGCCTGGAAAAGGGACCAGGTGCTCTGAGCTCATGATATGCTCTGTTTGAGCAAGTCACCAGTAAAGGTTTTTCTAGTGCTTTGGATCAAGGCACTTTTCTCTTCACTCCTCTCCCCTGCAGCACAGATCACATTGGGGTCAGCCTCACTGCTCCTGGTTGACAGGCTACATAAGCCAGGGGAGTCCTCTGGAAACCAGATTCCCCAGAATCTAGGGAACACATGCTGAGAGAAGCTAGAGGGTGGTCTACATGCTGGATCCTGTGAAGCAAAGTTTCCTCTTTGGAGACATATATGCTGGTATGTTCTTGTCTGGTCTCAGCATCATCACATGCCAGTGAGGTACAAACTCCTTGTGTCACCTCCATGTGCTCTGCAAGGTGTTCCCCTTGGAAGCCCCCTGAATTTTGTGTGGCAAGGCTGGGAGAAGACCCAGCAGCTGCCTTTGCTATTGTGCACACTCTCTTACATTATTTTTCTCCTCTCTCTCACATTCTTCTTCACATTCACTACTTCCATGTTCTCTCCAGCTTTTCTGCAAAGGAAAAGTCTTTCCAGTCTCTCTGTCAGAGGCTCAGCCAGACATACCTAGGCAGAAAAAGCTGCAGTTTTCAGAATCCTTGTAGGGAAAAGAAATGGCTTAATGCTTAAATACCCTCCCTGCCATGTCGACACCTTCCTCCCCCCGACCTGGTGCATGTTAAGCGAGCAGCAGGGTACCCCAGGGAGCTCTGCTCCAGCTGCACGCTCATCAGCCATACGGGGAGCGCGCAGCGGTGCTTCGCCACTAACGCTCGCCGTGTTTAATCACACATCTGTGGGTTCAAACAGATTTAGCCAGCATGGGAAGGGATGCACCAGGTAGCAGCAGGTGACAGAAGTTGCTGATTCTGGTTAAACTGTGGAAAATTGATAATCTAGGACCAGGAAAGAGGCAATGTCATGGAAAGTAGGGAGCTACAGGCATCCTGACCTGGGGAGCAGGGGTAAAAAAAATCTGTGTGTGTGTGTGTGTGCGCCCGTGTCCATGCATGCATGTTCATATGGGAATAGCTGGATGTTTATACCACTTTGGTCACTGTAGGCTCCACAGCCTGGGTCTGCCATGCTCCCACTACCTGGCTCACACATGGGTTGGCAGTGCCTGAGCATGCGGGTGATGTTTCCGTACACAGAACAAATCCCGCATAGGTTTGGGCTGAAGTGTTTGTGAAGCAGTCGGCGCCAGTTGCAATGATCCTATGTGGGTGTGTTGGGACAACAGTGTAATGCTGTGTGTGACAGAGCTCTGTGTGGGTGTTCGGCAGGAGGAGACCTTCAGTTTCGTGTAGGTGTTTGCTGAGGTCTGTGTCTGTGAGATGTCATTTTCTTTATTTGTTTGCATGCACCAGCAACAAAAAATGAGCAGGTGTGCCATGTCTCAAGCACTGGGAAAAGATGAAGTGAAGTTTTTGGAGCTTGGACTCCTGCTTCTTGCATGCAGGTGTGTGTGCTTGTTCTCCCTGATGACAAGTGCATGTGTGCAGGGACCACGTGTGTGTCCTATGCATGTTCAACCAAATGTGTGCACGCAGGCTCCTGAGGAAGAAGGTGAATGGGCTGTGGTCTCCGGCTGTTGGCCATGGCAGAGCCTGCATGGCACAAAGGCAGCTCAGAACAGCCCCTCTCTCCCTGTGTCCCTGGCACAGCCTCTCCTGCAGCTGGGGAAGGGAGGGAGATGTTGGTCTGGCAGCAGACCCAGGCACAGCTGGAGCTGCCGTGCCCAGCAATGAGGAGCTGGGCATGGGGACCTGAAGTTGCAGCTCATGAGCAGCTATTTAGGCAATTCCCACGATCCATCAGCACAGGCAGTCACAAGGTACCCCAGGCTGCATTTTACCACAGGGATGCTCCCCAGCTGCCTGTACCCATGGCCTGACCTTCGCTCTTCCTCTGCTGTTCCCATCCCTGGTTCCACAGTGTCCTGCAGCCTCCTCTCCTCCTGCTTTCGAGCCCAGCTGGCAGCCTTCATCATACTCTCCCGTTTCTGAGTGTCTCCAGCCAGTCCCTTGCTGCCTCCTGCCCATCCTGGCCCACCGTCCTTTGGTCCCAGCCTACCCCGTGTCTGATACACGGGGCGTCCTGGCTGGCAGCCACACTGTGATGGCTGGTGGAGGGGACAGGTGGGGTTGCAGGCAGTCTCTGCTCTGCAGCATGGCACATTTTGGAGCTGCATTTGACTCCCTCAGTGGGAGGGAGGCGGACGAGGTAACGGCTGCTCTTTTGGGAGCATGAGCATCCATCTGGTGTGCTGAGGGCGCAGGGGGTTTGGCACCCAGGAGCTGGCTCTGCCACCACATATCATGAAAGGGCCAGGTCTGAGTTCTGCCTGGAATGGAAAACTTGTCCTTCTCTCTGACCTTGGTGCTGAGCAGGCCCTGTGGAGCAACTACATCCCTCAGTCCCTCTGCTCTGCAGCAGCTCTCCACGTAGGCCAGCCACAATCCAGACTTTTCCTGTCTCCTCCCAGGCTGTGTCATGCCCTGAACTATGAGAGAAAATCTGGGGGACATTGCTCTGGGTGCTGCACCTTGTGCCATTTGCATCAGTGCAAGATGTGAGTGGAAGAGCATTTCATACACGAGGTGTATTTGCAAATGACTGTATAGCACACGGAAGGCTGAGGAGTCTGGTGAGGCACAGGAAATTCCCACCACAGTGCTGCAGGTCCTCATGGGGGGTTGAAAGGGAAATGCAACAGCAAGATGGGAGGCACACAGCTGAGCTGACTAAGAAGGCTCTCCAGTGAGAGTGGAGCATATTTAGGCTTGCTATAAACCCTATTGAAAGAAATTAGAGAATTTAGCATATTTCTCTGCTCTTCCCACTTCTCCAATATCTGCCTCACTTTACCTCTGCAACACTGGCTATATTTATTTTCCTCTTTTGTTGTTTAATAACTCACCCTCTATTTCCCTCAAACTTTGATTTTTGTTACTCTCAAACTGTACCCAGAAACACAAGGTAAACGCACGCCTTGGATGCCAACACATCTCTGCAGATGCAGGAGCCTGCTGGAAAGCATGTCCTTGGGAGGAGAACTCAGGGACACCGGAATGCCACTATAACCTCAATGTTACTGCTGACAGATGCACAGTTCATAGACTGTCTTTTTAATGTGTGTCACTTTGGGATCTAAAAACCCAAGCTGGTGAGTGGAAGTTGCCTCGTGCTGCAGTATCAGGACACTTGCTTGAGTCCCAAGCAGAGAAGTAATTTTCCACCCCTAAATCTCCTCTCTGTGGCTGCCTGGGGGAAACTGGTGACTATGGCATGTCCTCATCCCACAGGATTTTTCCCAAGTGCTGCTGTATGACAGATAGCAGCTCCTGGACTGGAACATGCACTTGGGCTTACAGACTCTCCAGGAGGCCAGGAGCAGGATGGGACCAGGACCTACAGCAGTCAGACATGAGTGACCATGTTGGCAGAAGAGGAGTGAGGTTGGAGGGTTTTGAGTGTCATTCTTTTCTTTGCATGGCTTTATTCTGAAAGGACTCACCTACATCCCCACTGCCTGCTGCTGCACAGACACCCAGCACTGTCACAGCTGTAGAGCTGAAGCTGGAGTTTGGAGAAGGAAGGTCCAAAACTGCTCCTTCATCCAAGAAGTCTTCAGAAGTCGAGGGGGAAGATTGGCTGATGGATGGGACATGTAGAGTCCACAGGATGTCACGCTGACTCTCCATCTCAGAGAAATGCCAGAGGCATCAATAACTCAAGTCCCCAAAGCCCTTGCAGCCCACTGCAGCCTGCAAACAGCACCACGACATTTACATTTATCCCCGCCTCTGACTGCTCTGCACCCTCCATCACTCTGGATCCTCAAAACTCAAACCGCGGCTCAGTTTCCTCGGCATCACGAACCACCAGGGCTGTGAGACTGACTCACAGACAAACGCACCCGGGTGCTCACACCCACTGCCCCCATCCCAGCACAGCCACTGCCCCCAGCCCGCTCCCAGCCCGGCAGCAGCCCACGCCGCCGGGAGCGCGCTGGGCAGCACGAACCATCTCTGCCTGCGGCCCCGCACGGCGGGAGCCCCCACGCCTGCTCAGCAGTCCCGGCTGCTCTTAGTTTCTCCCTACTGAAGAATTATGTAGCATGAAGAAGCAGGCTCCACCATCTTGAACTGGCAGTGAACTTTGCTTTCTACATATAAATACAGATAGCAATCACACCCCAATCAGCACACAAGCTTCAGGGCATCATCACGGCAACTCTAACTTTCCCATTACGATAATGTGATTTTCACTCAGTCTATAATATCACCAGCCATGAATAAAACAACTGGCTTTTTCTCTCTTTCTCTCTCCCTTCCCTCTCTCCCCCCTCCCTCCCTCTCCCTTTCTCTCTCCCCCTCTCTCGGATCACAGTCTTTGCATACTAATGATGGCTGAGTAAGGCTTCCAGGGTGCGATCTCTGATGGATAGGGAGGTCAGGCTCTGGGTGGATCCTCGGTGCTCTCCAGTCCTCACACGCACGGCTTCATCTCTCTTTGACCTCCCAGGTATGTGGAACCCGACTGGACTGACAGACCGGGCTGGACAGACAGGCAGTCGCTGGCTTCTTGTCCCATCTGCATCATGCCCCTATAGTGGGGCAGGGACATATTACGGTTTGTGTGACTGGGTAGAGGGGACGTCCTGGTCCCTCGTCCCTACCAGCCCCTGCCCGGCTCCCTGGAGCATCTCCATCTCAGCTCGAATGCTCTGGTGTGTGGGAAATGTGTCAAGCCGGGATTAATCCTGCCCCAGGGCACCCTCACCCCTGCTGCTCAGCCAAGCTGTTTGTCTAACCCCGTTCAGGTCTGCTGTTCCTGAGCATGTATGGAGGCTAGATCAGGGAAGCAATCCGACTGAAAACAACCCTACCACCAAGGAAAA
>VZTJ01002933.1:2198549-2214032 GCA_013397795.1 Orthonyx spaldingii | reverse complement strand
AAAAAAAAAAAAAAGAGTAATTCCCATAGGGATCGGGTACTTGATCCAATCCACTACACAGAGCAGCACAGTTGCAGGGAATTGACTGGATTTTCTCACTGAGAGGCAACTTGCTGGATCAGACCCAACCTCTTCTGGTTCCCAACATCTTTAACATCTACTGCAGAGGAGAAACCCCTTTTGCAGGTTTCTCAGGAATAACCCTGACCAGAAGTTCCTGCTCATTTCAGCAGCTCCAAAATTGCAGCATGATGAGTTTAAACCAGCCAGAAAGGGCTGGTGACTGATTTTGGTGATTTCTGGCAGACTGAGCATTACTGTGCATGTTCTGGTGCAACTGGGGCACCACTGTCCCTGTACTACATGGCCTGCTCTGCATTCAGCCCCAGCAAAGATCCCGTGCCTGCTCTGCATGCCTCCAGCTGAAACTGGCACCCAGCTGTCACAGGAATGGCATGGTAGGGAGCACACCTATATGCAGGGACACAAACAAGATATGTCAGTTTGATTTTTTTTCCCATTCTCACTCCAGAAACTGTCATGCCAAGGCACAGAAACCCAGGAACAATTTTGCCTTTTCCAGACTATGTTGACCCAACATGCAAACCCAAAGCTCAATTCCCTTGCATCCTCCCCACACTTGTCTGCTTTCAAAGTTTTCAGAAGTCTCTTGCTTGGGAGCAGTGGTGGAGCACTGTGAGGTTTTCTAACCCCAGTCTCTATCTCAGAGACAAAAACACTGTTCCTTTAACTCCACCCCGTGCTTTGCTCAGGATTATTGTCTCATGTGGATAATTAATTCTCTTGAACATCAGCATCTGGGCCTGGGTGGGAGCTGTGCTGGAGAGAGCAGCAGAGCACAGGATTGGGTTATAAGGTGCTAGAACACCTGTTTGTGCCTTTTGTGTTGTTCCTCAAATCTATAAAGCAGGAGAGGGAAGGAGATAGGGTCCCTGCTCTACCCCAGAAAGCTGCCTGAGGGCAAGGTGCATTGTGGAAGGGACTGGTGCTCCTTTTTGCAAGATAAAGGGATGTATTGAGTACTAATTGCTCAAGTGGCTGTTGAAATGCTGGTGTTCCTCATGAGGACTCCTTGCTGTGTCAGGAGAATTGCAGGATGAGTGTTGAGTTACTGGGGCCCTCCAAAGGCTGAAGCAGCAATAAAAGGCATTAGGAGCAGAAATGGAATAGGATGGCGCCTAGACTTTGCAGTGGCTGAAACTGTGGATTTTAAGCGTTGCTTGCAAGTTTTGAACACTCAAGGGGAAGGAATAGGCAGGAAAACACAAAGGAGCAGCAACAGCCTCCATGGGGCAGACTCTGACGCTCTTAACCCATGCCAATTCCTCGGTGGGCTGTGGCTGACCTGGCAGGATGGTGCATGCACAACCAGCCCTGTGCACCCTGAGCCTGAAAGCACACGGCCAGGGGCTGTCACATTCATGGCACTGCAGTGCAGCACTGCCACAGCTCTTGACTGCTCTGCTGGAGAGCCACACAGGGAGATGGAAGACTCGGTCCCTGCAGCTTGTCTCTGGGACAGGATAAGCAGGGAAGGTGCATATTACAGACACTTGCATCCTGGTTAATATGTGCCATGGAGTGGCAGACAGGGCATCTCTCAACATGAAAGGCTGGGACAGGCTACCTGTTCACTCCTGCCTGCAAGCACTCACCACTTGTAAGTGTCCTTATATAAATCAAGCTTCCTTCCCAGCTGATAGCTGTCCTTGCAGTGTAAGTGGTTTTGGGGATGGCTCTCTCACTGCCATCTCTCAGATATGATATAGGCTGATTCAGAAACTGTAATGGGTCCTGCTGCAAGCAGCCTGGAAGGTGCCCTCTGCAGATGATAAAAGTGTGCGGGAGTGGTATAGCACAGAAACCTATGCTGGCATCCATTGCATGTCCTTTTCCCGCCCCCAGCAGTAGTCTGGGATATGGGATGTTTTGGAGTTTCAGAGCCAGTGAGGGATGAGCTTTCAGCTGCTTTTGCTTTTTTCTGGCTGGAAAAGGCTCCCTTGCCTTCCCTGACATAAAGAGAAGAGCAGAGTGCTCCAAAAACTAGTAGGCATCTGTGCCCACTGATCCCTGCACAGGGCTCACCCCACCAGCAGGGTACGAGTCCCCTGGTGGGTGACAGAGCTGGCCGAAATGGATGGGGCTGTAATGGAGGTACCTGCCGGCAGGGCTACCTGGGAGACGCTCTTATCTGTCATCTGATTTATCCAGGTTAAAAGGCTGCAATCAGTCACCAAGGTAGATTCATTCCCCAGTAAATAGTGCCCGAGGGTTTCCAGGACCTATTTTACTGCTAAGCACTCTCTTTCCAATGCTTGAATACCTTTGTTCCCGATGGAGCTGTTGCTGGCTGATATATATATGATATGGGGAGTCCCGGTGACTTTTTTATTTTTGCTCTGTACAGCTCCTGGCCTTGTCTCGGCTGCGTTGGGCTGCACGATGAATTATCTGTCCAAGGCTTTCTTGCGTCTGGGGGCAAATCCAGCCGAGACTGCTCTCGGCTGCCGGGAAAGCTGTCTCTATGAATCAGCTCTGCCTGAAGCCTGGGCGATTGGCACAGCAAGAGGAGAGGTTTGGAGGGGAGGGAAGCGATGCTCGGAGTGCTGGTGGGCTGGCCAAGATTTTGGGCTGGGGCCTGGGAGGGACCCACCTCTCCTGCCCTTGCTTGTGTTGCTGGGGCACTTTGTGGCAGGGTGACAGATCTGGGCTGAAAGACAGTCATATGCTGTGGTGCCCAAACAGTTGCTTTCTCCAGTGACTTTTTCCTGCTGGATCTGCCTAGAGCCTGTCCCCTGGTGACAGGGGTGAGTCCTTTCCAGGTTTGGGTACCTCCAGTGTCAGGGAGGCTTCTCAAGCTGTGAAGAACAATAACTGACATTACTCAGGCAGTGGTACCTGGACCCCAGTGATCTCCAGAAAAAAGGACCCTCTCTGCCCTCTGGGGTTCAACTGTCATCTCTCATGACATGTCACAAAGCCAATCTGATTTCTTCTGAGGTCCCCCACCCTGGCCCTGCTCTTTGGGGGCATTTTTGTATTTGACTTGGTGGTGAAGAAGAGGAAACCTCTATGGACACAACAGCAGTTTCTATCCTCATTTTAATTTCTTACTTTTTTTCATCCTGGTTGAACCCAACAACAGCTCCCCCAGACTGCTGGCAATGGGCTGCCCTCCCCATCCAAGCTCCAGGTGCTACCTGCCTCCCCATCCCAAAGGACAGAGGAAAGGCTGCATGCTGCCCCCTCCTTTGGGGAGAGCTCAGGAGCCCTTTTCTACTATACCTTGTTCTTATGTACCTTCAAGCACTTGTCCTGCAGACATTTGAAGTTTGACTGCTTTTATTCATTTTCCTGTCTTTGAAAAACCTCTTATGTAGTTTATCATCCCAAATCGGTTTGTTAACTTCCTCCTGCTCTTCCCACCCCCTCCCACTCCTCCTCCCACTAATTAGAGTGAAGGACTAATGGAGTATTACTGTGAGGGACTAGGCAAGCTTCCCAAAGTGCTTACCTAAGAGGAGAGCACTTTGACTAATAGCTGTACATTAAGGCTGTGCATCCTCTTGTCCTGAGAGTGGGAGGAGGGGGCCAAGCGTACAGAACAGAGCTCCAGACATCGGTATCACTGGCTCTCTCTGGATATCCAGACGGTACAGTTGGACCATTTCTGCTCTCAGATTCACCCTTAGGGGTGGGTTTTGGATCTAACTTGCCCTCTGATAACACCCCAGCTGGGTGGATTTGACTCCCAGTAGGTGCAACACGGTCCTTTGCCAATTACAGACATCAGCTTTCCTGCTTGGGCAGAAGAGGATTTTTTCCCCATGCTGTGTTTGTGCAGGAACCCAGCACACGAGGGTTCCTTCAGTCCCCCACAGGATGTTCTGAAGTGCCTGCACCAGTACTTTGAGTATTAGGTCACCCAAAGCTGCCCTGGGACAAGACATTGGGACAGCCAGAAGGAGAGCAGCAGGGGTCTGTCTGGAGGCAACGAGCACTTCAGGAGCTGCTGCATACCTAGATCTTCCATCCATGAGAGTTTTTTCCTGCTAGTCATTTGGCTTTGAAGCCTCCTATGCATTTTCTGGGGGCCATATCTAACAATGGAGGAGAGTTTGAACTTGGAACTGTGCAGAACCACACATCCTGAACTTTGGGGATGCACTGGGATGATAGGCAGTGATGATCAATATGTGCCTCTGTCCTCGCTCCCGCAATTTGGCTTCTCAACCTATGCTAGGTTTCAGAACCAATTGGATCGGCCTGATGACCATCACCGACGTCATTTGCAACCTTCAAGTGTTTTGTAGCTCAATCCTCTGGACCCCTGGAGGGCATCACACTGACATTTAAACATTGTAAATGGCAGCAGTGCTCAAAGGCACAGGAGAAAGGTCAAGTGCTTCAGTAAGAGGTGGGCAGGCAAGGGTCTGCACATGGGTGGTTGCGGTTAAGTGTCTGGAGACATCTAATCTTGGGAGAGAGGTAGCAAAGGTAGCTGGATGCAAACTGAGGGTGGGGAGGGTGGATGGGAGAGGGCATAAAAATGGAGAGGAGTGAGCTGTGTCTGTCATGAGCCTTTCAGGAGGGAGAAAGTATTTCCAAAGCTAGATTTGGAGAAGTAAAGCCATGATGTTTATAAGGCCTGATGAGTCAGGTTCAGCAGACTCCTAATGACTGGGTCTGGCGATAGCATCAGGAGACAGCTTACAGCATGTTTCTGAGACTCATTGTTTCACCAGGGAAAGTGCAACTTGCTAAGCGGATACAGCATGTGCATGTGGCCAGCCCTACCTTTGTTTCGCTTGGGCTCTCCAGGTGTCCCAGACTTCTCTCTGCCACTTCTTGCTGGGAGCCACCCTTACGGTGTCTGACCTCACAACAATCTCACCTAGGTAAGTGCTGGCTCTTCGGAAAGTTCTTTGTGTGTTCCTGGTTTTGCTCCCCAGCTAGCGGTAGCACTATAACAGGAGAGATGTAGTGATAAGCACAGGATGGGTTCAACTTGTCCAGCTTGGCTCCCTATAGTCAGCACCTGCTGAGTCACCCAGACTCCTGATATTCTTCATCACGATGCTTCAGGAGGAAACTCGGCCAAACTGAACCTGAGGGCCAGGGACACAAACTGCAATCCATGCTGCAGCAGGGCCAAACTCTGTTCTCATATCAGTGTCTGCACTTGCAGGTTTCATGCCCTTGCCCAGCAGAAGAGGAGACGAATGAGACACACAGAGCCATTTCCACCACTGCCCATAGCTCTGGGCTTCCAAGCACTGGTACCTGACATGGGGTATGCTGGGAGAATGAGGAATCCACCACAGCAAGAAGAGCATTCTCAGGACAACTGCCTATGTGAATGTAAAGGTGAGGGGAAGGGATAAAACACCTTCCTCATACAGGCAGGGGGGTGGTCATCATGCTGGCCACACCCATGCAAGGGGATCCTTCAATCTCTTCATGTGAGCACTGGGGAGGAGGAATAGTAGAGCTCCCCACGAGCTGGACACCACTCCCTCCCTGCCCCAGCGAAGGCACAATGAGCGGCCACAGAGTGGGGTCACTCGGTAGTGCTCCCATCAGGGAGGAAGCCTTCCCCTGCCCCAGCAAACCCCTAGTGAAAGACAATCAGGCTCGCTGTCACCGAGCTAATTCCGATGGCATAAAAGCAGTAATGAAATTCACGGCAGGATTAGCCTCTCCATCCAATGGGCCGGCGCCACAGTGACATATCGTGCTTCTTGCCCGAATGTAACACACCATCTAATTTACGTCGTGTAGCGAGCGGGAATGAAATGTTCATAAAGAATTGCTGAATCTTGTCACCTTAACTGCGGCCCCGGGCTCTGAGGCATCTGTCAGGGAGAGGAGAGCGGAGAAGGAGGCTCCTGCCTTGCAAAGCTGCGACCAGGGCTTTAGGAAAGGGGAGATGGATACATTAATCTTCTGGGTCTGTGCTATGGAGATGTAGCACGTGCTATGGGGATGAGGACTCCAGGCTGGAGGAGGGGGTTTGTAGAGCTCCCTTACATGTGCATGTTGTACTGAGTGGTGCCAGCAACAAGAAAGGGGCTGTTAGGGCTTCTTCACCCAGAGAACTGCATGCCCGGGATGCATAAAAAAGGACCTGTGGTGTCATGGAAATAAGGGGCAGCATCCTTGGAAATAGACATGCTCACAGCAGAACACAAGCTCCCGAATTCCATGTTGGGTCCCACGTGCAGGTGCACACTGGTCAGCAACTGCAGGTGTTCATCTGTCTCAGGAAGCATGTGCACAATGCTTCTGCTGTGGCTTGGCAGTCCTGTTCCCCCCTCTCCTCCCCAAGTGTTTATTTGCAGTTAATTTTCATGGATCCTAATGGCTCTGGTCCTGCTAGGGGGGATCATGCTTGCCTCTTCAGTCAGAAAGTTTGCAGAAAAAAATAGCCCTTTCCTGTTGTGTTTGGAGTAATAGCGTCTTGATGTCCGGAGGGGAGTTGGCAAGGAAACAGGGAAGTTTATTAAGAGTAAGAGATTGAATTCCAGTGGGTTTAATTGGAAGTGCTTGAGCAAACAGGGGAGGGAGCTGTCCAGTCCAGCTCTCTGGAAACCACAGTACTAGCCCCAGGCTTCATGCCCATGGCTAGGAGGGCCACCTTATCCTCACGACTGCTGGGTATGCTGCAAGGTCTGGCTTGTTTTCTTCCTTAGGGTCATCTGTGCACCTCAGGCTTGGCTTCCTATGCCATCAGTTGCTAGGATCCTACACAGGATCTGGAAATGCTGGGTCAGGAGGGATGCAGCTTTGAAGTTTCTGGGAAGATGCAGTGTTTGGGTCTTTGCAAGCTGGTTCAGGGCATGAAGTGTGCAACTGATGCATAGACCCTGTCCCTCCTGTGCTGCCCAGTCCTCTCCCATGAAAATCTGACTTTTCTCCCTTGACAGGGACAGCACAACTGCAGGCTGGGACTCAGCAGCAGCTGGCTGGGGTGTAGGTATAGAGTATGCAATTTGCAGCTGTGATATGTTTTGGGAGAGTAACCTAAACCTAAGAGGCCTGCTTTGCTTTCCCATTTTAAAACCAAAATGGAGCAAATCCACTTTTGGATCCTAATCCCTGCACCATCCTTCAGGACACAGAGAAGTCTCCAAGTCAGATTCCCATGGATGAATCCATCTGCCTGCCTTGGGCTGATCTGGATGCTGCCTGCAGAATGAGCCACAGCACCTTTGTGCCTCCCCTGCACTGATAACCACAGGTGTGCAAAACACTATGGAAATGTGCCTTTGAGGTTGCAAAAGGAGCTGAGTGCCATAAGTGTGATTCCTTCCTAGAAAAGCTTCTCCTCCAAGACCTTCTCCCACACCACACTGAGTTGAAAGATGCATCAAGTATTCTCTGCACAGATGAAGGTAAATGGGGGCTCAGACATTTGTTTTGCCTTGAATTCAGCTGATCGCTCTGCTGAAAAATTTAAAATTAAAGAACAATAAATAATTTATGACTTTATTTACTTTAATTCAATAAATTGCTTCCTCACAAATTAAGATATATTGCTTCAGATTAAATGTTTCATTAAATCTGAGATTAAACTTTTGGGGGCTGGGGAAAGTAAGACTTTTTAATTTGGCTGAAACCATGAAAACTGCCATTTCCCATTGCTTTAATTGCAAACTCTAGAACCAAAGTGACACAAATTTTACAAAGTGTTGTTGTGCTGGTTTGGTCTCTGCTCCCACTCCTCTGGGAGATTCGTGAGTTTCTATTGCTGACTCTCCTAGGGTGACACATGGCTGCAGACTTTCAGCTGGCAATCCAAATGGAGCAAGTCTCTAAGCCCAACCAAACCTCACACGAACATCCTCTAATTGAAGCGCTTTGTGTCTTCTAGATTTTGCAGGGTTTTGTTCTCCATAACCTTGCTTCATGGGTGAAATTGCTATAGCGGCTGGCTGTGCTCCAGCCACACTCTATGCTCTTTGTTTCAATTACATGTAAGTTAAATATATTTATGTTAAATATATATTTGTAAGTTAAAGATGCACATGATTATATATATACCTTCCTTTTGGTTGATATCATGTGCTGGGACTCTTGAAGGTGGGATTTCAGCCATATGCTATTTCCCCAACCTCCAAATACAGCCTCTACCTCTAATGAACATTGGATAAAACCTCGTGTCTCTGTTTTCTGGTGGTTTTATGCATGCAGAGCTCTTCTACAGCTTTTCACCAGTATGATGGCTTAGCCATAGAGATAAATGGGACAGACATACTTACAAATGTGGAAATCTATGTAGACGGAAATGAAGGAGTTTGCTAGTTTCCTGGGCAGTGATCCTCTTGGTAGCACACCTAGCATGATTGAATCTGCTATGGAGTGGGATCTCTGGGGCCTGTCTGGCTACTGGATATTAGCACCAGCTTTTGTAATTTATTAGGGACTGCTGGAGGGACTTCCAGCCAGTTCAGCACATGCCCCCCCCAGATACTCATGCACCTGTGCACAATACAGCCACTGTAGAACACCTCAGTGCTCTGTGACAAAGTCTGTGCTGTTCAATTTAGGACAAACACAGTTGCAGAAGCAAATAACTGCTAAACGGCTTCTATTTTTCCCCCCTCAGACTCTGTAAGCAGATGAACTGTAGGTGCTATGAAACAGTCCTGGAGGAATACTCCCTCCCTTGTCTAACTCCTGCTTGGAAGGCTTCGAATGACAGAAGTGCTCAAAGTAGTTGCTTGTGACTGTACCCGTTTTGGTGCCCTCTTCTCCCATGGCTGCAGGCTCACGGCTCTGGGTCCTCTATTGCAGTGGTATCTGCTGCAGGTTTGCAAAACTGGGACCATGGTTGTCTTTCACAGGAAGGTTAGAGCAGCAAAAGGAGTGTTTGAGATATTGGGTGATGGAGGGAGAAGGCCTTGTGGTGCCTGCTGTGAGCTGCTCTGAAGAGGGTTGTTAGGAACCAGGGCAGAGACAAGGCTGAGTGCTTCATTTCCCTTTAGGTTTAGAAGGTTTTCCTAGAGGGAAATCTTTCCTGTGAGGGCCTTTTTGCTTTCGAGAGAGGTGTCCCTCTAGGAAGTATTTTCAAGGGCTGGGAAAATCTCCTTTTCTGAGTGGTCCTTCAGGCACCAAATGGCAGGGAAATACCCCATGAGGAACGGGGTGCACATGAATGAGGGGGTTAGCTCTGCAGGCAGAATCCCAAACTCCTCCTCTGAGCAGTGAATGATGCTGGAGAAGCAGCCTCTAAGAACTGCATGTCTGTCAGCTCCTGGAACCCAGGTCACTCTTGGACTCGTTGGGTCCATAGCAGAGGGCAATTGCTTTAGGATCTGTGAATTGTAATGTCCCTCTGCAATATGGAGAAAGGCACAGTCACTGCAGCAAGTGGGCTTTTGCCAGGAAAACTCTCTTATGTACTTACTATGTAAGTCAAGAGTATTTACAGGAGATCTTGCTGCCTGTAACTTAAAGCTTTAGCGAAACAAATTGGAATTGCCTTCTGGAGGCCATTGTTATAAATTACAGCCCCAACATCTGTCCACATCTGCAATGTCTAGACAACCCGTCTCGGCTAGAAGAGCGAGCGTGGGGGGTGTTGTGATCACAGTGGGGAGGGGAAGCAAAGGGTTTTATGCTGGGGCTTGTGCCAAGCACCCTGACTCATGCTGCCCCTCTGCTTTTGAGCATGATGCTCAGAGCAGGGTCCATCCCAGCCTGGCCAGAAGGGACTTCAGGAGCATCCAAGGCAGGAGGAGAAACATCTGCCTTTCCCCATTGCAGATTGATGCCAGCAACAGATTTGGCCCTTGGAAGTCTTGACTGCTGTTGCCTCATTTATTGTTTGTTGAAGGATGTGAGGGGCGGTAGCGCCTTCAGCCGGGCTTGTTCCCGGCTTTCCCTGGCCCCTGTGCAGCACTTGCGATAAAGAGGCCAGGCCTGTCAGCTGAACGATTGTATTTTTTTCACAGTTCCTAGCGCAAACCTTCTCATTTATATGTAAAGTAGCCATTAGTCATAGCTCTGTTCCCTCACACTGCCTGATGTACAATCACATTTTGCAGTGGATGAATCTTTCCACACAGCTGCTCTGCTATGAATAATCCGTTGCTGGGCCCATAAATCAGAAAAAAATCATGCACCTCCTTTGCCTGATCCTTACACAAAGTCATATATTTTACATGAGGACAAACTAAATATTCATGAGGCTTTAAAAGGCTGTTCTGACTGCAAGGTACTTGTTGGGGTTGTTTTTGTTCTGTCGGGTCGGGTTTGGTGGTTTGGGTTTGTTTTTTGTCCTTGTAAGAAGAAATCTTTCTTTCCCTTTTTCCACCCTTCAGGCAGCAGCACTGAGCTCCCAGCAATGCTCCTCTGGACTTGTAGTTGCCGAAGGACTGATGAATTTGTCATTGCTGCTGTCTCAAGGACAGGCTGATGGAAGGTGCTGCAAACTCCAAAGGACACCTCCCAGGGGAGGTGGCCTGGCCTCAGAGAGTGAAGGAGCTGCTTTAAGGGTAAAGAGGCACTCCAGATCTGTGCTGGGGACACCTGGCTGGCTGGGAGTTAGGGTGAGTGTTTCTCTATGAGCCTCAGCCTGGTGCTCCACACCAGGGCCTCTGGCAAGACTGTGGAGACTGGTAAGGCTGCTGAGAGTGGCTATAGTCGCTGTTCAAGAATGTCGTCACCCTGATTTCTTTTAATCCGTATTTTAAACAAAGCACCTACAGAGTCTATGGAGAGGACTGGGACCAGCACTTCAGCATCTTCTGTTTCCCAGAGTAAATCTGTTGGGGGAACAGCACCACGCAGCCACAGAGGTAAGATGGGAAACCAGGAAATGAGCTCAGGTTTAATCTGCTCAGGATCACTGTAAGGATCCCAAACTCGCAGGATTTGGCCTGCCCAAGATGCTCTGCCTTGGCCATCCAGAGCTAGTGATGATGCTATTCATGCAGGGAGGCCTCTCAACCCCCAGGAGGCTAAGGAGACCCTGACAAGTGTGAAGACAAGATGTTTTCCACCTTCTATTTTCTGAATTAGCAGCTCCCAATGACTGAGAGAGACCAATCTCATCCTTCCCTCCCCTGGTCCCGCCTGCCCTTACAGTAGTTTTGCCATTTGTGTGGTCACAAGAAAAAGCCAGTTAGAGTTGCCAGCAAAGAAGTGTTGCGTTTATAATGCTTGAATATAATTTTCCTGCCACTACAGTGAAGTAAAACAGCTCACTGTGCTCGCACACAGGTTTCGGAGTCAGCAGAGGGTGAGAGGAGGAAACACGTGGCTGTCAGAGATAGGACAGAGGCTGCAGCTCCCCTTTTCAGCAGCACAAGGGATACAATCAGCTCAACCTGTAATGTTAACCTGCAGCCTACACTATCATGGTTCCTCTGCAGACAAGCCTTTCTCTCTGGTCTTCCCCTCCATACGTGCAGCCTTGCACATCTTCTTTTACCATGTAATGAGTACTGTCCTGCTCAGGGAACATAATTCCTACTGTGTGGTCATGGACTCTCTCCCTTTGCTCTTGCATGAATGAGTGTCCCTTTGTCCTAAAGAAACCTCTTTGCCCACAGACTGCAGGGAGCCATTCTGCCCTCAGTTTCCCCAGGCCACTGCACACCAAGCCCCTTTAGCTGAGATACCAGAGCCCTGTGTGGAACCACAGATGAGCTGGGCTGGAGAGGCTGAGCTGAACCACTGGGACATTTCTGGGTGCAGGGGTCCCTGTCACCTTCTCACAGGCTCTTATTCTATCAGGCATTGCCTGTATGCTCACCACTGTGAAACACACCCCCAGTAACAGCTGCTGCCACTGCTGCCGCCAAGTTCTTGCAGGACAAAGGGAAGAACAAAAGATTCTTCCATCAGTGAACTCCCTTCTTTTCACTTCCCTTCCTTTTTTTGCTCCAACTTGGAAAGAATGAAGCCAAGGCACTGCCAAAGTAGAGGAAAACAAGGCCAAGCACACACAGATGGTGACTCCACAAATTTAATTTAAAATCATCCTTTATTATTCAAAATATTAAAATTCAGGCAATAATGCCCAAAGGAACTGCACTGATTAAAGTTCCCTAATGTTTCATGGCCAGATCTTGCTGCTTCCACCAAGGGTCACTGGGACAAGAAGTGAAACCCCTCCGGAGTGCAGAGAAAGGTAGGGCTGTACCTGCTGTAGATCACTTAACCAGTTACTTACTGACCCAATCAGCTTCACTTGAAGCAAAGCACCAGCTGTTCCTTACCCAATTAGTGATTGCCACAGCAAATTAACATGGCGTTACACCAGGCGTGGATGTGGTCCGCAGAGTCCAGAATGCACAGAGCAATATGCTATTGCAAAAATAATCACGGTAATATCTTTACCGTTAGGTAGCATCCTTCATGTGGAAGGATGGTGAGGTCCCTGAGCACTATAGGGCTCATTTCATGCAACGTGCTCTGCAGTGAGGGGGTGGAGGGCAGGGAGGGGGGGGACATAGTTGTTGTTTCAAGGAAAAGTAAAGAGGAGCTGGTCAGGGCAGCTCTACTGTGGCAGAGACAGCACTGGCTACATATGGCCAGTTTCTGCAATCCAAACAAACAATTTTGTTTGGTTGGAAATCCACTGAATTTGAAGTGTGCCTTCTCCCTGCCTTATGCACCACAGACCTCTCCAATGTCCCTTCATCTGCTGTGTGATGTGACACCTTGATGGTGACACGGCTTGGTGTGCTGACCATTCTCTCCTATGGCCACAGAGGACATAGCAAGCTGCTGGGTGCAGAGTTGGCTATCCAGCTGCAGGGAGCATCCCGCAGTGGGAAGGGGCCACAAGGTCAGGCTGCAGATGCAGAGATCCAAGTGAGGTTCACACAAGGTGTTACTCCATGCTCAGTGCTGCTGGGCCAAGTGCTGCTTCTCCGAGTCCTTCCTCAGTCACTCTGTGCTGTGATAAAGGCTCTTGCCCTGTCCCTCTGCAGTGATTCTGCAGTGTGGGGTCCTGCTGGTATATATAGAATAACCAAGCCATGATCTATTACCACCAAGTTTAAGTCCAGCACCTAAACACTCATTAGTTTTGGCTCCACCTAGTTCAGGGACATTAATCCCCTATAAGTTACAGTCCAGACAGATCAATCAGCCTGGAGGGCTTTGGGACACTGGTGTCTAGTGCCGAAGCATTACACTTTCCAATTTTCCCACAATTAGGCCAGCATCAGATATTATTGACAAATAAACCATGCAATCAAAGCCCTGAGCCTGCCATGCTGCTGTCAGGAGGATTCATTTACATCCCAAGCCAGCTGCAGGATGCCTGGAGTGAGGAGATGCGGGAGAGCCCTGCCTCAAGCACCAGCAGCCCCTGGTTGCCTTCAGTACTGTTACAGGAGCCCTCCCTTTGTAATTATAGGATTTTCTCATTATAATTACTGTTATTTATATAATCGTGGTGAGTGTTTTCAGTGCTGTCAGCAGTCTGGAAAGTGCCCAGCCCCACTAGAGCCAAGCATTTCAGGCATTTCACTGCTAAGAGTCTGGGCTGAAAGCATGATGGCCAAGAGCATGGCTGGGCCAGTCCAAGAATGGCAGTCTCTTGTCCTTTTGACATGGAAGCTTTATTTGGAAGATTTCTATGCCCTGGGATTGCAGAGGGAGAACATCAGGTTATCTCTGCCTCTTTCTCTCACACCACTGCTCTGGGAGTGTAGCTCACACCAGCATCACACTCTGCAAAGGCTGACATTCCCTGTCACCTCTGCTAGGTCACTGGCTGCAGGAGACACTCCTGGCACTGGATCATGAGGCACCACCTAGGTCACATGTCCCTGGGAGGAATCCAGTAATGGGCACATTCTCTGCATCCTCTGTTTTCTCTCTCATCATCTTGTCTGAAAATCTGGAGGCGATGCAGTGTTTACAGAAAATGAGGGAAGGGACTGGTACTCAGCAGATACTGGTTTTGTACCTGCTTGAAGCATCACTTTTGTTCCTGTGTCAAACACAGGAATGAAAAGAATGGGTTTGAGCTGCATATGAGCAAGCAAGGGCTGATGTTTGTGGCTGGCTGCTTTGCATTTGAATAAGAAGAAATTCAGGGTATCTCACTTAAAATGCAGAGCCAAATATATAAATGCATCAAGGAAAAGAACCTGAGTGTTTTACTAGATAACAAACGGGCTAGAAATCAGTGTTATGTTTTCTATAGAGAAGTGAAAACGTACCAAGGTCTTATAGTTGGTATTAAAACCACAGGAAGTAATTTCTCTCTGCTGTTCCATATGAGGTGGCTTCAGTTTTTGGGCACTGTGAAAAATGTAGGAAAACTGAAAGAGATATGACTATTAAACAAGAGGATTAGAAGCAATGGCTGCCACAAGAGCTGGTCTTGTAGGATGTGCAAAAGAGGAACAGAGCGGATATGGTAAATATTCTCCAGTCTACGTGCAGCTGTTAGCCAAGGAATGCTGATCAATTCTTTCTTCTCTTTGCTGCTTAGTACAGCAAAGAAAACTTGGTCCAATTTTGAGGAAAAATTGATCTAGAAACATTATCAGGAAAAAGGGCACCAAAACACCACGGAAGGCTTTTGATGTATAGGATGCCTTTGAACACACATCTCTCAAGAATTATGTCAGCCTACTCGATCCATCCCAGTGATGCATTTTTTTGTTTCACATCCCCTGTGGACCTTGCGACTGGTGACTTGGAAGTCACCAGACATTTCTGGCACCCCCGCACAGAGGGGTGCGCCAGTGAGGGGGGCTCAGTTTAGAAGGTTTAGCAGCAACAATCCACTCGAACACCAACAGTGCGCGGGCACAGAGCGCAGCCGGAGCACAGCGTGGGAGCAGCGAGCCCTCCTAGGGGGGGCATTGAGAGCGCGGAGCTGTGACTCAGCAGCCAGCCCTACCTTCCACGCCAGGGAAGGTCTGGAGCTGGAAACTGCCCACACGGCACCTGCAGGACGCTCCTCCTCATCTCCCTCCGCATCTCCCTCCCTCGCTCGCCCGCTCAGAGGGGCCGTGTCCATCCTGCCCCTGTCCGCACCTCGCACCGTCACCGTCCCCTGCTACTACAACTCCCGTCGGCCCTCTGCACTGCAGACAACGCATGCGCCAGCGGGCTCCCAGCGTGCCTCCGCTCCGAGACCTTTCGGGATTTGTAGTTTTTCCCTGTACACCGGGCCCTTGCCAGAGACGCGGCCAGGGACTCCATTTCCCGTGGGCCTGCGGAGCGGCGCATGCGCCGTGCGGGCAGCGGGGCGAGGTGGTGGGGGCGCGGGGTAGCGCAGGTTCCCGTCTGCGCTGGCTGCGGCCTTCACTGAGCGGGGGGGCGGCCCCGGCCCGGCCCGGCCCCGCAGGACCATGGACCCGGCCGAGGCCGTCCTGCAGGAGAAGGCGCTCAAGTTCATGGTGAGGGCCCGCGGGCTTGGCGGAGGCGGCGGGGAGGGTGGGCACTTCTGTCTGTGGAGGGGCTGCGGGGTGGGGGCGAGATGGA